>CM061531.1:31657238-31678562 GCA_030545055.2 Neoaliturus tenellus | reverse complement strand
CTATTTTTGTGAAATAAAAGTTAAGAAATAGTAATTTTAGTAATAGCGTACGTTTGAACTGTTAATTCTATTTAAATATAGCTTTTTATGTCAAAGTAGAAGTTTTTGTGGCTTAATGTGAATAAACTAAGTTTAATTATTTTACCCAATCACTGTGTTCTAAAGGTCAAAATAGCATAATTTTAGCAACTGCGTAACACCCGTTACATTTTTGTGTAACACCCGTTACGCATGATTTTGTTTTTTACTAAAAAAATATAATTACCAACAGTAATATAGAGTACAGTTCAATCATTTACATTTAATGGGGGATAGCTCAAAATTTTTTCATAAAATTTCAGCAGAAAACTTCACAGAGTTTTAAGAAAATTTACATGAGGCCCAACTTCACTGTCCGTTTTCAGTAAGACCGTTACTCCCCTTTCCCCTTTATTTTATGGGATCTTTTGAAACTGAGAAGAAGTTACGACACAGAATCTATTCACTTAGGTCGTATCTCCACAACAAGTTATATTCATCAAATTTAAAACACTATTTAAATATCTCAAGATATTGAATACTGGATGCACAGATACGGATGAAAGATATCCACCGACCAAGATATCTCAATCCACTGATGTGATACGTTTTGTGGTGCCTGTGTAAAATTTTAGATTTGTAAGAATCTCACACGTTTACGAACTTTGTAATATTTAAATTACGGGCTAACCGAACATTGCAAGTTCGTTTTAGTCCAATTTTGATACAGTATCGTGATTATTAGGCTATTAATTTTACACAAACAACCAACTTTCCCTCTTCACATTTAACAACTGTTTCATAAAGAATTCTTAAAAGTAGGGTTGTTTTATTTATTTTTTTTACCTTTCGTTATTATTTCGTCAAAAAAATATAATTACCAACAGTAATATAGAGTACAGTTCCATCATTTACATTTAATGGGGGATAGCTCAAAATTTTTTCATAAAATTTCAGCAGAAAACTTCACAGAGTTTTAAGAAAATTTACATGAGGCCCAACTTCACTGTCCGTTTTCAGTAAGACCGTTACTCCCCTTTCCCCTTTATTTTAGTCTAACAAACTAAAAAAATTTCAACCGTCTAATTTAACTAAGATAAATAAGATTTTTTAGAGGATGTTTCTGATTGAAGATTGAATAACTTCTTTTATATGTAAATTACATTCATAGTGTCCAGAGTGTAACACCCGTTACAATGGAATCCCTGCAATGTCATCAGATTCGACATATGAAGAGGGACTGACTAATGACGATGAATAGGTCATGGTTTGTGGCCTATGAGCCATTTTCAGTCGCAAAACATGTTACTATTGGAAATGGGCAAACCATGGAAGCACAAGGTAAAGGTAGAATAAATGTCACGATGATTGTTGGGGAAGAAGAAAGAACAGGTCATTTAAATGTATGGTTTGTTCCTGCGATTGGGAGGAATCTGTTTTCAATTTTCTCGACGTTGGACAAATTGGAACAGACGTTACACTTCTGTTTTCAACAAAACCAAGGGAGAGATATTCAAGAATGAAGTCTTGATTGCTCAATCGTCGAGGGGAATGGACTCTTTGAACATGAAAGTTTCAACAGTAGTGGAGGGTGAAATTCAAGTTGCTACTAAAAATGATTTACAATTGTGGCATGAAAGACTCGGACATCAAAATAAGCGATATGTTTTGAAATACCTAAGGGCAAATGAAATTGACATCTCTGATGTGGACAGCAAGTCTGAGATGTGTGATGCTTGCATTGTAGCGAAAATGCATCGCTTGAGTTTTGGTACTCGAAAGGAAATGTTTCTCGTCCAGGTGACCGAATAAATGCTGATGTGTGTGGACCAATGTCAGTGTTGTCGGTGGGTGGCAGTCGATATTTTGTTGACTTCAAAGATGAATATTCTAAGTACAGATCGGTGTATATCCTTAAGGAAAAGTCTGAAGTTCCAGAGAAGTTACATTTTTTAGCTGAAGTGAAGAATATTGGCCATACTGTGAAAGAATTGTTGACTGATAATGGAACTGAGTTTGTAAACAAAGACGTAAGAAAACTTACCGAGGAGTATGGAATGTATCATCGAACAACAATGCCGTATACACCACAGCAAAGTGTGCATCAGAGAGGGAAAATAGAACACTGGTCGAATCAGCGAGAACGATGCTTCATGCATCTAATATTCCAGAGAAATTATGGGCAGAAGCAGTAATGACTGCTGCATATGTGATTTATCGAACTGGTCCGTCTTCAGTTGAGGGAGTTACCCCTTATGAATCTTGGTTTGGTAAAAGAAGTACCGTAAATCACCTTCGAGTGTTTGGTACTGAATGTTTTGTGCACGTTCCTAAGGAAAAGAGAAAGAAATTTGATCATAAGGCGAGGAGAGGGCATCTTATAGGGTACTGTGGTGACAAAGATGGTTACCGTATTTGGATTCCCCAGACTTCAGAGGTTGTGGTATCTCGAGATGTTGTTTTTAAAGATGAGAAGACAACTACTACTATTTTTGAATACTCATCGAATGAGGAGGAAAACAAACTTCTTGAAGAATCGAACAAGACTTCTCCTGCCTCAGGATTGGAAAAAGTATGTGTCGAAGAGGAGCGACGTTATGGTCTTCGCGATAGATCACAACTAAAACCACCTTCACGGTTAGTTGACTCTGCTCTTATGGCAAATACTTCTGAGCCTACTTCATTCAAAGAGGCAATTAACTGCGAAGAATCTCAACATTGGATTAATGCAATGGAGGATGAGATCGAAGCACTTGGAAGTAACGAGACTTGGGAGTTGGTGCCAAAACCAGCGGATGCTAAACTGATTGACTGTCGATGGGTCTAAAAAGTCAAGTATACCTAATGAAGATGGAACGATTGGTCGTGTTAAAGCTAGACTTGGTTGCTCGAGGTTTCATGCAGAAACAAGGTATAGATTTTCATGAGACTTTCAGCCCAACAGTCAGGTGGGAAACTATTCGGATGGTATTGAGTATCTGCGCACAAGAAGGCCTTGATTTACTTCAGTTTGACGTAAGAAGTGCTTTTCTATATGGAGATTTAAAGAAACAATCTAAATGACACAACCTGAGGGCTTTAATGATGGACAGGGAAAGTCTGTCTGTTAAAGAAATGTATTTATGGTTTACGTCAAGAACCCCGTTGTTGGAATGAGAAGTTTACAAACTTCATGAAAGAGTGTTGTTAAATTACCTTTGTGTGGGATGTATAAATTTTATTTTTATTCACTTGTGATGCCTCAAACTAGCTCTTAAACTCTGAGCAATGAGATCTCAAGGGCGGTTCTTTGCCAAGGCTGATCCAATTGAAAGGAAAAATTTGTATGATTTGTGTTTTTGTAAGTGTTAGACCACAGCACAGTCCAAGGACGTGACACGCAGCCATGTAAAGTGTAGGTGTTAGTATTCGGTCCACAGCACAGTCCGAAGACGTGACACGCAGCCGTGTAAAGTGTAGATGTTAGTGTTCGGTCCACAGCACAGTCCAAAGACGTGACACGCAGCCGTGTAAAGTGTAGATGTTAATGTTCGGTCCACAGCACAGTCCGAAGACGTGACACGCAGCCGTGTAAAGTGTAGGTGTTAGAGTTCGGTCCACAGCACAGTCCGAAGACGTGACACGCAGCCGTGTAAAGTGTAAATGTTAGAGTTCGGTCTACAGCACAGTCCGAAGACGTGACACGCAGCCGTGTAAAGTGTAGGTGTTAGAGTTCGGTCCACAGCACAGTCCGAAGACGTGACACGCAGCCGTGTAAAGTGTAGGGCCTAAGTGTTTATGTTGGTGTATATGTTTAATTGAAAATTGAGGAAAGCCTAGGAAATGATCTGGACAATGAAACCTTTTATTAAGTTACTGTTTTAATTTAAAATGAAAGAATAAGACAGAATAAATTGTACTGGCCTTTTATTTAATGTTTCTGTAATAAACAATACACATTTTAAAATAAATATTTCTCCATAAGTTACTTCCAAATCAACTAACCAATAAACAATTACTAATAACATACAATGCATCTATTAGCCTAACATCCCTAAGCTATCCAGCCACAGCACAGTCCGTAGACGTGCACGCAGCGATTCCTAACAACCCTACGAGCCAGCCACAGCACAGTCCGAAGACGTGCACGCAGCGACGGAAACAAATGCCAGTGAGCTGCCGCTGCACTGCCCCCTTATATACCCGAGTTGCCGGCCGGGGTGTCACGTGACTGGGATACTATCCCAGGGATAGCGACACCGGCCCCGGTCATTGTTACCGCTAAACAGCTGACGGCGCCACAACAGCTGACGGCGATTCTGCCGACGAACTAATGTCAACATCAAACAATAAACGATTGTCAAAATACAGTGATGTGCGTTCTAAACTATCTTGTATGTATTATTTTAACTTATTAATGTTAATATTATTTAAATATTGTAATGAAATGATTAAACTATTCCTACAAATCTACAAACTCATTATTACAATTCTTATGTTGTCATAACCTATCGTCTGCTGTAAGTACAATACAATATTTACAAACCATTTACAATTAAATATTACTGCTTATACTAATATTTACAATAAACAACATATAATTCATCATATTTTCAACTAATAAAATGTTCATATCACAGAAATCCAATCTAGGCTATCTATTTACAACTCTGATCAAATTTGTCTAGGCTAGGCCTACTTTTACTGCTACGTTTGGCAATTATTTTCATCTATGAAAAACAATTGATGTGACATAGGTAAGGCCTATTGTGATATTATATTGGGTAAATTAACAATATTATCAAATTAACCCATAGGCTAGGCCTATTTGTAATGCAATATTTGGTAAACAAACAATATGTTCATGTCAAAATTAGGCTAGGCCTATTTGTTACATTACATTGCCCCCTAATTTGAATAAAAATTTGAATTTGAAAATTACAAAATTTTATGAAAATTACTACATTAAATTAATGTCTGAATGTCTATTTTTTATTATTATATTACACTTCACTGTAGTTTTTTATTTCACTAAAAGTCTCTTGAATGTTCAATTAACTGTCACTAAAATGAAACACAATACTCACTATCACACTAATTCTCAGTGTTCACATCACCACATCAGCAGTCCAGGCGCCAAACTCTTCATATCTTCTGAAGAATGCAGGTAGGTGCATGCCATTCTATTTTCAAATTTGCTATTTCTTGGATTTAATTTATGTTCCCTCCAGGGTCAAATGGTCTTATTATTGGTTGTAGATTATCTTCTTCTGACTTACTTGCTTCATAACTATCTTCTTTATAGTATTCATTATCGTTTTCCTTCTCATGTTGGTCGTCATAGTTATAGTCAGTGTCACATTCTGCTTTTATTGTTACTTGTCCGTTGTTATATTTCTTATCAATATTTATCTTTATATCTTCACACATTATTATGCCAACTATTAAATTATCTACATCGTCATCATCTGTTGTGTTATTTATTGATGCATTGTGTTCAATCTTCTGACGTAAACACTCATTTACTAAACTGTCTTCAACTGTGATGCATGGGTTTACATCATTATTATTCATATTTTCTATTTGTACTCCATTTTCACTGGACATTTGTTCCTTAATTATATTCAGCTCCCTATTTTCATGTATTATTGTGCTAACATTTAATTCAACAATATTTACCTCACCCTTAACATTAATACTGTCTTCATTACTATTAACACTATTTATTTCTGGTAGATCTCTTTCTATTTCAGAATTATTTCCTTTGTCGATAATTATATTGTAATCTTCATTTACAACTTCTTTGTCATAATATTCAATATTATTTTTAGGCCTATCATTATTTTCATGCACTGGAAATCCATTATTATTTGTCATATCAGGGGGTTTAATAATATTTCTCAGGCCTTTAGCATTTCCAGTGCCATTTAGTTTAAATGACCTGGTCGATGTCCTTCATCAATGTTTTGTGGGTTATTCCTTGGTCTGGAATCCCAATCCCTACTTTTCTCAAACCTATGTTGCTCATTTTCCTTGGGAGGGTATTCTCTCCTTTTGTAGTCATTTCTCCTGTCATAGTGCTCCCTGTCCCTAAATTGTTTATAGTTATTATATCCATTTTTATACTCATTTCTCTCTAGTTCTTTTCTTAGATTTTCGTTAGTTTCCTCTGTGTCCTCCCTATTCAATAATTCCTCCATCTCTTGTATTGTGGTTATATTTTGCACTCTACATGCTTGTTGTATGGTGCTGTCAAAGTGTCTAACAAGTCGACGAATGATATCTCTTTCTGTAAAGGCTGGTATCATGTTCTGCATAATTACCACCCTCTCGATGAAATATTCTGCTCTGGATAATCCTTTGTGTGGGATGTATTTTTCCAAATCTAATTTTCTTTGTATTCCGTATTGGATTTCATCGCTCCAATATTTATTTAAAAACAACTTTTCAAAGTCTTCAAAATCTTGTACTTTAGATTTGATCATTTCCCACCAGCAAGCCGATGTTCCTTTTAAACATTTGTCTAAAACTTCCTCTAAAATTAAACTGTCCTCATGTCTTGCTGCCCTACGTTCATTTTCTCTACAATAATAATTCCTTAGTTTTGAGAGGAAAGCATTTGGATTCTTCATTTTTCCATCAAATTTTGGCAGTTCATTATTCTGATTTGCCGGACATGTAATATGTAGGCCTAATGTTTTCTTTTCATTATTTACATGCCTAACTACTGGATGCTCAGTATTTTCTCTTTCTTCCTGTAATTTTGTAAGTTTTTCCTCAATTTTATTGTTAAGTTCATCTCTAAGTTCGCTTATTCTGTCATCTATTTTATTATTTATCCTGACTTCCATTGATTTAATTTCATCAGTCATTTCGTTACGCAGTAGGCTTAGTTCTTGTCGTACTACAAATTCTACTTCTTGACGCATTTCAATTTTGAAATCTCTAAAACTTTCCATCATTGCTTTAATTTGATTTGTTAAAGTCATCATCATTCGTTCCATGTTTGGAGAATGTGTCCTAGGTGGGCTAGGTATGTTATTTCTGTCTATATTATCTCCTGCCGCCAAGATTTCCTCAGGTATGCCTATTTGCGAAACGTTTGATCCTATACTATTATTTCTATTTCTAAGTGGAGACTGATCATCAGTTTGGTTATTCATTTCCTCTACATTTCCATCATCTAGGCGTAACATATCTAGATTTTGTCTGCTCATTTTAAATTGCGCTTCCCTTGCTCTTAAAGACGGTTTAATATTTTTACGTAAATTGTAATGATTCATACAGTTTATTGTGTGGATCTAGCCACGCGTTGGGCGCCAAATGTTAAATTACCTTTGTGTGGGATGTATAAATTTTATTTTTATTCACTTGTGATGCCTCAAACTAGCTCTTAAACTCTGAGCAATGAGATCTCAAGGGCGGTTCTTTGCCAAGGCTGATCCAATTGAAAGGAAAAATTTGTATGATTTGTGTTTTTGTAAGTGTTAGACCACAGCACAGTCCAAGGACGTGACACGCAGCCATGTAAAGTGTAGGTGTTAGTATTCGGTCCACAGCACAGTCCGAAGACGTGACACGCAGCCGTGTAAAGTGTAGATGTTAGTGTTCGGTCCACAGCACAGTCCGAAGACGTGACACGCAGCCGTGTAAAGTGTAGATGTTAATGTTCGGTCCACAGCACAGTCCGAAGACGTGACACGCAGCCGTGTAAAGTGTAGGTGTTAGAGTTCGGTCTACAGCACAGTCCGAAGACGTGACACGCAGCCGTGTAAAGTGTAAATGTTAGAGTTCGGTCTACAGCACAGTCTGAAGACGTGACACGCAGCCGTGTAAAGTGTAGGTGTTAGAGTTCGGTCCACAGCACAGTCCGAAGACGTGACACGCAGCCGTGTAAAGTGTAGGGCCTAAGTGTTTATGTTGGTGTATATGTTTAATTGAAAATTGAGGAAAGCCTAGGAAATGATCTGGACAATGAAACCTTTTATTAAGTTACTGTTTTAATTTAAAATGAAAGAATAAGACAGAATAAATTGTACTGGCCTTTTATTTAATGTTTCTGTAATAAACAATACACATTTTAAAATAAATATTTCTCCATAAGTTACTTCCAAATCAACTAACCAATAAACAATTACTAATAACATACAATGCATCTATTAGCCTAACATCCCTAAGCTATCCAGCCACAGCACAGTCCGTAGACGTGCACGCAGCGATTCCTAACAACCCTACGAGCCAGCCACAGCACAGTCCGAAGACGTGCACGCAGCGACGGAAACAAATGCCAGTGAGCTGCCGCTGCACTGCCCCCTTATATACCCGAGTTGCCGGCCGGGGTGTCACGTGACTGGGATACTATCCCAGGGATAGCGACACCGGCCCCGGTCATTGTTACCGCTAAACAGCTGACGGCGCCACAACAGCTGACGGCGATTCTGCCGACGAACTAATGTCAACATCAAACAATAAACGATTGTCAAAATACAGTGATGTGCGTTCTAAACTATCTTGTATGTATTATTTTAACTTATTAATGTTAATATTATTTAAATATTGTAATGAAATGATTAAACTATTCCTACAAATCTACAAACTCATTATTACAATTCTTATGTTGTCATAACCTATCGTCTGCTGTAAGTACAATACAATATTTACAAACCATTTACAATTAAATATTACTGCTTATACTAATATTTACAATAAACAACATATAATTCATCATATTTTCAACTAATAAAATGTTCATATCACAGAAATCCAATCTAGGCTATCTATTTACAACTCTGATCAAATTTGTCTAGGCTAGGCCTACTTTTACTGCTACGTTTGGCAATTATTTTCATCTATGAAAAACAATTGATGTGACATAGGTAAGGCCTATTGTGATATTATATTGGGTAAATTAACAATATTATCAAATTAACCCATAGGCTAGGCCTATTTGTAATGCAATATTTGGTAAACAAACAATATGTTCATGTCAAAATTAGGCTAGGCCTATTTGTTACATTACATTGCCCCCTAATTTGAATAAAAATTTGAATTTGGAAATTACAAAATTTTATGAAAATTACTACATTAAATTAATGTCTGAATGTCTATTTTTTATTATTATATTACACTTCACTGTAGTTTTTTATTTCACTAAAAGTCTCTTGAATGTTCAATTAACTGTCACTAAAATGAAACACAATACTCACTATCACACTAATTCTCAGTGTTCACATCACCACATCAGCAGTCCAGGCGCCAAACTCTTCATATCTTCTGAAGAATGCAGGTAGGTGCATGCCATTCTATTTTCAAATTTGCTATTTCTTGGATTTAATTTATGTTCCCTCCAGGGTCAAATGGTCTTATTATTGGTTGTAGATTATCTTCTTCTGACTTACTTGCTTCATAACTATCTTCTTTATAGTATTCATTATCGTTTTCCTTCTCATGTTGGTCGTCATAGTTATAGTCAGTGTCACATTCTGCTTTTATTGTTACTTGTCCGTTGTTATATTTCTTATCAATATTTATCTTTATATCTTCACACATTATTATGCCAACTATTAAATTATCTACATCGTCATCATCTGTTGTGTTATTTATTGATGCATTGTGTTCAATCTTCTGACGTAAACACTCATTTACTAAACTGTCTTCAACTGTGATGCATGGGTTTACATCATTATTATTCATATTTTCTATTTGTACTCCATTTTCACTGGACATTTGTTCCTTAATTATATTCAGCTCCCTATTTTCATGTATTATTGTGCTAACATTTAATTCAACAATATTTACCTCACCCTTAACATTAATACTGTCTTCATTACTATTAACACTATTTATTTCTGGTAGATCTCTTTCTATTTCAGAATTATTTCCTTTGTCGATAATTATATTGTAATCTTCATTTACAACTTCTTTGTCATAATATTCAATATTATTTTTAGGCCTATCATTATTTTCATGCACTGGAAATCCATTATTATTTGTCATATCAGGGGGTTTAATAATATTTCTCAGGCCTTTAGCATTTCCAGTGCCATTTAGTTTAAATGACCTGGTCGATGTCCTTCATCAATGTTTTGTGGGTTATTCCTTGGTCTGGAATCCCAATCCCTACTTTTCTCAAACCTATGTTGCTCATTTTCCTTGGGAGGGTATTCTCTCCTTTTGTAGTCATTTCTCCTGTCATAGTGCTCCCTGTCCCTAAATTGTTTATAGTTATTATATCCATTTTTATACTCATTTCTCTCTAGTTCTTTTCTTAGATTTTCGTTAGTTTCCTCTGTGTCCTCCCTATTCAATAATTCCTCCATCTCTTGTATTGTGGTTATATTTTGCACTCTACATGCTTGTTGTATGGTGCTGTCAAAGTGTCTAACAAGTCGACGAATGATATCTCTTTCTGTAAAGGCTGGTATCATGTTCTGCATAATTACCACCCTCTCGATGAAATATTCTGCTCTGGATAATCCTTTGTGTGGGATGTATTTTTCCAAATCTAATTTTCTTTGTATTCCGTATTGGATTTCATCGCTCCAATATTTATTTAAAAACAACTTTTCAAAGTCTTCAAAATCTTGTACTTTAGATTTGATCATTTCCCACCAGCAAGCCGATGTTCCTTTTAAACATTTGTCTAAAACTTCCTCTAAAATTAAACTGTCCTCATGTCTTGCTGCCCTACGTTCATTTTCTCTACAATAATAATTCCTTAGTTTTGAGAGGAAAGCATTTGGATTCTTCATTTTTCCATCAAATTTTGGCAGTTCATTATTCTGATTTGCCGGACATGTAATATGTAGGCCTAATGTTTTCTTTTCATTATTTACATGCCTAACTACTGGATGCTCAGTATTTTCTCTTTCTTCCTGTAATTTTGTAAGTTTTTCCTCAATTTTATTGTTAAGTTCATCTCTAAGTTCGCTTATTCTGTCATCTATTTTATTATTTATCCTGACTTCCATTGATTTAATTTCATCAGTCATTTCGTTACGCAGTAGGCTTAGTTCTTGTCGTACTACAAATTCTACTTCTTGACGCATTTCAATTTTGAAATCTCTAAAACTTTCCATCATTGCTTTAATTTGATTTGTTAAAGTCATCATCATTCGTTCCATGTTTGGAGAATGTGTCCTAGGTGGGCTAGGTATGTTATTTCTGTCTATATTATCTCCTGCCGCCAAGATTTCCTCAGGTATGCCTATTTGCGAAACGTTTGATCCTATACTATTATTTCTATTTCTAAGTGGAGACTGATCATCAGTTTGGTTATTCATTTCCTCTACATTTCCATCATCTAGGCGTAACATATCTAGATTTTGTCTGCTCATTTTAAATTGCGCTTCCCTTGCTCTTAAAGACGGTTTAATATTTTTACGTAAATTGTAATGATTCATACAGTTTATTGTGTGGATCTAGCCACGCGTTGGGCGCCAAATGTTAAATTACCTTTGTGTGGGATGTATAAATTTTATTTTTATTCACTTGTGATGCCTCAAACTAGCTCTTAAACTCTGAGCAATGAGATCTCAAGGGCGGTTCTTTGCCAAGGCTGATCCAATTGAAAGGAAAAATTTGTATGATTTGTGTTTTTGTAAGTGTTAGACCACAGCACAGTCCAAGGACGTGACACGCAGCCATGTAAAGTGTAGGTGTTAGTATTCGGTCCACAGCACAGTCCGAAGACGTGACACGCAGCCGTGTAAAGTGTAGATGTTAGTGTTCGGTCCACAGCACAGTCCGAAGACGTGACACGCAGCCGTGTAAAGTGTAGATGTTAATGTTCGGTCCACAGCACAGTCCGAAGACGTGACACGCAGCCGTGTAAAGTGTAGGTGTTAGAGTTCGGTCCACAGCACAGTCCGAAGATGTGACACGCAGCCGTGTAAAGTGTAAATGTTAGAGTTCGGTCTACAGCACAGTCCGAAGACGTGACACGCAGCCGTGTAAAGTGTAAATGTTAGAGTTCGGTCTACAGCACAGTCCGAAGACGTGACACGCAGCCGTGTAAAGTGTAGGTGTTAGAGTTCGGTCCACAGCACAGTCCGAAGACGTGACACGCAGCCGTGTAAAGTGTAGGGCCTAAGTGTTTATGTTGGTGTATATGTTTAATTGAAAATTGAGGAAAGCCTAGGAAATGATCTGGACAATGAAACCTTTTATTAAGTTACTGTTTTAATTTAAAATGAAAGAATAAGACAGAATAAATTGTACTGGCCTTTTATTTAATGTTTCTGTAATAAACAATACACATTTTAAAATAAATATTTCTCCATAAGTTACTTCCAAATCAACTAACCAATAAACAATTACTAATAACATACAATGCATCTATTAGCCTAACATCCCTAAGCTATCCAGCCACAGCACAGTCCGTAGACGTGCACGCAGCGATTCCTAACAACCCTACGAGCCAGCCACAGCACAGTCCGAAGACGTGCACGCAGCGACGGAAACAAATGCCAGTGAGCTGCCGCTGCACTGCCCCCTTATATACCCGAGTTGCCGGCCGGGGTGTCACGTGACTGGGATAGCGACACCGGCCCCGGTCATTGTTACCGCTAAACAGCTGACGGCGCCACAACAGCTGACGGCGATTCTGCCGACGAACTAATGTCAACATCAAACAATAAACGATTGTCAAAATACAGTGATGTGCGTTCTAAACTATCTTGTATGTATTATTTTAACTTATTAATGTTAATATTATTTAAATATTGTAATGAAATGATTAAACTATTCCTACAAATCTACAAACTCATTATTACAATTCTTATGTTGTTATAACCTATCGTCTGCTGTAAGTACAATACAATATTTACAAACCATTTACAATTAAATATTACTGCTTATACTAATATTTACAATAAACAACATATAATTCATCATATTTTCAACTAATAAAATGTTCATATCACAGAAATCCAATCTAGGCTATCTATTTACAACTCTGATCAAATTTGTCTAGGCTAGGCCTACTTTTACTGCTACGTTTGGCAATTATTTTCATCTATGAAAAACAATTGATGTGACATAGGTAAGGCCTATTGTGATATTATATTGGGTAAATTAACAATATTATCAAATTAACCCATAGGCTAGGCCTATTTGTAATGCAATATTTGGTAAACAAACAATATGTTCATGTCAAAATTAGGCTAGGCCTATTTGTTACATTACAGTGTGATCTGTTCCAAAGTGAAAATGATCCATGTTTATTTGTGAACTCGCAAAAAACATTTATGATCACTCTTCATGTAGATGACAGTTTGGTATTTAGTCGTAACTGGTCTCTTTACCAGATCGACCAAAACTTTTGAAATTTATGAGACTACTTCCGACCATATTTTTAATTTGCTTCAAACGGAACCTCTACATAGGTGTGGTCATAACAGGTGCATCCTGTCATATTAAGGTACTCAGTTTACGTCAATAAAATGGTTAGAATGGCGAGATAAGGAATCTTGGGAGAGTGCTTGACTGCTAATATTTACCATCAACAAGCGAACCCCACGGAGCTATGGTATAGGACCTGAAGAGACTTTTAAGAGTTCATCTTATGGGCAAGGAACATAAGAAAATGGAATCAGCATTTTCCGGGTGTTTCAAAACAACCGTTCCAAAGGCGGACTATTTTGGGGACGTCCAACACTCTGAATGGTGACTGAGAGGTTTATGCATATGGAGGTGGATGTGTTACTTAAACTCCAATGAGGAGCCTACAGAACAACAAGGTACAAAGAGGAGGAGAGAACCTTCATGGGGAGATTCGAGAAGCAGAACCTGGAAACAGGTGTTGAGGCGGAATCATATTTTTAGCAACAAGATCAAAGGATTCCATGCCGAATTAGCTCTAAAGTTTATGGGACCTTTTGAAACTGAGAAGAAGTTACGACACAGAATCTATTCACTTAGGTCGTATCTCCACAACAAGTTATATTCATCAAATTTAAAAACACTATTTAAATATCTCAAGATATTGAATACTGGATGCACAGATAAGGATGAAAGATATCCACCGACCAAGATATCTCAATCCACTGATGTGATACGTTTTGTGGTGCCTGTGTAAAATTTTAGATTTGTAAGAATCTCACACGTTTACGAACTTTGTAATATTTAAATTACGGGCTAACCGAACATTGCAAGTTCGTTTTAGTCCAATTTTGATACAGTATCGTGATTATTAGGCTATTAATTTTACACAAACAACCAACTTTCCCTCTTCACATTTAACAACTGTTTCATAAAGAATACTTAAAAGTAGGGTTGTTTTATTTATTTTTTTTACCTTTCGTTGTTATTTCGTCAAAAATGGCAACCTATAATACCAATGTTAAAAATTACAATTTTTGAACTTAATTTCAGACAAAATTTTAATTATCCTGGGTCGAGGCTGCTTTTCAACTTTTTGGGACAAAACACAAATGCAAAGTTTAACCCATTTATGCAAACTTTCTCTTTTTGGGACAGTTAGAATCAATACTGGTGTAAAATGTAATATGGCATCATTAGGAATGAATTTAATTGGCATTTTGGATTGAAAATATGGTTATGTTTCAGATTTCAAAGCCGTAGAGGTGCATACACAATAAATGGCAGTAAAAAGTAGCAGAATCAGTGTTGACTAAGAGGGGAAATCTCAAAGATTTCCCCTTCCAACTTCCACGATTCAACTTCCACGCAAGCCTGCCACCTTGGAAATACGTCGCCGCAGACAGTGCGTGTTTTATAGTATAGGATTGTTTTAGTGTCATGAAGACAGGAAAATACTCAATTGGCCTTTTTGTTTCAGGTTTCCAATAGAAAAGACTGAATCAGTTGTCTTCAATGGTTTTCGTTTTCATAACTTTCTGTGCCAATAAATCAGGTTGAGCTTTCCCCCAACAGAGGGCCTTTTATGACGGTCATCTTGCCAAGTGTGATGGTTCGGTCTTGTACTACCTTGTATTTATCTAATACTTAAATTCTTAAATTTTTTAATTTTTGTTAAATAGGATTTAGTTTTTAAATTCAGGATCGGTAACATTATACATAGATTAGACATAGGTAAAATATTTTATTACAAAATGAAAGGGAACAACATAGGTCATATTTAATAGATCGTTGATTGATTGAAATAAAACAATTCTTATGATGAAACACGAAAACAAATATTCTGATCATTAAAATTAAATTATTGTTAAAATTATAATTTAATAACAATAAATTAGGCTATATTTTTCATGATTAGAAATATAAAATCATCAACCAAAACTGATATTCTAAAAAAACAACATTGCTGTAATTCTCATGCACGAAAAAATTACTAACAATAGTTCAATATACAAATGAGTACTATCATTGACTATAACGGGAGGTCAAGACCCCACGTACATCCCTTTTAAAATATATACTTCATCTTCCACAAAAGAAATTAAGAGTCTGCAGTACCGGCCGCCTTGGATTTTTACTCCTGCAATACTTATGTTAAATTTAAAACATCCGCTAAAATTTTGTATTGGTCGAAAAAGATTCATCTTTATGTAACTTTAAAGGGAATTTTGAAATCTAGGTCACTGTGGAATAAAAATCACGATTATAGAGCGATTTATGGGATTAAACTACTGATAAACACATCCATTTTCGATCAAAAATTTTTGAAAATGATTCAGAGTTCATTAATCAAACAATCCATAACATAAAACTTTTGATTTAAAAGTGCATTAGGGTTTAATATTGTCTTTAAAATTACATAAAGATGAATATGTTTTTAATAATTTTGAAGACGTAGCGGATATTTGAAATTTAACAAGGCGGCAGGTACTGCAGACTCTTATGATAATTGTAAGTAAACCAGGTACGCTCTATAGATTAACACTGATTTAAATATACCGGGTTCAAAAAGTAACCTTCTTGGACTGTAATTCACTAGTTTGAAATAAAACCCCCACTTTTATGACTTTTTGGATTCTACATGTAATATTATTTAACTTATTATGATAGTCATAATACAGTAGCGGTTGAAGTTTATATTTTTACCACGAGAATAAAATAGAAAAAAATCCTATCATTAGCTCTAAAACTTTAACGTTTAACAGAACTGTCCAAACATGAAAATTTAGAAGAACCTCATTTAAAATAATATTCCACGATTAAATACCGATTATCTCGTAATAAATTTAAGGTTTTCATACATTTTTATTAATCTCCGCAATATTTTATAACTTAAAGAAAAATGTAACATAATTTATAACAAAACTAATAAATTATGATGGAAATTTATTTAAAACGAGCTTCTTAGACATTTTCATGCTTGGACAGTTTTTTTATGTCAAGTTATAGAGATACCTTAATACCTTTATTGAAATGGCGACCTAACTCAATATAATGTTTGTGAAGTTTTTCCTAGGTTATTCTTATGTAAAAAGAAGAAACTTCAACTACAATTTCATCCAAACCCGTAAGGATTAGAGGTGCAAGTTGAATTGTAAAGTTGTCTTAATATTACGTGTCGAATATAAAAAGCCATAAAAAGTTGGGGTTTGTATTAAAAATTAGTGCCTTCCGATCTAAAAAAAAAACTTACTTCTGGTACACCCTGTGTATTCAAATCAATGCCAATCGACAGAGCGTAACCGGTCTTTAATAGCAAGATTTGTTTTAGAATATTAATTATGTAAATTTTTAAAAGGGGTGTATGGGTGGTCTAAACACCTGGTATACACTAACATGAATTAGATTTCTCATAGCATAGGCGAGTTCCAAACCTACTCTCAATTGCAACGCCTATAGCGCGGCGAAAACGAAATTTCCAAATTTCAGTATTAAACCAAATGCATTGAGTGGGAACTTTATTCATGTTAGTGTATATAGGCAATGGTACAAAAACATAGAATAATTGTAAAAAAATAACATAGAAGTAATTCTATTACATCTTAATTACATATTGAGAACAACTTCAAAGCAAAGAATAAATAAATACAAATCTTTTGATTAAGACATAACTAAGTGAATAAGAGATTTTTGTTTAGTGTATTATTTATTAAAAAATCAAGGCCCATAAAATAAAAGAATTGTTCTGAGGACAAAATTGAACAACTAAGTAATATGTGGTCAAATAACAAGAAAAAATCATAATAAACAGATAACTGTATTTGCAAGTTTGTGTAGAAGCTGCACATTAAATTTTTCAATTCGTCCTATGGCGGCGAAAACCCACCAATACGGAAGAGCGTCATACCTGTCAGCTGAATCAAGGCGGCAGTGGTTTGAATTTAAATTATAAAAGGATTTTGTCTTACATTAAATAATTGTTAAATACTTAACATTGTTTTGATTTTTCTTCTCTGACTTTTCTGTACCTTGATTGCGCTCTTCGGTGATCTTGTATTTTTCTAACATAGCAAAAGCAATCAATTTTATGATGGCCATTGACATCATAATGGCGCAAGAGACGAGGAAGGTGAGAGTTTCAGGAAATTACTTGATTGAACTTGATATTGCATTGGCGATGAGAGTAGCGATAGCAGCTTTTTGAGCAGTGCTTTTGTCCATGTGGCAAACTTGGAGAAGGCTCCAATGAATCCGTCATAAAAGTAACGTCACTGGAAGACAACAAACTTTATGCGATGAAGGTGTCTAAGGAAGCATTCAAAAATGATTATGACCGGAGGCTAAAGGTGCGTGAAGTAGAACACCACATGTCACTATCTGGACTTATCTGGACTATTGTCCGTCTCTACAAGGCATGGGAGGAGAACCGATTCATCTTTGTGCAGCTAGAGTTGTGTAAACCAAGCACGGAGGATGGTTCATTCTTTCCAGAGCAAGCGTGTTGGAACTTGTTAGCAGACATATTGCAGGCACTTTACTTCATTCACGTTTCAGGAAGACGACACTTTGATGTGAAAGTTGATAACATTCTGCTAGAGGATGATAACCTCTACAAGCTGAGCGACTTTGGGTTCAACTGGGCGAGGCCCGAGAGTCATACAAAGGAGGGTGATGCCAATTAAGTTTCCCCTGAATTGGTTCTGGGTGGCCGCAACGCATTCACGCCAAAGGCAGCCATCTTTAGTCTTGGAGTATCTGTGTAAGAGTTGGCTGGAAATCTCGAGCTCCCCATCATGGAGACGTGTGGTGTGCCTTACGTGAGAACATTTTTCCTCAGACAGAGCATCTCTCTGATGACTTGTTCAGATTATTGATGAAAATGATGTCAAAGGACCCAGCGGAAAGACCAACAGTCAAAGAGATTTTAGATATGCCCAAAATGAAAGCTATTATTGCCCAGAAAAACATTGTCAAGTAAAATGCAATTTCAAGTTCAATTGAGGGAGATGCCAATCAAGTTTCCTCTGAATTGGTTCTGGGTGGCCGCAACGCATTCTCGCCGAAGGCAGACATCTTTAGTCTCGGAGTATCTGTGTTAGAGTTGGCTGGGAATCTCGAGCTCCCCATCATGGAGACGTGAGGTGTGCCTTACGTGAGAACATTTTTCCCGTTCTCAAGAGAAACGCCGAGGAGAAACTCCTCAAACAGGAGCGTTTTTCCATTAGGAGCGGGAAATTTTATGTGGCGAAAACCCACTAATAGGGAAGAGCGTCAGACCTGTCAGCTGGATCAAAGCCGCAGTGGTTTTAATTAGAATTGTAAAAGAATTTTTTCTTACATTAAATAATTGTTAAATATTTAACATTGTTTTGGGTTTTCTCCTGACTTTTCTGTACCTTGATTGCGCCTTTCAGTGATTTTGTCTTTTTCTAACAAAGCAAAAGCAATCAATTTTATGATGGTCATTAACATCATCTTGGCGCAAGAGACGAGAAAGGCGAGAGTTTCAGGAAATGACTTGATTGAACTTGAAATTGCATTTTACTTGACAATGTTTTTCTGGGCAATAATAGCTTTCATTTTTGGCATATCTAAAATCTCTTTGACTGTTGGTCTCTCCGCTGGGTCCTTTGACATCATTTTCATCAATAATCAGAACAAGTCATCAGAGAGGTGCTCTGTCTGAGGAAAAATGTTCTCACGTAAGGCACACCACACGTCTCCATGATGAGGAGCTCGAGATTTCCAGCCAACTCTTACACAGATACTCCAAGACTAAAGATGGCTGCCTTTGGCGTGAATGCGTTGCGGCCACCCAGAACCAATTCAGGGGAAACTTAATTGGCATCACCCTCCTTTGTATGACTCTCGGGCCTCGCCCAGTTGAACCCAAAGTCGCTCAGCTTGTAGAGGTTATCATCCTCTAGCAGAATGTTATTAACTTTCACATCAAAGTGTCGTCTTCCTGAAACGTGAATGAAGTAAAGTGCCTGCAATATGTCTGCTAACAAGTTCCAACACGCTTGCTCTGGAAAGAATGAACCATCCTCCGTGCTTGGTTTACACAGCTCTAGCTGCACAAAGATGAATCGGTTCTCCTCCCATGCCTTGTAGAGACGGACAATAGTCCAGATAAGTCCAGATAGTGACATGTGGTGTTCTACTTCACGCACCTTTAGCCTCCGGTCATAATCATTTTTGAATGCTTCCTTAGACACCTTCATCGCATAAAGTTTGTTGTCTTCCAGTGACGTTACTTTTATGACGGATTCATTGGAGTCTTCTCCAAGTTTGCCACATGGACAAAAGCACTGCTCAAAAAGCTGTTATCGCTACTCTCATCGCCAATGCAATATCAAGTTCAACCAAGTAATTTCCTGAAACTCTCACCTTTCTCGTTTCTTGCGCCATTATGATGTCAATGGCCATTATAAAATTGATTGATTTTGCTATGTTAGAAAAAGACAAGATCACCGAAGGGCGCAATCAAAGTACAGAAAAGCCAGAAGAAAAACCAAAACAATGTTAAATATTTAACATTTATTTAATGTAAGACAATATCCTTTTGCAATTTAAATTCAAACCACTCTCTATGACACTCTTCCCTATTGGTGGGTTTTTGCCAAATATAATTTCCCTCTCCTCACGGAAAAACTCTACTGTTTTAGGAGTTTTTCTTCGGCGTATCTCTCGTGCGGCTGACTCTGTGCCGATGTTGGTGTATTTTTAGCGATATTTATGACTAAAATGTTCATTAAAGAGTTCAAGAGAGAGAGAGATTTCAAATTACAAGTACCCAAATAACCATTCAGAGAAAAGAGAATGAAATCGGAAATGAACCGACAACGGCACAGAGTCAGCCGCGCGAGAGAGACGCCGACGGAGAACTCCTCAAACAGTAGCGTTTTTTCCGTGAGGAGAGGGAAAATTATATTTAGAGAAAACCCACCAATAGGGAAGAACATCATGCCTGTCAGCTAGATCAGTGGCAGCGGTTTAAGGCGGCAGTCGTTCAAATTTGAATCGAAAAAGAATTTTGCTTATATTAAATAATGTTAAGTACATTAAAAAAGGTAAATTAATTGTATTTTTAACTCGTCAGCAATTAAAATCATAATTATATCACTTCTTCCTGATAATAACATTAACTTGTACACTGATCCCTTAAGCATTGATTATGCACAGCAAAACAATATGATTGATTAAAATGATTGAACAAAAATTGATTTAAAATTATTAACAAAACAGACTGATAACAATAACACAAATTAACAGTAACACAAGCCCTCTAATTCGTTCATAATGACTTTCATTTCAATAAAATTATGAGATATACACTTATGAAATGTACAAATATTAATTAAAAAGCATGATAAGTAAACCAAGTGGGACTTCATCATTGTAAAATAGTACAGTATCATGATTTTACTAACATGAACTCATATTTTGATTGTGTTGTAAGACTTTTACAAATAACCGCATTCCAGTAGAAATATTACTAAAAAATTTCCTAACATTACTTGAAGCTCAGATGAACATCTTTTGTTATCTTGCATCCGAGTTTCTCTGAGGCGCACGCCAACTGCTCGACCCACCTCGGTTGAAGAAGCCCCGACCCCGACCATTGCCTCCACCTCTGTTAAACCCCCTACCACGGAAGTTGCCTCTAAACCCTCTAGAAGAACTTTGACCTCCTATAGGACCATAATGACCGTCTTCAGAGTTTGGAACACTATTGCCCAAATGTCTCGAGGAAGGGCCTACTTCATTTGGTGTTACAGTATTATTAAACTTCGGGAAAGGGCTGAACTTCTTATGAGCTGGTTCTCCGAATAACTTGGGCGAGGGTCCACCGCGATGTCCCCGCTTGCTATACCCACGACTTGGAGGTCCTTGATGGTAAGGTTCTTGAGTCTGATACGGTGGCATCGGCGGTCCCTGATAAATCTGATGATTGGGAGTGAACTGAGGAAGAGGAGTTGTCGTTGGGAAAGGTGGGTTTTGAAT
>CM061531.1:31332124-31657138 GCA_030545055.2 Neoaliturus tenellus | reverse complement strand
TCTCCTGTAACTGAGCGGCATCTTGAGACTACAATACCATGGATATCGATTCCATAATAAATTACATAGTAAATTTTCTGAACTTTAAATCGGGGTTGCGTTTTGTGTGCCCTAGTTGGCAGTTAGGATAGATTATTTTATTTTATTTTATTTTATAGAGTAGTATAGAATAGTAATCATAATGTTAATGTCGTGCAACATAATGACCGCTTGGAAGTCTGACGAATAAAACTAATGCCAAGCAACAGAACAGACAGAACAGGTAAAGTGGCAATGCAAGATAAAAGACGGCTGCCGACTACTGATTTTCGGGTACACAATGTCAATGTTTTTTATTCCTCCGTTATCAATTCTACACTATTACCTCATTTGTAAACAATAAATTAGTGTATGACAAATTGTAATACCTCTTCTAAAATGCCCCATCCCATCCCTTCAATTTGACGTAAATCAATCTGTGATTTCATTCGAGATTTTCATTTGAAGCCTAACGGGACATCACCTTGAGGAGCTAGAAATTCACTGGGTTTAGCTTAGTATGTTAGTAAAGCAACTATTGTACGATGACATAATGGCTAGTGAAGAACCTACTCCCAATATCACCAATACATATCGTTAAAATAATGAAAGTAAAATAATGTAATGGTCAATACTGTAGCTAGAAAATATTATGGAGGGGCGAAACCTCCTCTCGATAATCTTTCCCTGAGCTGGCCAACACACGCCATCTCTCAACTTTTTACTACAAAACTCCTAAATTCACCTTCAACATGAAAATATTAACCTCTTGAACACCCTGTACAACAGAGGCAGTGGCAACCTCACATACCGATGTAGTCCCTATGTTGTTTTTGTTCATCCAACCGTCTAGTTTATTATTTATCGATACCTTCGCAACAAGAATTGCTAGAACTATTACACAATTAGTTACATAACTTTGATTTATATATAGCGCTATGCATTAAAGGCGTTCGTTTGCACTGTGTTCATTAAAACACACAATTCAGTAGTTAATTTGAATTTTATTCTATGGAAAAATTAAAACAGATCGCTAGCCAAGAATTAACTGTGCAAAAATACCGTGAAAATTGTCATTACTTACCAGGATCCTTTTCAGTAGCAAGATAGTCGTCCACAACATTGAAAAATCTGGAACAGAAGTTGAAACGTTAGTAATCTAACGCGGAACAACTATACTTATAAAGCTTCACAATAATCTTATACTTCACACAGATTGCTCATTTAAAGGAAATTTGCACCATTATAACAGCAATTTGAATATATTGTAACGTCAAAGAAAATGTAATTGTTTAGTGAAATTAGTAAGATTTCTGTGAATAGTAGATGTGATTCTGCGGATTAATTAGAGATGGATCTAAGAAATGCGACCAAACCAGAGATCCAATTTTGATGAAACTTGTTATGTACTCGTAACTGTATAATCAATTACCCGACGTAAATCAATTTCTAATTTAAAAAAGATATTCTCTTGCAAAAACCCGCAAAAATTTATATAAAATGAAGATTACTCATAACTGAACACCCAACTGTTTAAAAAGTAACGTTTATAGATCTCCTACACAACAAAATCTTTTTGGGATTTCGTTATCAAATCTAAACTAATGCAACAAAATTACCGTTAAAATGTTAAAACAATTGAAACACGGAAAAATGTATAGAAAGAAAACGCATATAATTATGATGAAAACTGGATGAAATTCAAATTAATTAAAATTATTTTTTATTCAAATCTCTCTTGTTCAGTACTTGATCAATCTAATTCGATTTTTGTTGGTTGTTTTGAAATTTTGGATGGTTTAAAAGTCGTTTACAGGTTTCATGAAGTTTATAATTCATCCAGATTTCACTTTCACAGTCGTTTAAATAATCTTTTACGTACGAAACAACTATTTTAAACTATTTTACACCCCAAAACATTATTAATTATCAAGTGTCCGCCACCGCGACGGCCCGTCTAGGCTGCGCGGCGATATTCGCTATTTTGATGGGACCAGTTCACCGTTCATACCAAGATCGATGCCGCGTCGGCAACAATCGTCAATCAACCCTCTCTCTCTCTCTCTCTCTCTCTCTCTCTCTCTCTCTCCCCCCCCCTCTCTCTCTTTCTCTCCCGCCCACACAATTTATGTCCTACATTATTCATACATGTTTATTGTTACAAACTTATTTTTGCCATTCTCAACATTAACTCGTTCATTCACATTTTTCTCGAAAGGCAAACAAGTAAATAAAATAACCGATTTTAGGAAACAACGTGTTTTCCGCTTTTATTTGCATTGCGGGATATTTTGTTGTTTCACGAATAGTAGATTATACCTCATCTCTGCATTATGTCTTATTCTTCGCTGATATACAAAAATTGTTTTTGGTCAAGCTATATACAGTAATTACTTTCAATGAATTCAGTTCATAGCAGGAATCTAAAACAATTTTCAAATAAATGAAAAGTTAACATTATTTCCAATGCGGGATACTACCACGTTACATTGGTAGCTTTGAACTCATTAGTACTTATTAAAACCCGATTTTTTTTTGTTATCTAAACCGGTAAAAATCCGTTATATGTTCAAGAAGCTTAATCTTTATTCTAAACTTAAAACCTTATCAAACAATTAGTAGAGTGACAGAACCAATTTTAAATTATTATAAGCATTTAGTGGAATTCCGGTCGGTATTGTGATTGCTGTTATATTATCTTTCTTAGGAATACCGATTGCAGCAGACTTAGCAATCGGTGTTAATCATGTGTTAATGCGGACCTCAACCGCAACTGACCTCCCTGACCTGTCACTAATGTCTTTTCACGAAGTCATCTACTTGTTTAACAGCAAATATTTTTAAGCGTGACTAACGTAACGCATGTTATTTAACTAAATCACTAAAATCACTATTTTGAGACAGGGACCTCACATAGTGGGTATTTTAATCTCAACACCCACTGACTGGGACGGTGGCGACGTCCTGTAATCCAGCTACTTGGAGGTCACGAATTGTGGATAGTTATAAACGATGGCTTGTGGATGAGGTATTCCCTAGTGGGGATTAACGTCCGCACTAGTGAATACAAGTTCATCCATAAAGACCATCCTAATAGTTAGACCAATTCGTATATTTCGTATATAGGTTATTTTACATAACCTAACCTAACATAATAACAACTAACCTACGAAAACTTGAAAGTAACAAATAAAACAGTGGTTACGTAAAAGTACGTAACGTCACGCTGCGTTACGGTACGTACTTATTTTTTTACTTATTTGATGTTAGGTTTGGTAGAAATTCATTGCAATCAACCGTAAATAAAAAATCAGCTTCAAGGCATATAACGGATTGTAACCTCTAAATATATTCAACGATCAAATATTAATTGTTTTTTACAGCAAGTTCAAACAAATTGTAACAGTTGTTAAATACATTGAATATTTCTGTACGACATCGCGAATAAAAAAAATCGTTTAATTGAGACAATACAAAAAAGTGCTTAAATGCTTTAGATTATTGTTTCGTCACAAAGCCGGATTTGGATTAGAGGCGACAAAGGGTAGTCGCTGATGCGGTCATTGTCTGAGCGTAGTGAGGGGCGATCTGAATAGACAGATCGGCGTAACAGGATTAAAAGAGATTAGTGAGTGCGTTGTCAGACGATTTTGATATCAATGCCAATAAAAGGACGCGTTTGCGTTTACCGGAGGACTTTGTACTTTTGATTTATTTTACCTGAATTTGAGAATAGTATTATTGTGGGATTCAGATTTGAAATTAAGCATTTAATAAATCAAAATGTAATATTGAAAATCTAAAATATGCACAATATACCGACTCTTCAGTAATCCGAACTTTTGCGGCAGATGTGCAGTCCGGATTTTAGAAAAGTCCAATTAAAGTGAATTGATCATACTCCAGTAGAATCAACGCATTTACCATGTTCAATTCAATACCCACTTGCACCATCTTATAACCATATTTAAAAAAATGAAATCCATTTTAGTCACTTGGCCTTTATAACCACAGTACTTGAGTTGGAGGCCTATTTAATAGTGGTGACGAATAAAAATAAGCTTATTAATTAGGGTTGGGGTTTTCAGTATAAAAATGTGTTCGATCGTATGTCTAGATTATTTGGTGTCTAGATTTTGCGGATTCTGAAAAACAATAGTCGACTGTACTAAGAAAATTCGTGTTTCCTCAATCGTCCACCCGACAAGAATCGTTTTGATCTTTGAATCAACCTGGTTTGATGAGAACTCTTCAAGTAGTTATGAAAGAAATTATTATTGTTACCGCAATTCGTACAGGCTAAACGATTCTTCCCTGCACAGAACACCGTGTAGCGGACCTCACAGATATACAATCTCCATAAATTGCTAACAGGTTATCCTCCTCCTCCCACTGCTCCTCCTTAAAATCATTTTACCCCATGAACTGCCACTAGGTCATCACCATGTCCTGTTTTCCCATCATGTCCAGTTTTCTTATTCCACTCTATTCCCAAACGAATTCATCTCCCAACGCCTACAATAATTTAACTCATGGACTACAAACACATCATCTCCCGACAGTCATGCTCTGTTCTCTACTCCCCACTCTACACCCTACAACGTCACATCCCTACAATCTATTTCCCAATGGGTTTATTGGAAATCCATTGTCATCAACTAACCGTCATGTCTTCTTCTCTACTTCCCACTCTACACCCTTCAACGTCGACTCAGTACAATCCATTTCCTCATGGACTACCACCAAGTCATCAACCCACCTTGCTGTTTTTTTCTCTACTTCCTCTAAACCTAACAACGTAAACTCAAAACAAACATTTTAACCACGAATTTCCACCGGGTCATCCAAGTCCCCATACAATCCATTTCCCCATGGACTACCGCCAAGTCATAGACCATCCTTTCTTTTTCTCTACACCTTACAGTAGCCGCCCTAGAATCGTTTTCCTCACGAATTTCCACTAAGCCATCCCTCAACCGTCCTGCCCTACTCCCTTCGACGTCTCCTCAGCGCCGTGCCGTTCCCACCCTCCACTTCTCCGTTACTCCGAGCGTCTCCTCCGCCAAGATTTATCCTCCTTCCCACCAAGGGTCGCATCCCCGCAGCGTTATGTGCGCCAACTCGCTTATTATTTATATCCGGCAGCGCAACTTTTTGTCCCGCCTGTTGACTATGACCAATCGTGTTCCTAATCGAAGGATCGTGCCGGCGGTCAAACGCCCTCTTCACCTCTGATTTTTTCCAAGGAATAAATTATTAGCCATAAACCCGAGGGTGATAAATGGTTCGGATCTGTTTTGATTTGTTTAGAGAATTAATGGAGCGCATTCGAACCTATTTGTTGTAGATTTCCACTCTGGAAAATAGCTGAATTTAAGTGCGTCGTAAAAATGGGGCGAGTTTTTTCGATAAAAAACGCATTTAATTGCTAAACATAATTTTTTTTAATTAAACAGCAGATATAACTTAAATACTATAAAAAATCAAACAATACGAAATTCATTTTACACTTTTCAAATTTTTCACGAACCTTAACACTTCCCCATTTTTAATATAAGTTCAATAGACTATCCAAAACAACATAACACTACAAGTAAACATTATGGTGATGTACAGTATTCTTAAGGAATGAAAAATAAATTACACGAATTAAGCTGTTGTAAAATAATTAATATCTTATCGCTGACATTAAAATAAAATTTGTGGGGTTGTGAGTAGGCCTACTTTATAAATGGTGAGCTGAGTAGTAGCGCGATCTTCGGGCCTCCCCGATCGGTTATAATGCATGTTTGGTATCACGTTATCAGTTACAACCAATGCTCGGCTCCTAATCCTAATCCTATTATCGGCACATCCGCTGTCCTCGCCTTGCACTCGGTCTATCCTCTACTCTGATGACTGATGCAAGGTAGAGGCAGGACAGTAGGGGAGGGAGCCGGCCGCCCACCGGGCACGATCACGTTATCAGTTACAACCAATACTCGGCTCCTAATCCTAATCCTATTATCGGCACATCCGCTGTCCTCACTTTGCACTCGGTCTATCCTCTACTCTGATGACTGATGCAAGGTAGAGGCAGGACAGTAGGGGAGGGAGCCGGCCGCCCACCGGGCACGATCACGTTATCAGTTACAACCAATACTCGGCTCCTAATCCTAATCCTATTATCGGCACATCCGCTGTCCTCACCTTGCTCCTTTACTCTGATGACTGATGCAAGGTAGAGGCAAGAGAGTAGGGGAGAGAGCCAGCTGCCCACCAGGCACGATCACGTTATCAGTTACAACCAATACTCGGCTCCTAATCCTAATCCTATTATCGGCACATCCGCTGTCCTCACCTTGCTCCTTTACTCTGATGACTGATGCAAGGTAGAGGCAAGACAGTAGGGGAGAGAGCCAGCCGCCCACCAGGCACGATCACGTTATCAGTTACAACCAATGCTCACTCCTAATCCTAATCCTATTATCGGCACATCCGCTGTCCTCACCTTGCTCCTTTACTCAGATGACTGATGCAAGGTAGAGGCAAGACAGTAGGGGAGAGAGCCAGCCGCCCACCGGGCACGATCACGTTATCAGTTACAACCAATGCTCACTCCTAATCCTAATACTATTATCGGCACATCCGCTGTCCTCACCTTGCTCCTTTACTCTGATGACTGATGCAAGGTAGAGGCAAGACAGTAGGGAAGAGAGCCAGCCGCCCACCAGGCACGATCACGTTATCAGTTACAACCAATGCTCGGCTCCTAATCCTAATCCTATTATCGGCACATCCGCTGTCCTCACCTCGCTCCTTTACTCAGATGACTGATGCAAGGTAGAGGCAAGACAGTAAGGGAGAGAGCCAGCCGCCCACCAGGCACGATCACGTTATCAGTTACAACCAATGCTCGGCTCCTAATCCTAATCCTATTATCGGCACATCCGCTGTCCTCACCTTGCTCCTTTACTCAGATGACTGATGCAAGGTAGAGGCAAGACAGTAAGGGAGAGAGCCAGCCGCCCACCAGGCACGATCACGTTATCAGTTACAACCAATGCTCGGCTCCTAATCCTAATCCTATTATCGGCACATCCGCTGTCCTCACCTTGCTCCTTTACTCTGATGACTGATGCAAGTTAGAGGCAAGACAGTAGGGGAGAGAGCCAGCCGCCCACCAGGCACGATCACGTTATCAGTTACAATCAATGCTCGGCTCCTAATCCTAATCCTATTATCGGCACATCCGCTGTCCTCACCTTGCTCCTTTACTCTGATGACTGATGCAAGTTAGAGGCAAGACAGTAGGGGAGAGAGCCAGCCGCCCACCAGGCACGATCACGTTATCAGTTACAACCAATGCTCGGCTCCTAATCCTAATCCTATTATCGGCACATCCGCTGTCCTCACCTTGCTCCTTTACTCTGATGACTGATGCAAGGTAGAGGCAAGACAGTAGGGGAGAGAGCCAGCCGCCCACCAGGCACGATCACGTTATCAGTTACAACCAATGCTCCGCTCCTAATCCTAATCCTATTATCGGCATATCCGCTGTCCTCGCCTCTCCTAAGGACCCAGGTTTTCCTTTCTTAAAAAAACCACTAGCGCTGATCTCAGGACTTTATTTTTGAACGACATACTGCAGGTAAATTACAATTTAACGAAGAACATAACCAATGTCATTTAGCCGTTGTCGAATTATGTTTGCGTCAGAGTAGCACAAAAATAATTACGCACATCGATATCTTAGGTATTCTTTGAAGAAAATAATGTGATTTAACAATGAACAGTACATTGAAAATATTGAAAAAATTTCTTTATCTACAAGATATTGCGTCTAATAACGGTAGCAGTTAACAATTAATGAATTTAGTTATCTCAGATTAAAAAGTACTGCAAGATTTCTGATTTTAGTTGAAAAACATTACTTATGACCGTCTGAAAGGATATATAGTTAACAAAAACATAGGTCATGAAACAATTTTATATATTTTTACAATTTGCATAACGACGTCTATTATCTTCTCGCCGAGGAAACCCCCTCACGCAAATTTATAAAGTAGGCATTTAATAAAAACGCACTTAAATTAGCAATGAATATTTCTAATGGCTATTTTGTCTTGAGAAACGACAGTCATATTTTCCCATACCGAATCGATACCCACTCGCGTGTGCGACACGGACAAAAACTAATTTGTGTGGCGCGTCGTTTGTAGGACGCCAACCCGGCGGTTGTATGTTTTGATTAATTGTATTCCGGTGGTGGTTTATGCTAGCGGCGACATCAGATACGGCCGACATAACAGCCGTGTAACCGGCGACCGGAGCGGTATAAACCAGCGGCGACATCGCGGTTGCGGCTAATACGACCGGCGGCGCACAACTCTCGCTGCATCTGTACCTATCGTCGTGCGCTCAAGAGGAGAAAACTGGAAATCACAGACATACTGATGCTAGGATTTCGTACAATGGTCTCAATTCGCTATAATTCTTCGAGCATAGAAGTTATTTTCGGTTTTGACAAATATTGTTACAACTGTTCGTTAAATATAATTGAATTTACCGTGATAATCCTAAGTATATTTGTAACTTTATCACGCTAGCGAGTTTTAAAGTGGAAGTGGCCGAAGCTGAAGACGAGAAGCTGCAAGAGCGCTCTAAGGCTAGGGACACACGGCACGGCGAAACCGCCGCACGGCGATTCGCCGTGGCTTAAATTGGGTGCAGAACACACGGCACGGCAGAACCGCCGTGACAGAGCTTCTGACGGCTGACGCTAGGATTCGGTTTCAGTGTCAGTCGTGGAATCGAAACATAAAAATTAAAAATAATTATTCTGTCCCATCATTTCTCAGTAAACTTTGTTTATAAATTAATTTTGTGCTTCGATTTCAACACCCAAACTGATATTATTTTTATTAAAGAAGTAATCTTTACAACTCAAAATTAATGGTATTGCCCTGGAACTTAAAATGTTTATCCACAAACAATGCAAATATTTGAATACAAATAGACAGTGAGTATTAGTATTAGAAACAACATAATATGAAACACTAATGGAAGAGTATGCATCCTCACACCTGATTTCACCAAACCAGTAGTTTTAACGTTTTTAGTTACATACATATCAATATCATTAATAATTATTATAAAATTAGGTGTTAATGAGACTACATTTTTTGAAAAATTAAATTTATTGGTAAATCAAAGTACAAAATGCAGTTAGTAAGATTAAAGAAATTCCTTTAGAAGTTAGTTTGGTTAGTAAAAAACATAATTATAACTTAACATTAAGTAAGTTAATCATAATACAAATATAAAAAAAAAAAACATAATGTCTCACACCTTACAATACAATAAATGAATTGTCCTCTTCAGTTAACTCAGAGTCGTCTTGTTAAAAACATAATTATAACCTAATATTAAATAAGTTAATCATAATACAAATGTATAAAACATAATGTATCACACCATACAATACAATAGCCTAAATGAGTTATCTTCTTCAGATAACTCAACAGAGGCGTCTTGTTGGGAGTCTGTATTACAAAAATGGCATTAATGTATCTTCACCAGAGTCAGAGTCGTAATTACGAATACATTTTCAGAATATTGTAGTTTAAAACACCTAAAGGCCGGTAAAAAAAAACTAGAAAATTATTTTCTTAACATGGATATGAACTATAATCATAATTTAATAGCTATTAAATAAGTTTTTAAATTATTAACAATAATTATTTAACACTATAGTAGGGCTGATAGCGCGACCGTACGGCAGTTTCGCCGTGCCGTGTGCCCTGCTCCATAAGTGCAATGCCCTACTACGAAAGTCACGGCGAAACTGCCATACGGCAGAGTAGAGAATACACGGTGGTTTCGCCGTGCCGTGTGTCCCCGGGCTAAGGCTTTCGCCATTGCCAACTGCTACTAAAGTACTAAAGCTGCAGTTGAGAATGTACAATGCCTGTTTGGTAGAAGGGGTGTTTCCGGCTCCCTGGAAAACAGCCAGGCTTGTACTGATCAGCAAGGGCAAAGGTGATTTCGAACTGCCGTCGTCCCACAGGCCTCTCTGCATGTTGGACACGGCTGGGAAGCTGTTCGAGAAGCTGATCCGTTCCCGCCTGACTTCTGCCGTGGAAGCTGCCGGGGACTTATGCCCCCGTCAGTACGGCTTCAGAAAGGGACGGTCAACGATCGACGCTGTCACCGAAGTTCAGAGAGCTGTGGAGAGAGCCGAGAGCCACAACCATTTCTCCCGCCGAGTAGTGCTTCTTGTTACGCTTGATGTCAAGAATGCCTTCAACTAGAGAATTATCATTCGGTGTGAGGGTGAGTCGGTGGCGTAGTGGTTAGCGCGTTGGACTTCGGGACCATGGCAGCGATGTCGTGGGTTCGAATCCGCGTTCTGCCAGTGACTTTTATCAGTACCTTTCACCTTGTACTGTAGCGGCTCACCCCCTTACTTTGTCTAATACGATCCACGCACAGATCAAATAGTCTTTGTGGACGGGGCAAAGTAAGGCAAAAAGAGGTCCGCCAACCTCTTTAAAAAAAAAAAAAAAAACTCGGCGAGGTGGGTCGATATGTTGGATGCGCTTCGTAACACCTTTCGTATTCCTGCATATCTGTTGCGGCTCATCGAGGATTATCTACGCTCTCGAAGCCTGATCTATGACACGAGGGACGGAACGCGGACGATGGAAGTCACTTCTGGTGCCGCACAAGGTTCAATACTCGGCCCGGATCTCTGGAACGTTGCCTATGACAGCCTCCTGAGGTCCGAGATGCCTGAGGAAGCCACTTTGGTTGGGTACGCCGATGACGTCGCAGCTCTCATTGCTGCACGCAACGTTGAGCTGGCCCAACTAAAGTTGAACCGAGTTATGCGGGTTGTCAACAACTGGATGTCCGATCACGGTCTCTCGCTTGCTCTTAGTAAGACGGAGATCGTGATTCTCACGAAGAAGAGGATCGACACCGTCGTCTCGTTTCGAGTGGGAAGGGAGCTGGTCACATCAACTCGTGCCGCCAAATACCTTGGGGTTATGGTGGACACCAAGTTAAGCTGGAGGGATCAGATCTTCCGTACGGCGGACAAGGCCGCTAAGGTAGTTACTCACCTTAGTAGGCTGATGGCCAATGTCGGGGTTCCCCGATCCAGCAGAAGACGTCTGTTGATGTCCGCGGTCCAGTCCGTGCTCCTTTACGGGGCAGAGGTGTGGGCAGGCGCTCTAGATAAGAAGTGCTACAGGTTGCGACTCGCCCGGGTTCAGCGTCAAGCTGCGCTCCGGGTGTGTTCCGCCTACCGGACAGTGTCCGAGCCTGCCGTCTTGGTGGTCGCCGGAGTCATCCCTGTCAAGCTCTTGGCAGGGGAGAGGAAAACGATTTATCAGAGACGTGGCGAGATCGGCAAGGACACGGCAAGAACAGAAGAGCGCTCCCGAACCTTCCAGCAGTGGCAACACAGCTGGGAGCACGACACCCGAGGACGATGGACTGCGCGACTTATCAAGCAGGTCCAACCATGGGTGGAACGGCGGCATGGGGAGGTGGACTACTACCTGACCCAATTTTTGACAGGTCACGGCTATTTTCGATCGTACCTGAACCGGATGGGAAAGACCGGTTCACCGGACTGCATTTATTGCCCGGGTGTTCCCGACGATGCGGAACACACATTCTTCCGCTGTCCCCGTTGGGAAGGGCCCCGCCTGGAGGCCACACAAATATTTGGTGCATTTTCGGTGGACTCGGTCTGCCAAAAGATTTTGGAGGATGAGGGCAACTGGGATTGTTTGTCACAGTTCGTCCGGGGCATCCTCCTGGAAAAGAAAACCGATCTAGACCGCGAAGTGGCCCAGATCCCTTGATAGAGCGGCTGGATAAGGAGCGAGCCCGACGGGCGTAAGCCAAATTTAGGCCTAGCCTGACGTAATGTGATAAACAATTCCAGGTTAGATTCCTAAAGAGTAGAGGAGGTTTTTTAGTGGGTAAACCCGTTTTTTAGGGGAGCCCCACACTACAGGCTGGCCACCTGTGTGCGTAATGCATTTTTCCGCCTCTCCCTCAAAAAAAAAAAAAAAAAAGCTGCAGTTGACCACTAAACCTGCAACTTGGAATTCCCTAAGTGCAGGCTGACGGTCAACACACCTTAAACTTCTTTAATATCTCGCGGATTTCATCAACTTCTTTAGAAGAGGGCAGCCGAGAATTGGGTCTTAAATTTGTGCAAACCAAGCTCAAAAATAGCGAATACATTTAATTGAAAATGTGTTTGGGACTTAAACTAGATCACACTGACTGAAAAGTGGGTTTCAACCCATATTAGTAACCAGGGTTACTCGGAATGGCGCATTTCGTGAAAATCCGAAATCAAGGCCACCGTACGATCTGGCGCGGTGGCTGGGGAGGTAAAGAGGTGTGAAAAGTAGGCGGGCGGTGGCGCCACGCTTAAACCGTGTACTTTACTCGGTGTAACATTATACGGGGTTACGGCGGGGGTCGGGTGACGGTCGCCAAAATGGGTTAGCCGTGCCATATCTGTGAGGTATGTTAACGATAGCCGAGCTGGGTGGTCGCCCGGTGGGTCACACACCCACGCCGCCGCCGCTGCCGCTGCTGTCCGTCAGACGCCGCTGTACACCGGTGTAACGCCGCGGTGACGCTACCGTAACGCAGCCACGGGCGACGGTACGCGGAGAAAACCCAAGTCTTGGAATTGGGTCATCAAATTCCGTATGCTGTGCATTATCGAGTGTCAAACCACCATGACTATTGCGAAGACCATGACGTGAATAGACTTCTCATAGCATCGGCGTGTTTGAAACCAAGATACGGTGGCGCGATCTTCATCGGCGTACATGGCAGTAAAAGAGTCAAATGATAGGCAAATCAGTACTACCACTCTTCTCAATTAAGTTGAAACATTTTATTACGAAGGGTTTTGTTGATGTTGTGATGAAATGTTTTTCAAGGACTGTCAATAAAGCTGAATAATAACAACATCGATTGCAGCGACTCTGGCACGGCGTACACGAACCTTCCAAATGTTTGTATCAAACTAAATGCATTGGATGAGAAGTCTATTCAAGTTAGTGTACATAGTCAATGGTATTAGGAGACCCTGGCTGCAAAGACGACGAGGTATGTCTTCAGTGGTGTTCTTTAATTGGATAGGTCCGTGTCAGTGTGTATTGTACTAGAAGAACCGCACACATGCAAGGGACGAAATAGAAGAACCGCAGGTGGAGTCCTCTAAGGGACGTTCATTACGGGCGTTTTAGTAAAGCAGTTTAAGATTCCAACCAGCGTCTAAGTCGTCAGTCTCTTAATTTTTCCTCATTTAGTTTTAAGTTGTTTTTTATGCACTATCCGAAATTGTTTGAGCAGTATCCAAAACCGCCACACACTGGTCGCGCGTTTCCTGCAATCTTAACAGATAAGAATCGTCTTCACTTAGAGCCCAGTGATTTCTGTAACTTGGTTACAAAATTCTTCCCCAAGCCAAGCAGGTCGCAAGGACCAAGAAAAGGACTATCGTTAAAGACGAATCCCCGACCAGGGCTGGGTGCTAGATTTGATAAGCGAAATGTTCACAAGCATGTTTTTTATATTTTTTATTTCTTCTTTTACTTCGTCTACTTCGATCCACAAAAACCGGCTTGTGGGTCGGTTGTTTTTTGCAATTATTCAATAACATTTTGAAAGACTCGGAATTTTATTGGCAAAACACTCGCAACAACTTCGCAAGACACCTGATCTGCGTACATCCTTAATAACTGAAAGCACTTACGTAACATACCAGACAATTTCTAAGTTTTAGTGGATATGAATGTGATGTTGCTGGGAACTACACAAGTAATGGGTGAAATTTTGCAAGACTTAGAAACACCAAAGGCCCAAACCGTCGGTTTCCCCGACTTTGTAAACATTTCGTAAACGCCGCCGCCGCCGCGAGTGTCGGGGATCCGGCGAGGAGAGGGACCGGATTCCGCCTCATTTCCGAGCCGATCCCAATTAACGTGTACAACAAGGTGATGAATAGAGCCTATAATTCGGCCCGGCCGGCGCGTGGGCCCGCCATTATAAATCCTAATCAACTGGCTGTGACAGATGCTTTGATTCGCCTAGCCTACTTAACAGTTCATATTGTCAAAGCAAATCACTCCTTACGGCTAATTATGCGACCTGCACCCACTTTGAACATCCATCGCCACCATCAGGCCCGGGCCCTGATCGGCCGATCGGGGAGGGGAAAATCAGGAGTTTTATATTCATATTGAGGATAAACATGCATTTGAGGCCCAACTGTCAGGTGGTCTAAGAGGTTTGATTCTGATTGAGTGAATATTTATGGTTGACGAGTAATAAGTACACTTTAAAGATAATTGTACCAGGCGAAGAACATAAAGTAGGCAAACTTACTTATACAAGTCATCTTTAAAATTGCAAGCTTTATGTGATGATTCTAAGTTATATTCGTTCAACGCTGGTACACTACATGTTCATTATGAAATCCCAATAACAGGTCTCTTGTTTTAACACTTACGCATTTAATTTGTTGATTAATTTTCTATATAGATTCAAGTGAAGAGGGAGACGTTAGAGTGGCTGTGAGGTAATATTCAGTGATAATAAGGAGGGAGACGTTTGAGTGTCTGTGAGGTAATATTCAGTGATAATAAGGAGGGAGACGTTAGAGTGGCTGTGAGGTAATATTCAGTGATAATAAGGAGGGAGACGTTAGAGTGGCTGTGAGGTAATATTCAGTGATAATAAGGAGGGAGACGTTAGAGTGGCTGTAGAGTAATGTTCAGCGAGTATAATGAAGGAGACTTTAAAAAAGTGGGAGGCGAGAGACTGGAGAAGAGAGGTTAGAGGTTGAGGGATTGAGCCAAGAAGCAGGATGCTATAGGATAGAGAGGGGGACATGAAGCTTGGATTCGGGAGTCGACTATGCTAGAGAGTGAGGTATTTTAGAGGCGAAGGACAAAAGAAGTAGGAATTTAAAATGGTACGACAGTTTTGTGAGGCGGGGGAGACACCAGATCATTGAAGGCTGCAGGCGAGAGGGTTGGTCTCCATAGGTGTGAAAACGAATGCAGACATGCTATGGGATGGAAAGGCTGGGTGTGGAAAGACCAGAGAAGTTGGGAGCTGTGGTGGTGGTGGTTGTAGTGGTGACGATCACAATATCACTCATTAGGCGCACTCGGCCCAGTTCCTCCCGAGACAACTGACTCGTTACACCGAGTTCTGTTCACGGATCACCACTTGCACCGACACCACCGGGGACCGGTACGCCGTTACATCGTTACACCTCACAAACAAACAATCTTGATGCGATGTGTCCATTAGGCTGTACTGCGTGTGTGCTGCACCTGGCATTTATGCCAATATTGTGAGGGTTTTAAATTATTTCATTACATCAATCCACATCGTGCAAACTATCTCTCTCACTATTTGCCTAAAAAATCTAAATCTCTCACTTTCTCACTCTCTAGATCTTTTTTAAACTCACTTACTCTTTAACTCTTTTTAACTCTAACCCTCTAACTCTTTCTCATTCTCTCACTCTCTAACTCTCTCACATTCTCAACCCACAACTCCCTTACTCACTGACAAGAGAGTAAAAAATTAATGCGATATTTTTTAAGAATGAAACTTAATAAATGTTGAACCAGAATAAGACCTTTGACCTCGTTATTGTTTTACTTACACTATAACTTATTAATATTTATTCAGATTTTCATCGTTATTTCATAAAATATTTTAGAAGCCATATATATTACATTAAAAAAAATACCCCCGTCGCAGCAGACCTGCGTACTCAGCGAATTTCCAAATTAGTAGTTTTAATTATGACCAGAAAAACCTGTCAACCAAATATCATCACAAGCTCATAAATAGGGGAATAAATGTCTATTCTCCTTATGATAAATATAGGGAAAGAGTATGCAGGTATGCTGCCATGGGGAACACTAAAAGTAGGTTTTTAGCATAAAAAAATATTTCGACCGATTTTGAAGCCATATACTAAGTTTCATCAATATCTGTCCATTGCTAACGGAGTTTGCCTATTCTCCATATGATTAACATGGGAAAAGAGTATGCAGGTTTGCTGCCATGATAAGCACAAAAACCAAGATTTTTTACCAGAAATGGATGAATCTCTACCAAATGAAGCTGAATGCCAAGTTTCATCCAAAAACATGGGTTAATAAGTGAAATATTAACACATCCTTATTCTCCATAAGATTAACATTGGAGCCTCAAAATACAACGTACTGTCTTTAGACTTTTTAATATCTCGGTAACCAATAGAGATAGAGCAAAGCTTCAAAATACTAAATTGTGTATTTTTTTGAGCTAAATCCAATGGTCAAAATAAAAATTTAAAATTTTTAAAAATTACATATGAAAAATGAAAAAAAACCCATTTTTGGGGTACAAAACCCCCCAAAACTACCCTTCCGATAGGTCGATATGTCTGGTTTACGAACTCATCCGAATAAACGTAGGATTACCACATCTCTACCAAATTTGGTGTCGATTGGACCATTTTTACGAGAGTTATCGTGTCTAGGGACACATACATATATATATATATATATATATATATATATATATATATATATATATATATATATATATATATATATATACATATATACATATATATATATATATATATATAAATTTTAATGACTATTATTTTTGTTCTCTGGGCACCTAAAAACGAAAAAGTAACATGGTCCCGGGCTTAGGTCTTACCATGAGACCTACGGTAATAGCTTATTCCCTATGGAAAATTCGCTAAAAAAAAAAAAAAACACGATTCCTAAACAGTTTTTTTTTCGAAATTTAAATCATTCCCCTGTAAACGGTGTGCCATACAAGTACAGTATGACATTTCTGGGTCTTGACATTTCAAACTATAGTAAACAACTTGGCAATAGTAATATTTTAGCGTTACTACCTACAATTGTTTGTTTGGTGTTTGATAAACACACCTTTCACGTTTATAGTTATGTGAACTAGTTCGATTGACCTACCTTCTTAGCAAAGCAATAACAAGATGTGCACTTTATATATCTTGCATATCCAAAGCCAGCCTGAAGTTTAATGTAACTCCGATTCATGGAAATTCTTAATATACAGGTATATAAATAACATTTTGATTTCAATTCCATTGTTCTCCATACATTCATCCATTTATTCTATAACCAGACTTTTACTAACCGTGAAGTAGAAACTTACTGTTTGATAATGGAGTTTGGTGGAATAACCTTTCCGGGACAAAAGATCTTTTCATATTGAATGTTCTTGTCTGTGAAGTCCTGAAAAATAGAGAAGAAATGCAACATAAGATAGAAAAAATTGTTACTTCTAAATACAGTATATAATTAATGAGGTTTTTTTATTTATCAGCTAGAAAATTTATTTCCTGAAATTAAAACCACATTCAAATTTTACGTCCAATTCGAAAACTATGACTGGAACACTTTTTTACCAGTCTTGTGTATGAAATCAGAAAACAAATTCACAATTATTGTCCGATTACGGGAATACGTTTACCACTTTCAAAAACATGGTTAGGTAATGCAGCTAGATTCAAAGCCCAATCCAACAAACGTCGGCTAGAGATGTTTTTGTTGGGATATTTCGTCGGGGATTCCCAGAGAGTCTTGGGTTGCGAAACATCGGTGACGTATCGTGGTACATACAGCGCCCGACACGGCTCTCTAATGTAGGTCATCCATCTGCTGCTGCATGCAGATCGGCTCAGATCTCCGTCGCTGCCGATCGCCTTGATTTGTCTCCTTCCGCTCCCACTTATCTCTTTCTCACATCTTGTTCCACTCCGTCTGTCTACGGCTTTATCAGTTCGTTCAGAATTTAAATTCGTCACTTGAATGTGCTGTAACGTGAAACTGACGAAAATCGAGCGTTGAAACGCAAAGATGCGTGTTACTTTTAACAAATCATCAAAGTGGTGTTTAAAAGCAGTCGGCCATGTAAGGGGTTGTAATAAAAAATCTATTTTCTTGCGCTACAAAAAACTCTACCAACTACTTCATGATGCAAAGGAACTGAAAATATTTATTGTAAAAGAGTACTAATCAAGTTAGGAACATAATTTTCCTAGATTTGAAACTAGAGAACAGCGCGATGAACAATATAAGTCGGTGACGACATATATGGAATTTGCAATCGGTCAATATTTCCAAGTTCTTCGTCTAAATTTCATCTAGTGTTTACCTAAAAGTGCTGATCATTTCGTTGGCAGATTTGATCTAAGACCTTTGCAATATGCCCCAAAAATTATACACAAGTAAAAGTATAAAGAGGTACCAAAATGAGTTCATTATGGAACAGTTAAGGTTCTAGACCAATTAGAGTTCGGCATTTGTCATCATAGTGGAAGCACTAGGCATTGAAACAGTGTCATAAGTAGAAAATGGTACGATTCGCATACCAGCTCATTGTGCCGTTAGGATTCAAGTATAAACTCATGTGTTTAACCTTAAATAGTGAGATCTAATATGAGTGAGATCAAGCGGCATCGCGGGTGAAGCAAAATTTGGTTATAGGTGGCCGCCTAACCTATAAATGAACGACATGTTTATTGCTTTATTTCATTAAAGGCGTTCATAATAAAATCGTTGTATAAACTACTATCAGCGAAGGTCCAAGCCCAGTAGTGACTGCGCCGCCGCCACTCACTTGACTTCTCCAGATCGCACAATTTCACTCCGGCCCGTGGCCGATTATTGTAATCGGCTGTGTTATTACTCGGCTGCTGCGGTCGAGGTGATGGTAATGGGCGGTAAACGCAGTCCGAGTGATTAGTATCCCGTGGGTCTGCGCCAGTGGGAGTCGCGTCTGATAGAACCGCTGCTGCCGCCGCCACCGCCACCTCCTCGCGCCTACCGCCGCCACTGTGCAGTCGTCGCTACGACGGCTTTCTTAAAGAGTCGGACTAAACAAATTCTGAGGTCCTAAATACCTGCGTCAGTGTGAAAGTAAGATTGATGTTCTCTCTTTTAACAGATAAATCCATTGTTCAAAGCCATTGAACAGCTTCACTTGCACAATGCAAACCGATCTCTCTTCAGAAACAGCATCAGCAGTGGGCACTATGAGATAGATACATCGTTTCATGCTCCGGGGGTCTTCTGTTCAGTCCTCCATTCCAATCATTGCATCTTACTACTCCAGTACAGAAACGATTAAGTCCACTGCTTCCGAGGAACATCTATACCATCTACTGCTACTGTCGGTTCAGCTCCCAAAAAGTTGTTCTGACCATGGAAAAGTCTCAGTCTGTACGGATTGAGAAGTTTGTGTCCATCCATTGGAGGCTGTCCACAGAGGTGATTTTCGAGACCTCAATCGGGCCTTTACCTTAGGTAAGTAATCCTGGATGGGCTAATGTGAAGCAGATAATTAAAAACATATTCCCTGACCAGTGCATCTCATCGTCTTATTTCAGGTGAGGCGATTGCAGTTTTAGTAGACCCAAAGCCACTTTTGCCCCAGATGAAATGGCTTCGCCGACTATATACCTTCTGCTCCTGCAATTCCGCATTTTCTATATGAGTTCCATTAGTACTGTATTCATATTCTTGCATACTTCATCCTTCATATTATGTATCATCACTTTCGGAGCTATGAAAAAATGACTTAAACATTAAAATATTTAGGGCTTAATTATATTCGATGATGTCACAACCACTTGTCCATCTATGTCCCATTACTATAGATCACCCACTGATCGAAATTCTAATAAGAAACATCTTTTCATCCTGATTTGCTAGTATTTATTATACAACAGCTGCCTAATGATTCATTCAACATAATTACCCTTCTCACTTAGGAATTAACACTGAAAATTTAAGAGGCTGTAGGGCATAGCCCTGGGGATTGATGTGAATAACAATGGGATTATGTTTATCTACTGAATACTATCTTTCTAACGGTATGCGCTGATTTCTCCTACAATGCACACAAGCTTAAAAAAAGGAGGAAAAGAATCATGCCTGTTTATTAATATATAGACATTTCAAAAGAAAAAATATTCCTTATTTTATATCTTTATTTTACATACCTGCTTTAAGTAGTATCTGGTTGTATTTGTGAGGTCCACAAGAAGGCCTATTTTGGGAAATGCCTCAAGAAGGTTTTTGGGTCCAAATCTGAAATGCAACAAAAAATTAATTGATGAATATTGCAAAAAGTGTTAGAAGAAACTTTGTTTCAACATCCCTCATTCTATAAAATAACTGTTTTGAGTAATGTCTGAATGTGGCGATGTAAAAATCGTTCTAGAGCGCACGTAGGCCGATTTTTTGTTACCGGAATTTTATATTAATCCCAAAAATTTTTTCTAAGCACATTTTTTCTCACAGGAAATCTCACTTGCAAAAATAAAGACTAACACCGAAGAAACAATTCAAAGAATTTCCCAAACGATTTTACAAGTTTAGTTATTTTATATAGTTAAATTTACTAAACAAAACTAAATCGTCCAAACTTTAATAATTTAGGTCTAAGGTACCTAACAATGAGACATAGACAAATTTTCAAATGGCGACAGAAAATTCAAAGGTTCGCGCTTCACTGCTCATTTTTCAGATTCACGAAAAGATCCACTAGTAAAGGTTCAAGCTTCAAAGGGTGGGCCTGAAAATCTCTTCAGACACGCGGTCCCAAAGTCCGTTTGAATCCGTTTCACTCGGACACATAATAAGGCTTTAAAATTATTCCAACCGCAATTTTAATCTTCTTTAATTACACAAATGTACTATAGGTTGGAGCAACTTTTTTGTATTTTCATTTTACAATAAATTTCAAGGTCACTAGTTTGTTTTATTCTTTAAATTTTAACTAAACTTTGAATAAGTAAGGTTTTTTTTCTTGCTATGTGTTGCTACATGGAACTGTTTTAGCGTGTTGTCTCTAGGAAGAGCGCCCCTTTATGCTTGTTGTCGTGTGTGATACAATATACAGGGTAACACCAAAAAGTGGTTACATTTTTAATTAACATAAATAGTGTTTTTTTCAATATAACATTGATTAATTTATATTTTTGGGTTTGATAGTTTAGCCAACAACCCAACCTAAACCAATTATATTGAAAGTGGCGATCATCTACTGTCTCTTTCACCACATTAAAATTTTTAAATCCCATGGTTGAACCATCATCGTTGAATCACGCCCCAAGTGAACCGTTGCAACGTTGGCTAGCGTGGCGGACATTTGTGCACTGATGTTTTTCACTTTCGTTTAAGGTTTCTTGGTATGATATGACCACTGAACCTAGACTTGCTTTCTGGAAATAAACATTCTCATTCTCATTCTAGACGTGAAGTAGATTTCAATTCTCGTCATCCACCCTGGAATGCAGTGACCCATCACATTATCGATCTTAAATCAAACGTATGTTCTTATGCATCTTATGTAACATTAATTTGCTGCCGAGTAGCCACAATGTTGAAAAATATTTGTTAAAAAATGCTCCACGATGAAAACATGTTGATCTACTGTGTTATCTCAAGGTAGACGCACTGAAATGGACGGTATTAAGACGCCAGTATATGTCACCCCTTCCTCCCATCACTACTAACCAACGAGGTTAAATAGATATAGAGTGCTACACAGATAGGGAAAATCGTCCCTGTTGATTTGCGCCATTTTACCCAAGATTCCCGCCGTTTTTTGGTAACCAGTCCTTTGTTTACACTTTCCCACCAAGGGGAACTAACTTCAATAGACTGCTCACCGTTTTTAGTATCATCTGTTATTTTTTAAGCTTATAGCGACCAATCAGAATAGCTTAAACTAGTAACCAAGGAAACGAGGGTAAAGTGAGGGATGGTTGCCAAGGAAACGGCGGTAATTATGGGTAAAGTGGCGCAAATCAACAGGGGAAATAAAATTAACGTGTGTTGAGCACTCTATATCTACGTATTTAACCTCGTTGCTACTAACACGTAAGTCGATCCTTTTTACCCCACCGTGTACATTGTTACAAAAGCGACCCAACATCACGTGGTCCGCCCCAACCCGGTAAACGCTACTTAACCGTCCAGGTGTCGGTGTCGGCTGAGGTGAAATTATTAATTTCCCCGCTTATAATGAAAGACGCGCGTAAACTCCCGCCTGATCACAGGAGGGTTCACCGCCGTGTGATGGGCGGCGGCGGCGTTACGGAACACTCTGTACGGCAGCACCCTCCGCCACGTAATGTCTCATTCCACCCTCCGCCCGCTAAACAGCATTACAGCCGATTATTACACAAATTGCTTCATCCAGGTAACCATAGCGCTCGTTACGGTGAAACACCCGGGTACGCGTTTAGGGAAATTAAGTTTTTGATACACAACAGTTTATTTCTCACTAAAGAGCTTACAAAATCTTTGCGGTCCGAACTAAAAATAAAATAAAATCTGGATATCAAACTATAAATAAAAAAAATGGGTAAATTTGTTCGACATTATGTACAAAGCTTTTACTGAAGAAGAGGTAACAAAATGTGTTTTTTTCTTTCCTAAAAGTTGATAATAACGAAGGATTTTTTTTATATACATACAAAAAGTGGTTTCAAAATTTTAACTAAAACTTTTTGTACTGTATAAATATTTTTAATAATACGTTTTACTTAATTTTTATGTTTAAACCACTTTAAACGTACTTTTTAGTATAAACTAAACTTCAGTAACCAACATTGAAACACATAAACAAATACTATATACGTTTTCAATCCAAATTTATAAAGACATATCGTTTATTTTATCATGAAAAAAAAAAAAAACTATTACATAATCATTTGTTAGGTGAGTTAAAAAAATGCTAGCAAAAGGATTAAAACCGGACACCGTAGCGTCGCGAACACACCACTCTACAAAGCGTACTTTACGACTACACTGTTCACACATGCATTGCATGGCAGTTCTGCTGTTTTCTGTGTAAAGTATGTAAACTACGATCTTCTTTTAAAATACAGCACTGCAGGCTGGGGCTCGTAACAAAACAAATACTACTGTCCTCTACACTTGCATAGGAAGGCGAAAATTAATACAGAGAAAGGTATTTAGAAAGTTTTTAGGTCAAAATGTTTCCATCGTCTACATTAAAACACTACGGAAACGTATAACGTAACCAATGGATGTATGCAAATTGTGGGTTTACAATAAATATTTAAATAATTCGTGGTACAGTAACTTTAAATACTACTGATGAAGATATAATATTTTTATATAGACTCGGGCAATCGTCAGCAATAGAGTTTATGTCTAGCAAGTGACATCTTTCAAGCCACTGGTGCCAATGAGTGAATGACTTGAAATGCTGTAAGAGGATACGGCCTCGCGGTTCGAGATTTACACTGGAAATTCCCGCCAGAACTTTCATCGCGTTCTACGAACTCTTCTCCGGTGTCTTCAGCTGATTTGCATTCTCAAGAATATCTGACCCGAACACGTAACGAATGATTGTGTACTTTAAGGTGATGATTTGCACCGGCATCACGGACTTAAAAATGATTTTTCATCATACTACATCGATATCACCTGTTTTCGACACTCACTTCTACCAACGAAACACCTGTTTTCTCGACCCAGGCCGGTAATGGAAACGGTAGCAAAGAAATCTACAATATAATAAGGTAGGTGACAACAACAACAACAAATAACAAATCAGTGACGTAGTTGGTAGTTCTGCTGATAGCAATTGTCATATATATATGATGTACATGGGAAAATCTTGCTTTTCCCTTGGAATCAGCTGTAACCTACCGTTAGAGCATTCTAGTTTCGGTGGCCTTAGCTGATATGAAGTGGTTGCCTAGCAACCAGAAACACAAGCATTACATCTCGCTAGGTCAGTTGAGGTTATGTTTTGTTTGTTATGAACGAATTTTTCACTTATTTAGAATTTATTGAATTTTGTAGTGTGGTGAAAAATATCGTTCGTTTCAAGTTCGTTCTCGATCGTTTCAAGTTCTCGACTTCGTCTCGAACTTGAATCACGATCTCGAGACCGGCAAAACCCCTTTTTCGACCCTTGTAACGAAATATACAATGAAGAACTCGTGTTCCACAACAGAACACAAAATACATAATCGTAAGGTCCGATGGTCCGACGAAGATGTAACTTCTGGAACATAATAAAACATAGCCTACGACTTGCGTAACAATAACAACAGTTCGTAATGAACAAACCACACATCCCGGCAATTAACGAAACTAAACAATACGACCGTTACGCAATACCTCGGATGTTCCCACGTCCGGCGGGGTCCACGATCAACAGTTGATTAACAATCGATTGCATCCATACCAATTAGATATCGATGGCTCGATAGCCGCAGAGACACAGACGGCGCGGCGGCGGCGCGGGCGGGCGGGGAAAGTCGTGTAATCGATATCAATTAGTGGCGATAATGAGGTGCCAGATGCAATCACTGATATCGCGGCCGGGTCACGTGACCTTGGATATCGTTGCGTAACGCGATGTGACGTCACACGACACCTTGGTGACACGGGTACCCTACTGTTCAATCAACTGTACGCTCGCAACGGACTACAGGGTTACAGGCGAATTTGTGAAACTTGGACAAAGGTTTTATGGGAGAGCAAAGATAGGCTATCACCACCGCAACAATGTGGTTCTAATATCATTAAACTCGGGAGAAATTTAACAGGCCGATTGAGAGATAGTGGCACCTCAACGCACGTAGTTGTAATATCATTAAACATGGGCGAAATTCCTACAAGCCGATAGAGAGATAGCGGCACCTCAACGTACGGAGTTCTAATATCATTAAACTCGGGAGAAATTTAACATTCCGATAGAGAGATAGTGGCACCACAACGCACGTAATTGTAATATCATTAAACATGGGCGAAATTCCAACATTCCGATAGAGAGATAGCGGCACCTCAACGTACGGAGTTCTAATATCATTAAACTCGGGAGAAATTTAACATTCCGATAGAGAGATAGTGGCACCTCAACGCACGTAGTTGTAATATCATTAAACATGGGCGAAATTCCAACATTCCGATAGAGAGATAGCGGCACCTCAACGCACGTAGTTGTAATATCATTAAACATGGGCGAAATTCCTACAGGCCGATAGAGAGATAGCGGCACCTCAACGTACGGAGTTCTAATATCATTAAACTCGGGAGAAATTTAACATTCCGATAGAGAGATAGTGGCACCTCAACGCACGTAGTTGTAATATCATTAAACATGGGCGAAATTCCTACAGGCCGATAGAGAGATAGCGGCACCTCAACGTACGGAGTTCTAATATCATTAAACTCGGGAGAAATTTAACATTCCGATAGAGAGATAGTGGCACCTCAACGCACGTAGTTGTAATATCATTAAACATGGGCGAAATTCCAACATTCCGATAGAGAGATAGCGGCACCTCAACGTACGGAGTTCTAATATCGTTAAACTCGGGAGAAATTTAACATTCCGATAGAGAGATAGTGGCACCTCAACGCACGTAGTTGTAATATCATCAAACATGGGCGAAATTCCAACATTCCGATAGAGAGATAGCGGCACCTCAGCGCACGTAGTTGTAATATCATTAAACATGGGCGAAATTCCAACATTCCGATAGAGAGATAGTGGCACCTCAACGCACGTAGTTGTAATATCATTAAACATGGGCGAAATTCCAACATTCCGATAGAGAGATAGTGGCACCTCAACGCACGTAGTTGTAATATCATTAAACATGGGCGAAATTCCAACATTCCGATAGAGAGATAGCGGCACCTCAACGCACATAGTTGTAATATCATTAAACATGGGCGAAATTCCAACATTCCGATAGAGAGATAGTGGCACCTCAACGCACGTAGTTGTAATATCATTAAACATGGGCGAAATTCCAACATTCCGATAGAGAGATAGTGGCACCTCAACGCAAGTAGTTGTAATATCATTAAACATGGGCGAAATTCCAACTTTCCGATAGAGAGATAGTGGCACCTCAACGCACGTAGTTGTAATATCATTAAACATGGGCGAAATTCCAACATTCCGATAGAGAGATAGCGGCACCTCAACGTACGGAGTTCTAATATCATTAATCATGGGCGAAATTCCTACAGGCCGATAGAGAGATAGTGGCACCTCAACGCACGTAGTTGTAATATCATTAAACATGGGCGAAATTCCTACAGGCCGATAGAGAGATAGCGGCACCTCAACGTACGGAGTTCTAATATCATTAAACTCGGGAGAAATTTAACATTCCGATAGAGAGATAGTGGCACCTCAACGCACGTAGTTGTAATATCATTAAACATGGGCGAAATTCCAACATTCCGATAGAGAGATAGCGGCACCTCAACGTACGGAGTTCTAATATCGTTAAACTCGGGAGAAATTTAACATTCCGATAGAGAGATAGTGGCACCTCAACGCACGTAGTTGTAATATCATCAAACATGGGCGAAATTCCAACATTCCGATAGAGAGATAGCGGCACCTCAGCGCACGTAGTTGTAATATCATTAAACATGGGCGAAATTCCAACATTCCGATAGAGAGATAGTGGCACCTCAACGCACGTAGTTGTAATATCATTAAACATGGGCGAAATTCCAACATTCCGATAGAGAGATAGTGGCACCTCAACGCACGTAGTTGTAATATCATTAAACATGGGCGAAATTCCAACATTCCGATAGAGAGATAGTGGCACCTCAACGCACGTAGTTGTAATATCATTAAACATGGGCGAAATTCCAACATTCCGATAGAGAGATAGTGGCACCTCAACGCACGTAGTTGTAATATCATTAAACATGGGCGAAATTCCAACATTCCGATAGAGAGATAGCGGCACCTCAACGTACGGAGTTCTAATATCATTAATCATGGGCGAAATTCCTACAGGCCGATAGAGAGATAGCGGCACCTCAACGCACGGAGTTCAAATATCATTAAACATGGGCGAAATTCCTACAAGCCGATAGAGAGATAGTGGCACCTCAACGCACGTAGTTGTAATATCATTAAACATGGGCGAAATTCCAACATTCCGATAGAGAGATAGTGGCACCTCAACGTACGGAGTTCTAATATCATTAATCATGGGCGAAATTCCAACATTCCGATAGAGAGATAGCGGCACCTCAACGTACGGAGTTCTAATATCATTAATCATGGGCGAAATTCCAACATTCCGATAGAGAGATAGCGGCACCTCAACGTACGGAGTTCTAATATCATTAATCATGGGCGAAATTCCTACAGGCCGATAGAGAGATAGCAGCACCTCAACGCACGGAGTTCTAATATCATTAAACATGGGCGAAATTCCTACAAGCCGATAGAGAGATAGTGGCACCTCAACGCACGTAGTTGTAATATCATTAAACATGGGCGAAATTCCAACATTCTGATAGAGAGATAGCGGCACCTCAACGTACGGAGTTCTAATATCATTAGTCATGGGCGAAATTCCAACATTCCGATAGAGATATAGCGGCACCTCAACGTACGGAGTTCTAATATCATTAATCATGGGCGAAATTCCTACAGGCCGATAGAGAGATAGCGGCACCTCAACGCACGGAGTTCAAATATCATTAAACATGGGCGAAATTCCTACAGGCCGATAGAGAGATAGCGGCACCTCAACGCACGGAATTCTAATATCATTAAACATGGGCGAAATTCCTACAAGCCGATAGAGAGATAGTGGCACCTCAACGCACGTAGTTGTAATATCATTAAACATGGGCGAAATTCCTACAGGCCGATAGAGAGATAGCGGCACCTCAACGCACGGAGTTCTAATATCATTAAACATGGGCGAAATTCCTACAGGCCGATAGAGAGATAGCGGCACCTCAACGCACGGAGTTCAAATATCATTAAACATGGGCGAAATTCCTACAGGCCGTAGAAAGATAGCGGCACCTCAACGCACGGAGTTCTAATATCATTAAACATTGGCGAAATTCCTACAAGCCGATAGAGAGATAGTGGCACCTCAACGCACGTAGTTGTAATATCATTAAACATGGGCGAAATTCCTACAGGCCGATAGAGAGATAGCGGCACCTCAACGCACGGAGTTCTAATATCATTAAACATGAGCGAAATTCCAACATTCCGATAGAGAGATAGTGGCACCTCAACGCACGTAGTTGTAATATCATTAAACATGGGCGAAATTCCTACAGGCCGATAGAGAGATAGCGGCACCTCAACGCACGGAGTTCTAATATCATTAAACATGGGCGAAATTCCTACAGGCCGATAGAGAGATAGCGGCACCTCAACGCACGGAGTTCTAATATCATTAAACATGGGCGAAATTCCTACAAGCCGATAGAGAGATAGTGGCACCTCAACGCACGTAGTTGTAATATCATTAAACATGGGCGAAATTTCTACAGGCCGATAGAGAGATAGCGGCACCTCAACGCACGGAGTTCTAATATCATTAAACATGGGCGAAATTCCTACAGGCCGATAGAGAGATAGCGGCACCTCAACGCACGGAGTTCAAATATCATTAAACATGGGCGAAATTCCTACAGGCCGTAGAAAGATAGCGGCACCTCAACGCACGGAGTTCTAATATCATTAAACATGGGCGAAATTCCTACAAGCCGATAGAGAGATAGTGGCACCTCAACGCACGTAGTTGTAATATCATTAAACATGGGCGAAATTCCTACAGGCCGATAGAGAGATAGCGGCACCTCAACGCACGGAGTTCTAATATCATTAAACATGGGCGAAATTCCAACATTCCGATAGAGAGATAGTGGCACCTCAACGCACGTAGTTGTAATATCATTAAACATGGGCGAAATTCCTACAGGCCGATAGAGAGATAGCGGCACCTCAACGCACGGAGTTCAAATATCATTAAACATGGGCGAAATTCCTACAGGCCTTAGAAAGATAGCGGCACCTCACCGCACATATAGTGCTAATATCATTAAACATGGGCGAAATTCCTATAGGTCGGCAGAAATAGTGCCACTACAATATGAGTAGTTCTAATATCACCACTTGCACGCTCCAAGGGCTGGACGTAGTGCTAACGTAGTATGCAGCGTTCTATGTCCTACATATGAAGAAAAAAATCCTTTTTAATATTTTACATGTTGGTTTGAAAATATACAATGTAGGTTGTCTACATTTTTATGAAGCAAGTTCATACTTATGTCCAAATATAGGGTAGTCGGCATTTTCTTTTTCCAAAGTCACCAATCGGAAATCTCCTCAAATAAGGAGAGACTTCCCTTCTCTGGTATTCTCAAGCCAAACTGATCCAAATAAAACATAAATCTATGTAATAGAAATATCGACTGTATTCGACAATTTCTATATGTTTGTAAAATTTTATACTTCCAGCTAATTTTCCCAACCTCGAATACCAGACTCGCTGCGTGTACAGTTCTTGATAATTAATGACCGCCACGCGTTAAAACTCCCATGCTATATTGGAACAAAAAACTACAATTACGCCCGAAAAATCCAAAACGGGGGCTTGGGACAGGTGGAGTAAAGAGGAGCGGCGATCGGTATTCATAAGGCGCGGGCAATTTATAGAAGGGCAGCTATAATGAGCAGCTGGGGCGAGAAAGGATAATTGGAATTTTACAAGAGGTTAACTGTGAGCGTCTCTATCGCGGCGCGGCTCGCGCTCGCACCACCGCTCTAGAGCGCATCACGAGCGCTCTGCCGTATTGCCGGATATATAGGACGGTGTTTCCGTTTGCGGAATTTTTACACCTTTTCGGGGTTTCAGCCCCCGAACAGAATATAAAAAGGGTTTTTCACTTGGGTATACAAAAATCCAAATTTCCACCTTTTAGTTAATGAGATCTAAGTATTAATCATTTAATATTACTAGTGCACGTGTTGCTCAACATTGAGCAATTTATTTTCATACAATACAAAAGTTACATTTAGATCTAGATCAATGATATCCGACCAATCCAATATTGTGAATATCAGTGATCACTAAAAAATACAGCTGTACGTTAACAGATTGATGTTTAAAATGCTAAAACCAATCTCAATGTTATTCTAATGGGAAAATTTCAAATTTAATTTGTGAATAGCGCCCTTATTTTAAGTCCAATTATCATCAATTTTTGGCGGAACCAACTTCAGACTAAGCCCTATCCAACGACACCAAAAACTTGAAAATCGGTTGAGAATTGTAGGAGGAGTTCTCAAGACAAAAAAACCCTTAGCGTATTAAATAAGTATAGATAATTGGGAATGTTAGTCGGCTTGTTTGTTACGCAAACACACTAAAACCACTTCGGGCATATTTAGTTAAAATTTTGTGAAAACACAAATATAGGGGATGGTTAGGTTTATTTTCTTAATCGAAAAACAATGATCCACCCTACTGTCGTCCCAGGTTCTAATGTTGTTCTCATGGAGTGAGGTTTCAAGGCAGACTTAAATAATATAAACAAACTAGCGGTTTCCCGTCACGAATTCGGTGGTGATTGAATTTATTTTATTGGTAACTAAGCTCGTTCGCTAAGCTCACTCGTTGTCACGCTTACTTTATATATAAAAAATCGCTGGACAACCTAAAATTAAAAAATTGATTGAATTTGTTTCTCAGCAATTAATAAAAATATATAACATAGAGATTTTCAGATTTTTTTTACAAACTACTGTATGCTCTCTGGGCCAGAGCCCTTTGGACAGATTTGCAACAAGCTTCACACAAACCATCCTTGAATAATGTTTAATAATGCCTGAAAGTTCCATTATATTCTGTCGAGCGGTTTCGAATTCCATAGACAACATATATATATATATATACATATATACTTCCTCTTATATATATATATATATTATTTTACTATACCAAGAGACAAGTAAGCGAAAGCGACCGAGCTCATCCTGGAGCCAGTGAGTGGAGTGAACGAGCTCGCTCATTGCGAAGCCACGAGTAAACCAGTTCCCATGATTTAAAAGTTTGTAAGAATCTTTACTAATACACATTGTAAATGTAAATTGAATATAAAAAACTAACTGAATATTATGTAAATATATTTTTAATTTTTTTAAGTTTCATACGAAATGAAATCTTGCAAATTAGTTTAAATGTCATGGGTTTTGACGGAGAAAGCTTGTAACTCTATAATCATATCCGGGGCGTTAAATAAAAAAAAAAAATAGTTCACTTGGGTTGTAAATCAAGGTGAACCCTTCAAATGGTTTATTTGTTTGCCTCTAAGGAGAGCTGCAGTACTTCTGAACGGCCGTAGATGTTACAACATTTTCTAAGTTACAAAAAAATTTTACGAAAAATTAAAAAAAAAAACCTAAATAAACACGACAAAAGCCTAACCAACCCAGATTCTCACGCACGGAAGGCGTCGGCAATCAATTAGCCACCATTAGCGGTTGTCCCGAGATCGTCCTGCAGGATTTGAATCCCAAATGTCACGGCGAATTGTGACCGACACGCCGCTCATCTGCATACATCCATATGCAGGTGAAATGAGATTTTATTTATCCAACGCTGCGCCGTATAGAGAGATGGTCACAAACAAGAGGACCCGGCGCGGCGGCACACCCACACCCACACCGGGACTGTGACGACGCGACGCGACGCCTTTCTCCTGCCAGCGCCATATGGACGCCGACCAGAGGACATTCCTCACCACCGCGCCGAAAAGGCCGTTCTAATTAAACGATTTACTTTCTCATTCATATTAATAATATTGCTTGATATAACCAACCGCAAGGTTCTTGGACAATGAAATTTTAGGTAGTATCAAAAAAATTTCGGATACCGAAGGACCAGGACTTTAGCGTGGGACGGTCAACAGTTTACGTAAAATTTACGTAAACTAATTTACATTGGACAAAATTCAAAATCTAAATGTTATTTACATTTGAGAATGGTTAGGTATATTTTTACGCTAAAATATTTGTAAGGTATACACATTCATGTTATCATTTACCTCAAACAACATTATATTGAATAAATATTTGTAAATACCTGAAATCTTTAAAATATTTGCACTCTAATTTTTCACCGATAAGCCACAATTGTACATATATTTTTATGACTACATGTACAATTATAATATATTTTTCATTACTCTACACACGAAAGTACACTTTCTAAACGTAAAATGAGCTAAGAAAATAGGCTATTCCCGCTACTGCACGGCAAAATTACATAACGTTTACTTTCCGTGCGTATGTGGTGCACGGAAAGTAACCGTTATGGGATTTTGCGGTGCAGTCTGATCATCTGTTGCATTAGGCCAATCAGCTGTTGCACAACGCTTAGTTTCGGTGCGTGTGTACCACGACATAAGCACGGAAACTCAGCGTTATGAGTTCGGTTTTTTCTTGATACTAAGTTGAACAAACAAACATATTCATGTTGTTTACAAGTTTTTCGATATCGTAATGAAAAATAATGTTCAATACTCGTCTCAAAAGTGCCATTGCGGGGCTCGATAGCCTTTTCCACGCTCGGCTTCGCCTCGCGCCTAATAATGCAATCTCTCCCCGCAATGAGTCACTTTCAAGACTAGTAATGAAAACTACTATTGTCTGGACCTTGCAGCTCTACCGATAAACATGGTTTTCTGTAACGTTTTTTTTATGTATACTGACTCAATTAAACATTGACGTATGCAGGGGTATTTTTAGTACGCATATTTCAAGGTTAATTTCTGTTATGACTTGTAAGTTGGTAAATTTTTCACGAAACATAATTTTTGTCTAGACCTAAGTTTTACCTTACTTGACATCAAATATGAAAAGCGCCCGGTAAATAGCTACAATAACAACCAGCATAAAATTATAAATCAATTTTGTTCTAAAAGTCATGGATGATTTTTTAAAAAAATTTCGTTTATTATTTAGCAAAAAAATCTATTCTTAAAAAAACACATTAACAGCATAAAAACTCTACAAACTAACCCTTTGTTTTACTTGTCGTATTACTTTGTTTTACAATAGATTGTGATAGACAAAAATATTGAAAAAAATAAAAATAATTTTTAGAATGACAATCTAATCGATTTTGAAAAAAAAAACATAAATTAAAAAAAATAAAAACAAAAATAAAAAAATATCACCAACCTTTCTTTTTCGGGCAGTTTCCGCAGCAGTGCCTGAAACAAACCTTTGAGATAATTATGGCGTCTTCACATGTAAGAAACCATACAATAACAGCTATAAAAAGGGTTCTACAATTGGTATTATGTCAGTAAGTGAGTGAGTGTGTTTTAAATAAAAAAAATTCCTCAGAAGCAAATGGTGAGATTTCATCACAACACTGTTGTAATGAATTACTAGAGTACAGGGGATTTTGTTGCAAATGTAGCTTTATTTTTTTGCTATAGTGTTATTAGGCCTAAGTCATTTGCTAGCAATTTTAGTCCCTTATAAACATTTTATATGGAACTAGCTTATCCGGCATGCTTCGCCATGCCAACTTGAGAAGTTTTTTGTCCTTCCGGTGAGCTCATTCGCTACGCTCACCGCCGTCAGGTTTAGTTCGTTTGCTACGCTTGCTCACCGAAGGTCTATAATAACGTCTAGTTTTTTATTACCAATCTTCCATCAATAATTTAAATGAGAACAGGATCATTTACAAAATTAATAATCCTTAAGTAATCATATGTTAGAATACAGAAATGTTACGTCCATAAGAATAACGTGGTAACTCTGAGGACGTCTAGGGCGTAGCCCTTTGTGAATAGTAATATGATACTAGCCCTGACTTTCCTACTTTAAGCCTAAAGAATGAGTTTACAAAATATCAGCACTCTAGCTAGTCGGGAAGTTGAAGTTGCAGAATTTGTGATGTATGAGTGAGTCAGTGAGAGAGGGCTTTCCCTTTATATGTTTAGATAGAAGATGATAAAAATTCTATGATATAACAGTTGAGTTGGTATGCAAAACTATATTTATTTTTCGAATCATAACTTTAAGCGGGAGTTTATCCCGCTTAAAACTGGGGCGGTGGCGTCGTCCTGTAATCCAGCTACTTGGAGGTCAAGAATTGTGGATAGTTATAAGCGATGGCTTGTGGATGCGATATTCCCTGGTGGGTATTAACGTCCGCACTATAAGGAGTACTAGCTCATCCATAAAGACCATCCTGATAATTAGACCAATTCGTATATATGAGGTTGATATTGTGGTTTGGATCCCACGGTAAAAATTAACAGTCCTGTCTAAGGAGAATGTCGGCCTAAGTAACAAGACTACGCCACAATCATCCTACACTCTTCTCTCATTCATATTCAGGTTAAAATACCCACTATGTGAGGTCCCGAAAATAGTGATATATAGTGATATCTTATGACTTAGATAAAATTAAACTTTTGAAAAAGTACGAAAGCAGATTCGTCGATGTAATTCTACGGAACCTAAAAATGATCTAATAAAATTCTGTTTGGCTGAGTCAAAATCAATATAAAACCAAGTCCGACCACCTATGATCATTATTTAATAACCACTGGCCAGCGTTTGACACTCCCCTCACGTTCTTCTGTAACCCCACCATTAGTCACCGCACGGGGGACGCTACATTGAGACATATTCAATACTCGGGAGTAAATAATAGCCGCGAGTGAATGATACCGAGCTAGCGGTGGCGGTGGCGAGTAACGGACTCTCGGACTCTGAGACTCGGGTTGTGGGCAATATTCCGGGAAAGAGGCGGCCGTCCACCGTCCAGGTGAGGACCCCCCAGACTGTTTGACTTACAATCGTGGACATCTCTATTGGAGGCCGGGCATAACTCAGCTACCGGACACCGGGGCCTGACACCGCATTGTGCCACTCCCCCGCCACGGTACGGATGTTGAGGGTGTCATCGGTTGATGCTGCGGTGGGGGGGAGGGGGGGGCGGGAGGGGGAGGAGGTCAAAGATTACGTGGTAGCGTCAAGAATCATAGGTAATATATGTTCGTCAGGTCAGGTTCATACTACTGTAGGGTGACCAAATGTCCCGGAAAACCGGGATTGTCCCGGTTTTTGATCATGTCATGCAATGTCCCAAAAAATTGTATCGGGACGCCCAAAAGTCCCGGAATTCTGGTTTTAAAGGGATTAAAAAAATATTGGGACATAAATGTAAGCCAATTAAAGTTTTTTTAAACAACCAAATTAATTTCTATCCCTTCTGCAACTACCTTCTACTACTGTGAATTTATGCAATTGGGGAGTTTTCCCCTGGACTGGTAAAACATATACAGGTTTTTTTTAAGTTATCGGACTGAAAATCAAGCTGGTCTAAGCTATCAAAGTTGACGTTTTCCGAGGTTATAAACACACGTTATAAACAAGTCAATTTTTCAACGAATAATAGACCAACATACACACTGTGGGTGACACTGTGTGTTGTATGTTATGTGTTTCTTTTTTACCTCTAACAATACCAGCCTAGACTTAACGCTTAGACCACCTAGATACTAAAAAATTAACTACGTGAACATGGCGCGATACTTTCGGAGCTAGGTCTTAGCTTGACGACCAGCATCGCACTGGATCCTTAAGTTAACTTTAAGCCATATTCACACTAAATATTCGGGGTATCCATGGGTAAATGCAAATGGAAAGTTACACAGTGAAGAGTCCGATATATTCTACAGTAATACTAATGGTATTACAGGTGATTGAAAAGTCAGAGTAGTCAAATGAAATAAGTGGTCAGACTCCAAGGTCAGGTTCCAAGGTCGGTCCAAATATTGAGGATATCGTCGGTACATCTGGAGGAAAAAGTGACAATTAACTGGGTAAGGTTTATACTATGACGTTAAGACAACATGTCCACACTTATATTATGGCATTGTAGGTAAATGTTGAGAGAAATTTGACAATTACGTGGTCAGGTTAAGTATACAACAGTTAGTGAGAATGTCGTTAAACAACAATAGTTTGATGTGGAGACAAAACTGACAATAAAGTAAATATTGAAATAAATAGGTTATGTCAAGACTATGAGGGGAGAAATTTGACATTTAAATGGTCAGGTCAATGTCTGGGTTAGCGGCATAGTTCTTTTTAAAAGAACCCTTTTATTTTACTATATTATACATTATATTAACCTAAGGTAACTTTTACTTTATCTACCATGGCGAATTAATAGCCCTCCTCCCTACCCCCTAATGTGTCAATCAAATACCTTACCACTTTGGAACAATAGCTTATGATGGCACTATAAGTGTGATTAATGTCTAGTAGAATTGGAAGACGTATTGTCATTACAACCTGCGTAATTCGAGGTACGTTTGACGAGTAAATCATAAACAAAAATTTTAATAAGCACGGAAAATCTATCAACAAACTCAATTTCAGCAACAATCGGTCACATCTACCGCAGACGGCGCGCCGGGGGCGAACGGCAATAGACAGGTGAACTATAGGTGCGGGTGGGAGGACTGGAGGGCCATTAAATATACATTTTTCACCATGTGGAATGATTTATTTTGGCGTAGTAGGCGCCGGTGGCGGCGGCAGTCTGCCCACGCAGTCTGAGACTTTCCCGTGCCCGCTGTACAGACTCCGCGCCGGCCGCGACCTCGTCACTACCGCCTTGTTGCGCTCTGTACACCTGATTTTACATTTTTAAGTTTTAACCTATTGGAGAAATTCTTGCGCGCGAAAAGAGAATAACTTTTATGAGTTTCGTATAAATTAGTTTACAACAAAGATTCCTCTGCTAATTTATTTTTTAGTCAAAACTCAAACTTGCTTACAAAATTAACAAATTAATAACCTAAAACTGCAGTGAAAGGTTCCCTCCCGCTAAACTTTATTAATGTAATATGTTAACTTTGATTGGCATTTAAAATTGTAAAAGGTACCGACGCCTGAAGCTACATCCATCGACAAATTTTACTGATCCATACGCTAAGGGTGCTATTACCCGAATTCCAACCACACTGTATCTCGAACAGATGATGACTTTTGTACCTTTGAGATGGCTCAAGCTGGTGCTTTTGGGACCTTCCAGGTATCCCGATTTAGTGGGACATATTCAGATCTCATATTATCTTGTATTTCCAATTTCCCCATGTTAAAGCACCTCCGTTCCTACTCTGCTTATTAACATGGAACGCAAGCCGACTCGACGTCGATCTGCTTGCCTCTGAAACCAACGAGCACTCTGTACGTAACTACGGGCGCTTGAGCATTCTATTTCTTTAATTAAGGTTCTGATGTGGGTAACTGTCCAAAAAGCCCATGGTGTCGTCTTACTCACCGGCCCGTTAGTGTTGTATGATAGCGTTACGAACCTGATTAGGAAAGCGGACTTGCTATTTTCCGTAGTGTGTAAAATACAAATTGAAATCTAAGGCCTGTTACAAACTTAAGTGGCACATCTGCTACGCGGCGGCACGCTGCACGCGACTGCTACGCCACGCGAAAAGCAACCAATGCTTTTAAATGGGAGCTTACACACTACAGTAGCGCCATACCCGCCACGCCTCTGCTACTATAGGTGTGTAAGCTCCCATTTAAAAGCATTGGTTGGTTTTCGCGTGGTGTAGAAGTCGCGTGAAGCGTGTCGCCGCGTAGCAGATGAGCCACTGGAACATACTTCGAAAAACCAAAAACATAGTGTAAAACCTTACAAATTCCTGGTGGATACCTCCGCGGGCGCGGTCGCCGATATTTCATCCACTCGCCGCTATAAACTAATAGCAAACATTTGCTACAGGACAAAATATGAAGCGCCATACGTCGCCGTGTCGCCGCCCCCGCCACGGTCTCCCACGCCGCAGCCGCCGCGAACCGCCCCATTGTTTATGCCGCTGCCGCTAATTCGCCGGCGACGCGGTAGACGGCGCTGGTGGCGGTCGTTGTTGACGATGTCGCGTCAAATTTATCGGCCGATTGTTGCTCACAATTTGCCAACCTAATGGCCGACCGAATGTCCCGGCCGCTGATGATTTGTGCGAGAGGACGGCGCGACGTTGGATGAAAACGATTCTGGAGACGGCCGATTCCGGTGAGATATGGTTTCGAAGGCGGCTTTATGGTTTAATTGTTAAAAAGATTGACGCTCATATTGTGGTAACTTCTGTTGGCGTTCTGAAGCACCGAAACGATTTACAGAGGATTACAAATGTATATATACCTTGCTTGAATGTGCTGCATTGTCTATCATGTAAATCATATATTTTATTACTCGCATAAGCCTGAATATGCACTGAACGCCATTACTGAAACCATAATGTTGAAATTTGTTGGGTTTATGACTCAGTTACTACATTAAACATTTAATTTCTTAGGTTTGAAGAATAATAATTTTCTTATAACTTAGTAGAAAATATGGGGTATTTTTCCAATACTTCATAGACTGATACTAGCATCTTTCGCCTTTGAAAATGATACAGGGCTTTAACAATTTTTATGTTATGTAATGAACACAATCTAAAAAGAAGATTTCAGGATTCAATATGTTATGAGAGGAATTTTATTTTCTTTATATATCGAGGGAAGCTAGCGAGATTTTCCCCAACACTATCATTATAGAATTTGAATCTCCTTAACTAATTTTCCTTGCCGATGATTGAGCACTTGGGTAGTACCTACACTAAAAACCGACTACGGGGCGGTAGGCACAGGTTGAAATTTCTAAATTTGAACTTCATACCATGATTTCTTTCTTTCTTTCTTTCTGAAAAGATCGCCCAAATGTTAAAAAATACCTCTCCCATGAGGTAGGGCTTACAAAATATTATCTTCATTTTGCCTTTACAAAAACATAACAATAAATCCCCGAGTTAGATCCCAGAATATCACAATAGAATAACTTTCACGCTGTTCGAGAATACAGTACACACAAATTATCCAAATTACCAGCCGACCCATCGGAGCACAAAAGAAATCAGTCGCGATTCTCCCCGAGCCGCAATAAATTAGGCCATAACTGGACCTAAAAGGGATGACCATTAAAGGGACGGATCTGGGGAAATAAAGAAGGCGGTGTGACGCAACGCGTGACTAAAGGGGTTGTGGTTCCAGGAACCCGGGTGAGATGAGGACAGAGATATGGCAGATTTACGGAGAGGTGGGGACCTCCGGAGTGACTTCCCAGGCTAAATCATCATCAGCTACAGAAGACGTCATAACCGTGGACGACAACGAGGGTAACGAGAGGACAGATTGGTTGATGGGGAATATCAGAAAAACGCTATGTAACTTTTATTTACTCAGACACCTCGCGTCTTCCCCCAGCAAACTTAACAACTCGAAAGCCTAATATAGTCCGTTTCAAAGTTACCATTACAAAGAGGAACTCAAAAAATTGTATCAACATGATTTGCATATTTAATCTGATCGATTGTTGTCTACCAAAGTCTTAAACTTCAAAACATGACATACAATGAGATAGGCATCATTAACATGCAAGAGTGGTACATAGTACACGAGCAAAACTTCTGATAATTTTTCGTAAAGACGATTTAGAACACGCTGTGGTTTGGAACTTTGACTAGGATCAAGTTTACAAGTCGAAAGTCACCAATGTACTAGAATATAGATTGAAAGTGAACGCAGAATTTAGTAACAACAATGGAGTGTGATCAGAGTTAGATAACCGTATTGACTACTGTTTTACCGATAATGGGAGCTACATTATTTTTTCTAAATATATCCAGTAAAACTGGAGATTACGTGTCACATCAGAAACCATTACATTTTATATGTATTTATAAAAACCTGAATAAACGTTCAATTTAAATATTAACACCAAAGTTGTTCAGTTTTTTCTGGCACACGGGTGCATATACTGTATATCTTAAGAGGTTGGCAGGCCTATTTTTACCTTACAGTCCACATACAATATTGACCTGTGCCTGGATCGTATTAGACAAAGCAGAAAGCAAGGGTGTGAGCAACTACAAGGGGAATGATACTTATAAAAACGTCCTGGCAGAACGCGGAATTCGCTCATCACTGCGAAGGTCCGCAAGTCCGGTCTGCTAACCACTACGCCACCAACTCACCATGTATAAAACACTACATTATAATGTTTTATTGTGCATTAAAATGTTTTTATAAGACATAAAAAATACAGTCAACTTGCAAATCCCAAGAAAATCAATACACAACCACAGTAGTGTGTTTATGTATGTTTTACTACCGGTGGCTACCCTTTGCTACCTTTTTTTTTCTTTTTGTTTTTTAATAGTTTATAATAAAGTAATTTTATAAAAAAAATCAAATAATTTATATGAAACAAAATAATAAAGGCATGTTTTTGTATATTTATAAAGATTAAAAGTGTAAAAATAAATTAAAACAATTGATTTTTTAAATGCTATTTTTGTTTATAATGAGATTAGTAATGGAAGTTTTTTACCCCCTCTACTATTTTATATTATATTAACCTAATGTGTAAGAGTGATTGTCATAACTGTGATAGATCTTGGACCAAGCACATTATGGCGTCTTCCTCTAGCCAGTTGTTAAATTCATCATGTGGAAAACTACAAACATTATTAGTGAGTAAACCCTATAAATTAGGCTTGGAATCTGTTGAAAAGATTATAGTTGGATTGAATGGAAGTGATCAAAACTTTTCTGTGGAAATCCAAATTGTTGAAAAAGTAGGATCTGATTGTTTTGGAATATCTCTAAGCCCAGCTGAATGGTATGGATTGATGTTACACTTTGAAGAAATTAGTGAATACTTTAAAAATGGCAGACAACATGTTGATATTGATATAGGAGCTATTACTGTACTTTTCCAAATAATTAATGAAAACCCTAGATTGGTGATTTGCAAACGCTTTTCTGGAGAGTATTTACCAGGAAAAATTGAAATCCAAGAGTCAAGTTGGGATGAAATTATGGAATTGAAGCAATACATTTCTCAAGATATTTTGAAAACTTTAAATTTAACAGAAGAGGCAAAGACTCATTTTGATATATTAAGCCGAATTTGTATTGATCACCTTAGAAACACAGACTTGGACTATACTTCGGATGATGTAGAAATATCTGAACATATTACAGATTTTTTAGATATTTTAGATTTTACAAAAGTAACTTTGATTGAACCGAAAATGTATACTTTATGTTATGATATTTGCAAACTGTGTATTCCTCTTTTTGTATCAAGATTCAAACTGTGTAGTATTTTTGCTTGTTTTGGAAATAATTAGTAATATATGAAAGAATTAAATAGCAAATGATGTTTTATATTATTGTGAGTTTTATTGGTGTGTTAAGTCTTGTTTTTAAAATACCCTGTGGCTATTATGGATAGATGTACCCTTATCAACCTTGAGTAGTGAAGAAAGTGTTACTTAGCCTTGGGCTTAGAAAGTGTCTTATTGTATTTGTGAAGGATGTAAACATGTTTGTGCAAAAACAAGTTTCACTTTAGATCCCTTGAAGGCTAACAAGGTCTTTATAAACCACTTGGACAGTTGAGAAGCTAGTTACTTGTCAACTCCACTTCCAACCCTCTACCAACATAGGACCCTACGTGACATCTACTAGTATGGACGTGTGCGACCTGAAGGAGACTCTGAATAACCAGCGAGCACCGCAGTATACCAGGGTGACGGATCTTCGGCCTTGCGTCCCGTACCGGGTTGTACGGTTTGAGAGGTGTACGACGCGCTTTGGGGAGACTGTTGCTGCGACGCTGGAGGGCTTAGTCGGGGATGACTTCTACCTACGAGTGTACCTGCCATCAAGATTCCTGAAGACCCTGTCCGACGATGTTATTGAGAGGTACAACAATGAAGAGGTAGAGAGAATGTCAATTCAATATTTGGGGAAAGTGAAGGGCATTGAATTTGTATAATTTATATGTTGTGTAATTAATAAACTATTATTGTATACTATTTTTAAATCTATTTTATTTTACCTATATGTTTACAAATTAGGTTTTATATTATAGGTTTATATCAGTGTTAATTATGGATCCAAGGTGGAAACATCCTTTTTCAGCAATTATAGCTGGTCCTTCAGGGTGTGGTAAATCACATTTTGTGACAAGATTTATTGAACATATGAATGTCATTTGTGATACAGAGTTTAAAAATGTATTTTGGCATTATGCTGAGTGGCAGCCTGGTTATAATTTGGAAAATGTTGTTTATAAAGAAGGTGTACCAAATATGAGTGATTTTGATGGTTCTGAAGCTAATTTGGTGATAATTGATGATTTAATGCGTGAATCAGATAATAGGGTTGTGGACCTGTTTACAAAGGGTTGTCATCATAGAAATATCAGTGTGTTTTTTATTACTCAAAATTTATTTCATCAAGGAAGGGGACAGAGAGATATATCTTTGAATGCCCACTATATTGTATGTTTTAAAAATCCTAGGGACAAAGCACAAATTAGACATTTAGCTCAACAAGTGTATCCAGAAAACCCAAAATTTATTCAAGAGGCCTATAATGATGCAACAAAATTACCCCATGGTTATTTACTTTTTGATATGAAACAATCTACTCCAGATGAGATTAGGTTTAGAACTATGATTTTTCCAAGTGATGCACAAAACTATGTTTATGTTCCAAAAAAGTGAATAAAAGGTTATTAAATTAAGGAAACTTAGTTAGTGTGTCATCATGTCTCATACTATTAAGAAGAATATTCATTTGCTGCGTGCGCTCTCTCTTATGTCCCCCAAGCATAGGAGGAGTGTTTTAAAAACAGCTGACAAGGAGTTAATTCAGTCAGTCTGTGAGTGTGCTTATAATCTGTTACTGGGTAATGTAACTGTTGATCCCAAACTAAAGAAAAAATTGTCAAAATATAAAACTATATTGAGAAAGTTGGTTAGAAAAGGTGAAAAATTTAAAACAAAGAAAAGTTATATTGTACAACAAGGTGGTGGAGCATTTTTGCCTTTGCTTTTAAGTGTGGTACTTCAATCACTTTTATCTTGAGCTATGGAAAGTGCAAAGAAAATGATTATTATTTCTGCTGAAGACTTGCAAAGAATGCAAAATTTACCTCAACAATCTAAAACTAATGTAGGTAAATCTGATACATTAAGTGAACTCGATCAGGAAATGTTTAGACTTTTAAATAATAAAAACCTAAGTGATCAGGATAAGTGGAGTCAATATCAACAGGTGCTACAAAGATTTTTACATTTTACTAGTCAGAAAAGAAAACCTATTCAAATTCCAGTTGTTGATATGGTTAATAATGTTGTGTTTAAACATTCAGTATTGAATGATGATGAAGTTATTAGTACATTTAGTAAAGCCTACAAATCAGATGTCAAAAATATACTTAAACATATTGGTAGAAGACCTGACAAAATTGATTGGGATGATAATGGTATGCTTTATGTTGATGGTCAACGAGTGGACAATTCAAATATAATTGATTTGTTACATGATATAATAAGAGCTAGAAGGTCTGCTCAACCTCCAGGGTGGGAACAATTGATGCATGCTTTAAAGGATATAAGTACACCTACTGAGTTTGTAACTAACCCATTTGCACGCCAGTATTTAATAAGATTGAAAGGAAACCAATCACATGTTGAAGAAAGTGATTTTTTGGAAAACTTGACCCATTTAACATCATCTCCAGTAGTGAAACCCAAACTAGAAGTATCTGCAGGACCTAGTGCTACCTCAACACCTATGATAAATCGTATAAGAACAACAAGAAAAAATACAAAGTGGAAACCTTATAAACTATTTTAAAATTTAGGATGGATAAACATTTAACAAATATTTATTATGATCCAGCCAATCCAGCAGGGTTTTGTGGTGTATTACCTTTATTACAAGCTACAAGGAAAAAATTTAATGATAATGAAGTTAAAAATTGGCTTCTATCTCAAGATACATATACTCTTCATAAACCAGCTAGAAGGAGATTTCCTAGAAATAGGTATGTTGTGTATTCTATAAATGAACTCTGGCAGTGTGATTTGAATGATATGAGAGGTTTAAGTAAATATAATGATGGCATTAACTATATTTTGACAGTTATTGATGTTTTTAGCAAGAAGGCATATGCAAAACCTCTTAAACGTAAAACACCTAGTGAAGTTATTAAAGCATTTGAATTGATTTTCTTGGAAACCAATAATTTTCCTAAGAATTTGCAGTCTGATAAAGGAACAGAGTTTACTGCTAAGGAGATTAGGAGGTTTTTTATAAATAACAATATTAACTATTTTACAACAAAAAATCCTGATGTAAAAGCAGCTGTTGTTGAAAGATTCAATAGAACTTTGAAGACTCAAATGTGGCGCTACTTAACATATAAAAACACTTATAGATATATTGATGTTTTGGACGACTTGATAAATTCTTATAATAATAGAAAACACAAAAGTATAAATATGAAACCAAATGATGTTAAGAAATCAAATACTTTTAAAGTATGGAAGACGCTGTATGGGAAGCCTGAAAAAGTTATGAAAGCTAAACTTAAAGTAAATGATTTAGTGCGGATATCTAAAGCTAAAGGTAAATTTGAAAAAGGTTATGAATCAAATTGGTCTGAGGAAATCTATAGAATAATTAAAATTTTAGAGTTTCCAAAACCAATGTATGTTCTCTGTGATTTAAACAATGAAACTGTTGATGGACTATTTTATGAACCAGAACTACAAAAGGTTATTATTATTGATGACAAAATGTTTAAAGTTGATAAAATACTGGCGACCAGAGGGCATGGCCCCAGTAAGGAGTACTTAATCAAGTGGTACGGATATAGTGATTCGTTTAACTCTTGGATACCTGCTGTAGATTTGAAAGCAATATGAAGGATCAGTTTTATCTGACATTGCCTAGTAATAGTTCTATGGAGTATTATCCTCAAAACACAGTGGCAAATTATGTAACACATTTTTCAAGGTCTATGAAATTGGAAGGAGAATGGGAAGTTGCTGTAGTTGAGGTACATTATCCTTGTTCTTTACTAACCTTATGTGAAAACAGTACAATTTTTATTCATGCATACCCAAAAGACAAATATGAACAAATTAAAGCTGAAGCTTTGAAAAAGGAAGAGGAACCAAATTTTGATGTAATAGTACCAATTATGGCAGTTGCTACCTTGACCCCAGGTGATTATATAGATGTAAAAGAAGTAATTGATATAATTAATAAACATGAAGTGGTTAAAGATTATGTGCATTTTCACTATGAAGAAAAAACAAAGAGAGTTGAAATAAACAGCAGGTCCTATGTTATTCAAATTGAGTTATCTGATAAGTTGGCACTACAACTTGGTTTTAGCCCTGGAGAAAATGATTTAATCACAAATAACAAATCCATTCGCCCAGCAAATTTACGTGTTGGACTACCATCCCAAATGTATATATACTGTGATATAGTAGAGCCACAGTTTGTTGGAGACTATATGGCACCACTGTTACAAATGATTAATATTGATACTACAGATTATGTGTATGGTGGTAGTAGATTTATGCAGTTTTATAGGCCACATTATGTTCCATTGATGAAATCCAGTTTTGAGAGTTTGGAAATTGATTTAAGGGATAACACTGGGTCGAAACTACCATTCAAGTTTGGGACTTCTTGTGTTAAACTACATTTTAGAAAAGTGCTGTGAAAATATGGCTCTTAATATTTATGACCCCTACTTGGCTTACTACAGGAATCAATTGGGTGGTGGTGTGAGTGTTGTGTATAAAGGCTCACCTTACCAGAGGGGACATGGAATAGGTAGTTTTCTTGGGGGATTGTTTCGCACAATAACTCCATTGATACGATCAGGAGCCAAAGCTGTTGGGAAAGAAGCTTTAAAATCTGGAGTAAATGTGTTAAAAGATGTTATTAATTCCACCCCACCTGAACAAGCTTTTTCAACTAGAGTTAAAGAGTTTACTGGTAATTTAAAACGTAAAGCCGATGACAAGCTTGATCGAGTAATGAAAGGTTCTGGTGGATATAAGAGAAAGCGCTTAAATGTTACTCCACAGTCTTTACACAGACTTCTAGCTGTGCACCAGTCTAGGAAGAAGGTTGGAGGAGAGAAGAAGAAGAAAAAGAATAGTGTAAAAAAGTTGAACAAAAGTGTAAAAGATATCTTTAGTTAAAAATGGCGTTCTTGCATCATCAGTCATGTGAGTGTGTAAAATCTGAATTGGACTTGTTTACCTTACCTGCAACACAAACTAGCATTGAAAGTGGAAAGTGGGTACAATACAAACCAATCTCTTCATTAACTGATGATTCACCCATAGAATTTGTAATACCTGGTCATGGTGATGAATATGTAGACTTGTCAAATACTATGCTTAATATAAAAGCAAAAATTTTAAAACCTGATGGAAGTAAACTGGAAGATACTGATACCAATTGTGGACCAGTCAATAATTGGCTTCATTCACTCTTTAGTCAAGTTGATCTTTATGTTAATCAGAAACTAGTTTCACCACAAAATAATACTTATGCGTATAGAGCCTATATTGAAACATTACTTAATTATGATTCGAGTGCCAAAGACACACACCTTTCTTGTGCACTTTGGTATGACGATACATCAGGTCAAATGGATAATTGTGAAGCTGGCAATAGTGGTTTGGTAAATCGTAAATATTTTACTAAACAAAGTAATATTGTGGATATGATTGGACATTTACATGTTGATTTATTTAACCAGGAAAAATTTTTGCTAAATGGTGTGGAATTACGTTTGCGATTGGTACGATCAAGAGATACATTTTCAATAATGTCAAAAACAGAAAAATATAAAGTGAAGATTGAAGAAGCCAACCTTTTGGTGCGTAAAAATAAAATAAATCCCACTGTGTTGTTGGCACACAGTAAGACTTTGGAAAGTGGTACTGCAAAATACCCTATAACTCGAGTGGAAGTAAAAGCTATGACTATCCCATCAGGTATTCAAGGCAAAACCTTAGATAATATATTTCTGGGCCAGTTACCAAAAAGAATTATTGTTGGACTAGTAAGTAACAAGGCTTACAATGGTGATTTTAAATATAACCCATTCAATTTTCAATCTTACAACCTGAACTTTTTTTCAATCTATGTTGATGGTGTACAAATCCCCACAAAACCACTTCAACCCTCATATTCTGACAGCAATGAATTAAGTGTGCTATCATACCATACATTATTTAGTGGAACAGGAATTCATTTTCTAAATATGGGCAACAGCATTACACGCTCTGAGTATTCACAAGGTAATTGTTTAATGGCATTTGATTTAACACCTGATCTGGCTGCTAATGCCACCACACATTGGAACCTCATACGCCATGGTAGTTTAAGAATTGAGTTGGGATTTTCTGAAGCTCTTACTGAAACAATTAACTGTATAATTTATGCAGAATTTGACAATATTATGGAGATTGATAAAAATAGAAATGTAACTGTTGATTATGGCAGTTAAATAGTTGTTAAAACCAGCAAACCAATCAGTTTGAACGACAAGCTCACCTAGAATGGATCGTAAAGTCAGTGTTGTTTTAGATGTTCAGTGTTTTAAGGATAACAATAATTGTTATATCATTAAGGAAATTGCTACTGTAAATTTGGATTCAGGCTGTTTGTTGTTTCACCATGTTGTTTGTCCTCCTTACCATTCAAGGTTATTAACAGCAGAGAAACTAAGAGAATGTCATTGGGTGACAAAATATTACCATGGCCTTGAGTGGAATTGTGGTGACATACCATACCAGATACTACTAGAAAAATTGAAATCAACTTTTTCTTCAATTTCATTTGTGTTCGTAAAAGGGAGAGAGAAGGCTGACTTTATAAAAACTATTCTACCCAGGAACTGCAATGTTATTGATTTGGAAAGTTTAAGCTGTCAATCATTAGATACACTTAACAGTTTATTTGAAACAGAAATTTTAAGATGCAATAATCACAAGTCTGTTGATCACAAGTGTGCAATTGCCAACTGTTTAACTTTGAGAAAGTGGTACGTGCTCACACAAAAATGAACACATTAGAAGTTCGAAATTATTTAGAGAGACTGCCAGTGCAAAACTTTGGTGTATATCCTTCTGATTGTCTACCCATCAAGATTGCGCCTTCAACTGCTTTTATTGTCAACACTGATCCACATACCAAAGAGGGAACACATTGGATTGCCATCTACTTGGATGAAAACCATCGTTTGGAATACTTTGACAGTTTTGGACATCCACCAACAGTTCCAGATCACATTAGATTTATAAGAAGAAACAGTTGGCAGTACTTTTTTAATAAATATGCTTTGCAAAGTTATTCATCACCATTTTGTGGACATTACTGTTTAACATATTTGTACTACAGAACTTTAGGGTTTACATTGCAAGACTATGTTTCTTTGTTTTCTCCCAATGTTTATAAAAATGATTATCATGTTACTAAATTATTTATGTATTGTTATAAGGATATGTGAATAAAAATAATTATGAATAATAGAAAATAGCTTTTTATTAATTTTCCTTTAAACATTATTTATTATAATGGAAACAATGTTTTTAATACATATTGTCAAAAAAAAGACATTACTTTGAACTTTAATTTAAAAGCAAAAAATTAAAATAATAATATATACATTTGAAGAAAATAAATATAAAAATTATATATATATATATATATATATATATATATATATATATACAGATAAATATTCATGTTCACACTTTATATTACAGACTTATAAATAAACAAAACAAAAATTACAAATAAAAGTTGTATCACAGTCAATTATGTTAATATATACATGAAATAGTTAATGACTAGATATGTGCAGAGCCAAGCCAGAAAGAGTTAACTGTTTTATTAATAAAATAAAATCATTTTTTAAACATTCTATTACTAACTATTAATTAACTATTGCTAACTGTTGTGGTTGATGATAAGTGATGGCTTCACACAAAGGGGAGACTTTTTGTTTTTTTGCTAAAAGATACCCACGTCTGAACTTGCCCCTGGTGGTATGAGAAAGTGGCCATGGGGTACTGTGTTGACTCCATCTACAAATAAGTACCTCTTTCCATCATAACCACTTAGGGTAAGTTTGTTTTCATATCTAGTTACTACTTTGTGCTTGGAAGATCTAAATGTTGAATTCATAGTATAGTAATCATCATTTTCAATAATTACAGTTCTAAAATGGTCAGCTCTCAATTTCTTCTTAACTACAGCTTTAGTTATACCTTTACATTTTTTAATGGCTTGGTCTGCATCCTGTGGTATTATACAGTAAACTTTTGTTCGGACTCCAAGAAATTCGAGAATGAACATGCCGTTCATCTCGTCTTTCATTTTTCCGATTACTTTGGCATTGATAGGGCTATACGAGGGGTTATCTCTGTTCAACCCACTCGTGTCAAGGTGTTCCATTAGAGATTGGAAGCTCTTGTACAAGTCTTTGGTGTAGATCTCTAGCACAAAAGAATCCGTGTCCATATACAAGAGCTTCACATTCTCTGCCCCATAATGCTTAACTAGGACATCATAGTAGAACCAATACATGAGCTCTTTACTTATATCCAAAATAGCTGAACCAACATAAAGAGGTTTTTCAAGTACAATATGAGTTTTGGAAAAGTGACACCCAGCCAATGATTCATTAAAAATGGTGCTGTACAAAAAGTTAGATTTTGCAATGCATCTTTCTAACTTTTTGTCACTGCATACTAGTTTGAAATTCATCCTCTTTCTGTAGTTTTCCATTGTTTTCCCAAATACTGAATTATTATATAATTTAAACAAATCCCTCTCAAAATCATTTTTTGCCTCTTTACGAAGGTTCGTGTTGAGCTCAATGTATGGTTTCAACCAAGGAGACTGGCTGAACTTGAGCGCCCTGTGAATTTTTGAAAGCTTAAGGCCATGATTTAAAGCTTGCTTTAGTACTCTGTAATGGACAATGTAATTCTTTTTACACTCAACTGTTGTTAGCAATTTTGGCACTTTACCACCTTGGGGAACTTTTCTTTCACAAAGGAAAGGAAGGTCTTTGTGGGGCCAATGGAGGGAACGGGGATAGTCGACATCAACTTCCAAAAGGTAACCTACATTTGAATTGTCAGGCACAGACTCCACATTTAAGCTGTCTATCTCCTCAGGAGTTAACCAGCTGAAATCCCCAGTAGGGAGATACTGTGACATCGCCCAACCATAGAGATTATTCGCATCCAAATACGTAATATATTTGGATGGTAGGTTTGAATTGTAACCCTCGCAGTGTTTGTTGTTGGCCTTTGACATACTTTCAGCTAAACAACAAGAAATTCAACAAAGAAACAATGGAATTCTCTTGCAAACCTGCGAGATCCCTCCCCTGATGCTGTTTTCAAACATAAGGTAAATGTCATGTTCTTGGACTGTCTCTAACTTGACACCGGTGTACTTCAACATGCACTCCCAACTGAAACTCGGTAGGGTCAGGAAATGGGCAGGGTCAAGTCCGTGGGTTCTCAGACTTGTCTGCCGGAAATTCTCAAAGACATCTGCGAGCAACAGAACATCAGTGAGGAGATAAATGTCACTGTAGTGTCCGAGGTCCTTTACTTGGAATGTACGCCACACACGCTGGGCATGGGCGTAGTCCGCATCTGAGATGTGCTCGAGGGACATTTTATTCCAGAACTTGGCTTTCTCAGGGAGTTGAGTTTCTTTTAGGACATCATAAGAAGTAATGTGATCATATGGGAACACCCCCTTCCGCGTCAAGAGCTCAAACTCTTCATCTACAGGGAATCGTTTCCTGGTTTCCTTAAGACATTCTTTAGGAAGGGATTCGGCCAACTTGGAAAGACTTGAAGGGAGAAACCTAAACGTGTCCAGGAAACGAAGTTTCAGAATTCCTCGATGGGCTTTCTTAAAAGGTATGTACTTTGTGGAGCTAATGTATTTCTCTTCGGAAGAGGGTATAACGGAAACCTCGCTTTCATCATATGCAAGTTCTGGAATTATAAAATGAGAGTCATACGATAAGTTGTGAAAGTAACAGTTTATGGTGTTCTGTTCATGAAACCTAAGATTGCACAGGTTGTGAGCGGCACCTCGGAACGTGTAGGGAGCGGAGTGCATGTGGTCCCTAACTTTTTTGTCTGTTTCATTAAACGGTTTGCTGCAGATGTGACAGTTGGTTGCAGCTTGGAACGCGGCCTCTTCATCAGGGGAGAGTTCTGGAGTCATGCGCCTATTACCATACAGGAGGTTCCAATGTGCAAAACGTCTTCCCTAATGGATTCGACAAACTTTTTTGCAGCATCGGGTCCTCTGTATTGGCGCAATTCTGTAAATTCCTCCTGGTCGTCTTTAATAAGGTAGGACCATGAGTAAGGAACATGGTTGTGTGTAATGGGGGAATCAGTTAGGGAGTCTGGATTGTTCGGCTCTAGAAATGTCTCGAAGTCCCCATAGATTACAAATCTGAGTTTTTGAGAACATTCAGTCCGTTTGAAGGAAATGGTGGGTTCAGAGGAAAGGTCCAGGCGTAAAGGCTTTTTAAAAGAACACAGACGTTCATGTTCAGTCAATCTCTCCTGTCCACTTAATCCTAAATTGTTTGGTGTATCTTGGAAAAATGCAAAGCACTTCTTACAAACATACACTTGTCTTGTATGTTTTGTCAATTGACTATGTACTAGCTTGTCAAAATCATATATGTACACATAGTGGGTTTTCTTTTCAGCATTGGACAAGAGCAACAAGTCCCTGTGATCCTCTAAGGGATTGTCACACACTTTAAGCGGGTAAACATTGTTGTCCTTGTCCAAGCCAAAAACATTTATAGAAATATTGTTTGCTTTCTCAAAGACGTGGATATCTTTTAGTTTAACCGGAAACTCAATACATTGCCAATTGTATTTGTCTGCCAATTCACACGAAAAACTATTAGGATTTATAGCATCCCTTTCAGTAACAAACTTTGCCAAAAGGGCATATTTAAAACAAAAATCATCATGATTTCGAGTATTTACAATGCCTTTAAATTTCTTTGGAAGCGGAATGTAACCGGATCCTCCCCTGAGTGGTACGTATTTATTTAGCCTAACTTCGAATTTAGTAACTTTCAGAAATGACCAACCTGAACCTTTCATGTCGCATTCCTCCTTCTCACGAAGTAGTTTTGCAAACACATCAGAACAAAATTGATCAATATCTGAAGTCTGCAGGAGAGGAGTATTGATAGTTTTAAAATTTTTACGACATGTCTCCCCTTTGTGATTTTCAAATTCCGCTTCCATAAATATGTTTACTTTCACAGCGTCGTACTGCTCCAGGACTCTATTTAGCAGGATTACCAGATGTTCAAATATGAACGTAAAGAAGATCGGAAGTGTGAACTTACGTCCAAAGCTCTTCTTCAGTTCATACGTCCGCAGTCTAGATTGAAATGCTGACTCAGTTCTCTGGAATCCTGCAATTTCGCTGGAGTCGTCAGGCAATCTTGAGGTACTAGGCTGTGCAGCGTTCCTCTCCTTAGTCACAGGGCAGGAAGTCTGGAGGTGTTCAGTTAAATACTCTCTTCTCAAAAATGTTTCCCCACACTGGTTACAGTCAAGAGATTGCCCTAAAAGTAAACAAAAAGTCAATAAATTATAAAATACAAACAATAAATCAGAACAATAAGTTGTATTGAGCTATAACAATGCATAAAATATTGAACAACCCAAACAATTTCAATATTTACTAAATTCAAGCAAAATTGTTTTACAATACAAGCAATTTCAAGATTTTTTTAATGCAAGCAATAGTCTAGTATATTAAATAATTGTATTTAGCTCTTAATGCAAGATTTTTTTAAATGCAAGCAATAGTCCAGTATAATAAATTAAATTTAGCTATCTATGCAAAAAAAAAAAAGTTTTACAGTCTCACTAATTTTAATAATATAAGTTGATTTAAATGTTATTTCATTTAAAAATCATATTATAAATAACTTATTCCAATTATTTTTATTTAAAGTCTACAACAACTCAAGTTGTCTTAAATCTCAAATATACAGTTAAATTTAATTAACATAATCAGCTTAAAAACAAAATAGTTTACCTCATACAAAGTAACATTATTTTCTTACCATGGGACTTCAAATGTCGTATAAGTAAATCTTTGCGGGAATATGATTTCCCACATTCCGCACAGTTGAAGCACTGTGGTTGGGTTGGTGAGTCACAAGTAGTCAACAGCTCCTCCTCTCCATCAATCTCCACTCTCATTCGTTCTTAAAATAAAATAATAAAACATTACATTTTTATCATAGCAAAATATTTTATATTTTTAATACTATTACATAATTATTTTTAATTATATAACATTAAACCATTGTTTTGATTTTCATAAGTATAAACATACAAAATTACCATCTTTACAATTTACATCTATTAGCCAAACACGAAAACATATCAAACCTTTTCTTTTTAAATTCAATACAATAACTCAAATTTTTGTAATAACATTAAAACACTAATTTCTTTTTTATATACTATATATTTAAAATGTTCTCACAATAATTAATACATTAAGTTTTATTCCACTACAGTATTTTTATTATTAAAAACTTACTTGAATGAGCTTGCATGTGACGATTGAGGTTATATTTATAAGCAAATGTTTTTCCACACTCAAGGCAGTCAAAGGTTTCTTCCCAATGCACTGATCTAATATGACGTATCAAGCCCTTCTTTTCAGTATACTTGCGGTCACAAATATCACATGTAAAAGTCATCTAAAAAAGAAAAAAAACATAAAATTATAGTTTAAAGGTAGTATAACACCAAAATAAATAAGTAGTCCTTAAAAATCCACATTCAAAAAATTTCTAAAAACAATTTAGCCACATTCTATATAAGTTTTATTATTACATTCCCTAACCCTCATAATTCTACAGCATAATTTTGTCAACATTAAAATATAAAACTAAAAATTCATATTTAGCATTCAATTAAACTTCATACTTTCTTTCACAGCTTAAAAGTATTCAAATTACAAATGCTATTAATTACAAAATAATTTTATCTCTCTCATATAAAAACCTATTTTCTCTTTTTAAATATATAATTAACTCTATAAAAATATAAAACTATAAAAAAATTCAATTTAAGAAACTACATGTTGTAAAGATAAATTTTACTACAATTTCCTCAACAACACAGAAAATTCAAACATCAAACATTATCTAATTATATAAGTATTTTATTAACACATACAAATAACAAACTCAAAAGTTCAAAATATTTTTTAATTATTAAATTTGTTTATTATTTAATATATTAAAACATATAATATGTTTAAAACAAGTTAACCTTACTAAATAATATTAAATATCATTCAAATGTATTAATTTGTACTTACTGTTATTGAAGATGGCAGACATAAAAAGTAGGTAGTAATGCACAACGCAGCAAGAACAGTACAACTATAGGTAAAGACACTCTCACTGCAAGACACAATGCCAAACAATACTTTCACGGCCAGTAGTCAAAGCTTAAATACCCTCAATGTCCCTCCAGGGTTGTGTTGTCAACAAGGGTAGTGAAAGCGCACAAACAAGGTCTAGCGGTGTCTACCGTTACCTAACATATTACTGAAACTACCCTCAACACACTTTCCCTCAACAACACCCTAGCAGCTTCTACCACTTTTAGCCCCTGCTTTCTCTCAACAGTTATTCACAATATAGTTAACATAAAACCATTTCTCTATATAGTCCATATAAAATAAAAAATAAGGCCTAAAAACCATCATATACAACATACTTAATACTCTTTAAACTTTTAATTAAAAAAAAAATATATATATATATATATATATACTGTATATATATACTAAATAACCAAACCTCATTCTTTTTTTTATAAATTAATAATTTTTATATAAAAAAAATTAGAGGTAGCAAAGGGTAGCCACCGGTAGTAAAACATACATACACACACTACTAACCACATCACGATAAATTTAAATTAAAAGACAGACTTATCGCACGAGTGATGACGGATACTTATCATTATCAGGTTCCAGATTAAAGAGATAACAGACTATAATTATAAACATGTTCACTGCCGTTATTATCAAAAGGCTGACAAATGACTTCTGACCTGTTGCTTCTACTTTTGTAAAATAGACGCGATTTAAACCTTAGTTTCCATTCGTGGCGTACTTATCATTCACACGACATTCCATTTAGTAATTATACTTATCTAAGTTTAAACCATTTTACAAAGTACTATAAACATTTTCAAGAGAAATTTAAATCGAAACATAAAAGTAAAAATTTGTTCAATCATTTAAGTAAACTTCGTCAAATTAAACATAGATGACCACGGTTGACGGTCGTAACAGCCGAATGTATTGCACAACTAACGCGCGAAGCTCACAGTTTATCACGGTATAAAGGGCGAAAATAAACCATAACCGTATAATAAACGACAAAAGGTGGTCCAATAAAGGGGAGGCGGTGGGCTGCTCTAGTTGTAGAGCAATAACTGCATCCCACGCTCGAGACGATCACGACACACGACCACCGACTGCAGCCTTAACTATCTGGTGTGCTAAACTATTGACGAGAAGGGTGTTTCTGTCGTTTATGATTTTAAGGAAATACGAGAACCATAAAAATATGTTTCGTAACATATTGGACAATAACATAGAAGCAGCAGACGGACAGTTAGACAATCGGCGATTAGTATATACTTCCTTCACTGAAGACTATTTTATTTTATACTCAAAAACAAGCACTGGTTTGTACTGCTAACATTTTTCGCTTTCAAGTATTTTTGGTTTTTTCATTTTAAATGGGGGTTTCAGCTACGCCGACTCTATTGAAGCTGGTTCATGTCTGAAAAAATCCTGTTAACGCCCTGCCAAAAAGATCATGTTATTCTTATTGGGCATTTTTACAGATACTAAATTGAAAAAAACGACCGGTAACTGGTAGAAATAAACCAGAGTAAGTAACACTTGGCTTGGCGATAAGCGATGCGAACGAGCTCGTCTGGAAGGCGAGTGAACAGAGCGAACAAGTTCGTCTTTGAGGCGAGTAAGCAGAGATTGAAGGCGAGTGTACAGAGCGAACGAGCTCGTCTTGGAGGCGAGTGTACAGAGCGAACAAGTTCGTCTTTGAGGCGAGTAAGCAGAGATTGAAGGCGAGTAAGCGAGGCGAACGAGCTCGTTTTGAAGGCGAGTGTACAGAGCGAACGAGCTCGTCTTGAAGGCGATTGTACAGAGCGAACGAGCCCGTCTTGGAGGCGAGTGTACAGAGCGAACGAGCTCGTCTTGGAGGCGAGTGTACAGAGCGAACGAGCTCGCCTTGGAGGCGAGTGTACAGAGCGAACGAGCTCGTTTTGGAGGCGAGTGTACAGAGCGAACGAGCTCGTCTTGAAGGCGAGTGTACAGAGCGAACGAGATCGTCTTGGAGGCGAGTGTACAGAGCGAAAGAGATCGTCTTGGAGGCGATTGTACAGAGCGAACGAGCTCGTCTTGAAGGCGATTGTACAGAGCGAACGAGCCCGTCTTGGAGGCGAGTGTACAGAGCGAACGAGCTCGTCTTGGAGGCGAGTGTACAGAGCGAACGAGCTCGCCTTGGAGGCGAGTGTACAGAGCGAACGAGCTCGTTTTGGAGGCGAGTGTACAGAGCGAACGAGCTCGTCTTGAAGGCGAGTGTACAGAGCGAACGAGATCGTCTTGGAGAAGAGTGTACAGAGCGAAAGAGATCGTCTTGGAGGCGAGGAAGCGGAGCGAACAGCTCGAATTGGAGGCCAGTAAGTTGGCGGCAACCCTTAAACATCGAAAAGGCATCGATACTCGCGCCGGGGCCCGATATGAACGGCAATACCGGCCGCAGACACTATAAATATGATTTCACGTTCCGGTGGCTTTCCAAAGGAGCGATAAATCGCGGCGGTTCCATTGTGTGAAAAAGACACCGCCAAATTGGAGTTGTCTCGCGGCGGCGGCGCGGGCCCCGTGATATACTGTGGCATGCTCATTAACATCCATTAGGGGTGGTTTGCGGATTACCATTTGCCGCGCGGCGGGGGGCGCGCGTCTGTTTGTTTTTCGCGGCGTTTACGGTTCGCCCGAGGTATTCGGGGTTGTTTTATTTCTCGCCCCCAAAGGCCCCGCCGTGCCGACACCGCTGGACGCGCATTAAAAATCGAAATCGCACGGCCGTGTGTCAACAGGGCATAAATCTTCGAAAACCGCGATTCGAGATCCGATAAGCGGCGGCGCGGTCGGTGGTGACGGCGGACGATTAATAATAATGAAATTAACAAATATATAAAGGTGGATGCGACGGGGAATCTCAATATGTTAAATAGTTGTTATCGCACTATTGAGATATTGACGTGGAACGCGTGTTGAGTACGTCAGCTTGTACGCGAGAGCAAATTTATATCGTCCTGAGTATTTTTTATAAAAAAGCCTCATGTCTACGGCCACGAGTATAACATGATGATTTGCGAAAAAGGGTCGAACCTCCTAAATTTAATGTTGCTATAACATTCAAATAAAAATCTACTTCGTGCTCAATCATTTGGAAGTCAGTGATTGCAATAATTGAATGAGAAACTACGTGAAAAGTTATAAACACAATTGATTACTTACTCAAAAAAGGACATTTAAATCCGATAATCGAGTATTTAAGCCGACGTTTTAACAAAATATTAAATTATAATTTAAACCGAATAATGCTACATCTCACATTGTAAAGACGACAAAATATGCCCAATTTACACGGTGGAATTTATGCTCGGGAGAGCGCACGCCCCAAATCGGGCCTGACGACTGCATTATCGCAGAACGGAAGCGGAATCCGCGGTCGAACGGCGACGAATGGCAACAATGGGCCCAATCAATCAGGTGGGCAGCTGGCCCATTGACACATTACCGCATTACGAGCGGAGCTGCCACGGTGGCCGCAACGCACCGCACCGCACCGCCGCGCCGCGCCGGCTGCGCTACAAATCAAACCGCGAGCGCCACCATTACCGCAGAGACATGCGACTAACTGATGCGGTTACGACTCCCAGTGTTGCCAACCCACTGGCTGCAGAAACGCAGTTTTATATAAATAATGACAATTACTCTTTTTTGCTATTCCAAAAAATTCCGCTTTTTAGCAGGGAAAATCGCAGTCAACGATATTACACGAAATTTGCGATTATTAAATTTAATTTCCACGTTATTGCGTTAATTTTCTATTGTTCAATCTTCGTTGTCAAACTTTATTACCATGTTTGGATGGTATTTTCCGCTATTTGCGGCGCTCTATCACTAGCAAACGCTTTCCGAGGTTTGATTAAAGATACCGTAAGCAATTTTTGAGTGAATGCCAACAGTAAACAGATCATATCAAGCATCATTTGGGAATCCGCAGATCTATGAACCGAGCCTATTACTTTCTCATCCAACACAAAGTATTAGTTTTCAAATTTAGAGCTGCAGAAGAAATATTCGTTACGGAACTCCTTATATTAAAAAATAATTTTAAAGAACTGCATGTTATAATGGTTGCTCTAGTGTATGGGAAGGGCTAATGTTACACGTGCAAAGCTAGAAACTTCATCGATCGTTCTGATTTTATGAAATTCCATATGTATAAAATATCTCTACAGGGGTTGTTTAACTTTTAAAACCTCATTTTCAATAAACAAACTCTACAAAACGAATTGTGAATACAGCTCTATCTCATAAATAACTTGAAAATTGCGTAGAAAATTTAGGTTATAACTAAGAAGAATACAAACTTGTGTGAACTTCGTATACAAAAAACTATATTTTTATAATTTCAAGAAACCCAGCACGTTACAAAGAAAAAAGATCGACGAGTTTATCACCATAAGCTATTTTTCCAGCCCCAGAAAATGTAGGTTATAATTTAGGAAAATACAAACTTGTGTAGTGACATTATGACTCAAGTATTCACACACACGAATGTTTTACAATTAAAATAAAACGAGCACATTACAAAAAACAGATCAACGACGATAGTTTATTATCATAACCTGGTTTTCCTTCCGCCATTTACTTCATAAATTTCTCCGTAGTCACAGCACAACACAGCGATCAAACCTATAATCGGGTGACGCGAAGAATCCAAACAATCCAGTTCTGGGTGGAATCGCCGCGTCTTCCGCAGGTGTGAGATCGGCATGACAGACGGCGATCCGCAGTGCTAATGGGCCGCGAAGCGAATGAACGATTGAGTCTGCCACTGTAGTCGTTCGCACCATCGGTTATATCAGCCGCGTTCGCCTCCGATCGCTTATTAAGACGTGTTCGCTCCATTCGTCATGAATAATCGCCGCCCCGACAAGACAAGCTAGAGACCGGTAATATGTTCATATTTAGACAAGCAAACGAGATAAGCGAATCACAACGTTCAATCTAGATGTTCATTTGTTACGAGGATTCGTGGTTTTGCTGCTCCGCTAACGAGTGGATTTCGTGTACTTATGTATTTTTCACAACAAAAAGTATCAAAAAACCTTATGCACAATGGGAAATCCTGTCTCTGTCACTTTGAAGGAATCATTGTTTAAAGTAAACTGTTTTCATTCCACGATTTATTAATATATATATTTAAATCGGGTAAATTAAGGTAACGAACAAACTAGAACACACCGGATTCATCCGTGAATAAAATTTTGTCCACGATAAAAATTTCAATCTAATACGCTTTTGAAATTCAAGCTGATGATGTTGAAATTTCTCTAAGTTGCATTTCTATAGGTCATTATGTTATAACCATTTTCGGAGTGGTACTAACCGCAATCCATATGGGCAATTCGATATTTACAATCATTCTATTGAAATATTTTCCTATATCTATATCTATTTTTAGAGACCACAGGACGGACTCACTGATAACATCTGTCAGGGCGAGAATCGGAGATACAATGGTATACATCGATCGCTGTCACGTAGATCGATCCTTGCGGGACCCCAATAAAACGCCTTGTTGAACAACTCCACTTTCATTCGGGATGCATGGTGACGGTGACGGCTGACGAGTGCCGATCGGCTGAACAACACGATTGGGCAGCTCGTACAATTCTGACGTCACTTGCTGGGGTTGATCGGTGACATGTTACTGAAATGAGGCCTTGCCTGGCCTTGTTCATGGAACACTGTTAGGTCTACTTATAAGAAATTGCTCATAGATTTTCCAATAGCACAAGAATTCGCATGGGTATCCAGTTGATTACATATGTTTGTGTTTTTGTTTGCCTCGATCGAACTAGATCAACTTGTATCCTGATACCCAGTGTGATAAAATGAGAAAAAACTATACGAGATATGATTTGATACGAACTATACACTAACTAACGAACTAACTAACGAACTATACGAACTATACTATATGGTGTATGATTTGAACTATACGAGATACGAGATTGATGACTATATGAGATTTGAGTAAACGAAGTTACACTTGTATAAAAATTTCAAAAATGTCCAAAACTCGATTCTACGATGATCATTGTTTTTGTATATCTGTGTATTGTTCTGATTTGAAAATATAATATTATTTTACTATGTACAGTCAAATTAACTACTAGTCAACTATTATGTTTACACCATGATATCTAAACCACTTTTTAAGTTAATGTTTAGTTGTTCTCTAGTACTAGTACAATGTCAATTGTCAACGGAGAGTCCCACTTTTCAAAGGAATACCCGAAAGCTTTGATTGTGACTCAACGTCATCAAAAATTTTTTATTTAAACAGCTTTTAACCGCATATTTAAGATAAGAAGAGATATCTTAAATGTGGGAAATAATAATAAAAAATTAAGCTGGATGATTAAATTAATCATGGTCAAAATTCGTAGTTAGATTAAGACTACACTAGTATACTTGTTGTTCGAAATCGAGCAATTTCGTTTCGAAATTTTAACCTGTTTACACACTTCCAATGTTGATCGCTAACCAATATTTTCACCATGGTTTAAAATCATAAAATAACATTTTTGGCATGAATAAGCATTTGTTTTCGCTAGTGTAGGCCTACTGTATTTACTTGTTACAGCTGTTAAATCTTGAAAATTCCTGACCAATAATAATTAAAAAATTAATTGCTAACTATAATTGCTAACTAAGGGGTTGTAGGGCCCCTCCATTTCGATGGATATTTACCAATTTACTTTAGAAACAACTTCACGCCGAGCTCCATCCAACAACACCAAAATCAAAATAGGTTGAAAAAAATCAACGTTCATATTACAAAAAACTAAAATGCGAGGAGTTCATTGTACGTACAAAAACGTGTCGCGTATTAAATATGTATAGATATAGATGCCTACAGCCCGTGATATTTATCTAGAACTACGTGTTCGTACCTGACACAGATTGTGCACTAAATACACTTGAAGCAAGTTTTTTTTTCAATTCGAATACTTTAACAACAGCGAGGAAACAAAGTTTAATTGGGATCAGTACTGCTCGATAAGACGAACGACTTCCAATTTAACTTTATTTGATTCTTTGGTTGGGTATCGGAAGAGTAAGTGGAACAACTCAACTAACTGCAACTCTTGCTCTACGTTTCACGACGACTATAAAGGTATTGCAATCAAAGTTTGTATTGAATACAATAGTTTGCGTTATTTGATTAAACGTCTTTTCAGAACATCTTTATCAACTATTATTTGAAACGTTTCCAAAGTTGTTCTATATTAAATTCACATTGTTTCCTCCAATGATTATAGAGTAACAAATTATTTACACGGTATTAGGACATTATGATAGTAATGAAGCATTTATTTAATCTTCGGTTCAAAATTTACAATGATTGACATCTTAATATTATTAAGATATCAAATCATTTCAGCGTTTGCTGGGAATTTTAATCGCGCGGTAAGTTACTTCCGCTGAATTTTTGCCCAAAAGCCTCTTTATCACCTTATAATACTTAAACTTATTTTTTCGGTGCAGAGACTGTACATTTCATTAACGATGTTAAAAACTACCCAATAAGAATCTTTATAAAAACGTTCTGCAGTATTTTATAACTTCGATAGAAAACCTTAAATAACACGAACGATTGCATCAAAATATGAATATAAACCAAAATCTCACTTTTTGTGTGGTATTTTGCTCTGTAAACTTATTTTAGACAAACATACACACAAGAACCTCTATAAATTGAAACCCTTAGACAAAAAATTAATTACAAATGTCTAAACAAAGTATTTTCATTAACAAATAAACCTTTAAAAAGTCATTGGATGCAGAGAGGGAGCAAAACAATAACAATAAACACTACAACTTTCTTCAGTGAGCAACCTAAATCCCTAAAAAGAAGAAAAGAGTTTGTTTAGTAAATAAAGGCGCTTTAAGATCACTCATAATTCGTTATTGACTAAATAATTACAAACGTTGTTTTGATCCGTGCGCAATTTCTTCTAAAGGATGGTATTCTAGACTCCTAAACATTATATAACGTATCAACAAAGGTTAAGAGGGCGTTGGAGTGCCGCCATGTTGGATTTATTTCCCATAAGAGCAATGCTAAACTTGTCCCCGGCATTTGTCATATAATTTCTTTATTTTTTGTCCGATTGGTTCAGAATAAATAGCGTTTGAATCACAATTAAATTCCCCGTTCCTTTTGCGAGATCAATTCTTTGTAAATAATTTATAAAATTCTGTTGAAAATGTTTTAAAAGTAGTAAAAAATTTGCTTTGTTATTTCAAGTTAGTAAAAAACACTAATTTTTATAAAAATTCCCTCTCGCAAACAAAATCCGCCTTGATGAACCCTTTATTTAGAGCTATAAACCATTATTTTCTGATTATAAGTAAAAGAGTTATTTGACATCCCGTTTAACATTGCTCTTATGGGAGAAAGGCGGAATTTGGATTGACTCCAACGCCCTCTTAATGTCCATTATGATTTCTTATAACATTCCATTAAGGTTCGAACCTTCCCAAAGTTCCATGAGACTTTCGCAGAAAAGTAGATGTAAACACAACCGTTATTCCAATTAAATATTCTTTAACCCAATTTTCACGTTTTTATCCACACTATCCTAAATTGATACATGTGTGTTTCCACAGTTATTGTGGGTCGCCGACAATTGTCCCGACGTGTATAAAAACATCCAAAATGAATGGCGGCCGCCCCGCCGGGGGGCGAACAAATTCCCTCTCACAGTTTGGGGCCGTCGCAGCATCTCCACAAATACTTTATAGTTTCATATTTAATTGACATTCATGACCCATCATCCCGGCCACTTAAATAATGGCCATTTTCATTTATCAACATTATTTACCGATATTCATGGCTTTTAATGTGTTTATATTTATCTTTCCTAGAATATTACGTTCGGAGATAGTTTCGTAGAAAAGAACGAATTTTATTACGGAATAATATTTTAAATAAAATAAAGAAACCGATTTGTCATTTTTAACAAATTTAAAGGGCGTCACAGGTCCAAAGACACAACAAGTGACCTGTGAAGCAGTTGCAACGTGTAACTACAGCGGCAGCACATGATTAAGAGATGCAGCCCGGGTGTAGGTGTGGAGCGGGAGGTTGCGTGACCTTGTAAGTGCGTTACTACACGCCGATTGATGGGCGTCACAGGTCCAGAGACGTAGCAGTGACCTGTGAAGCAGTTGCAACGTGTAACTACAACGGCAGCACATGATTAAGAGATGCAGCCCGGGTGTGGGTGTGGAGCGGGAGGTTGCGTGACCTTGTTAGTGCGTTACTACACGCCGATTGATGGGCGTCACAGGTCCACCGACATAACAGTGACCTGTGAAGCAGTTGCAACGTGTAACTACAACGGCAGCACATGATTAAGAGATGCAGCCCGGGTGTAGGTGTGGAGCGGGAGGTTGCGTGACCTTGTTAGTGCGTTACTACACGCCGATTGATGGGCGTCAGCATTTCATTGCCTGCCGAACTCCGCCCACCCTTTCTTGATGTCTTGTTTAAATCTTACGAATCTCTCTTTCTCCTCTCTGGTTGAGGCTTAACATCTCAAACGTTATTTTGTTCTTGCTCAGTCTAATACTGCCGTAGCTTGGTAGAAGTTTCTGTTTTAAATAGGTGTACCTATTTGTTCATTGAATGTGATAAACTGTACTTATATTTTCACAACTATTGGCTTAATAAATTGCTGTGCTATTTTATGAATTGTATATGTTGTATGACATCGAACTTTTGGTATTTTAGGTTGAGACTTAACTTAGGTTGAGACCGTTACATCTTCGAAACAAACATGTATAGTAAATATTTCCTGACGCTTTGACATTTTTCAGTTTCAGAAAATAATTTCATCCACGTTCACTTTTTTGTTGTTATACATTTTGTTAACGTACTAGTTCCATATAAACACAAAATACTATGTCACGTCTTATCAGTGAAATTATCATTGATGCTCGCGATAATTCCTAAAAAAAACATCACATCGGTAATCTTCATCAATATCTAACACCACCCAAATCTATCATAACCATAACTCACATCCGACCCCATCTCCACATCCTCGACAACAGAAATCCACCGCAAAAAGAAATCGAACCCCCCGCCAATGGAGGTTGTGACAGTTACAAACAGGGTGGCTAAAGGGTTGCGGTGGGAGGTGGCGCGATCTGACGGATGATGGGCGAGGTGAGACTATCGGGAGGACACGGATCACAGGGGGTCGATAGGGATCATCACCAAGCGCAATGTCATTGATCACCGGTGAAAAAACCGTAAAGGGTTTCATATTTGTCAGTCTGGCCGGGCGACGCGCCGCTGTTGACAAAATGGGAACACCTCCGATCAATCATGGTTTGGCAGGTGAGGCTATCGCGCGGCGCGGCGGGCACGACGAGTCTCGGGTGATGTCGCGGGGTTGATACAAATGATTCGTTGGTCTATGACGAGATCCAAAAGGGGACAATGAATAATCCAACCGTGTGTACTATTGTTCTAAAGTTTAGGCCTACAGTCATTCTTTACAGTAAATGAAACGTTTTCCTAACGGAAAACTTATCCTTTTTCCTCGAAAATGTCAACTTTAAACCGCGGATCAACATAACTGAATTCACTACACGCAACTATGAAATTTTCATCTAATGCGTATAAAAACTTGATAATAACGAAGTACAATGAGTAAAATGGAGAACTAATAACTCGTTGTCGACATTCCTTTCCGAATGAATCAATTTCGGCAGGATCCCTTTTAATCAACTTTCTGCTTCTATAGTATTTGGGTTGCTTCACATTAACGCGTATGATAAAATATTGCTGTAATGAGTGCCATAAGGGGCTTGAGTATTCCAGAGGTACCGAAACGTAGCACAACACACGTCCCAGTGAATTGGCTGTGGGCTGCAGTATTCTAGAGGTACCGAAACGTAGCTCAACGCATGTCTTAGTGAACTGATCGTGGGCTGGAGTATTCTGGAGGTACCGAAACGTAGCTCAACGCATGTCTTGGTGAACTGATCGTCGGCTGGAGTATTCTGGAGGTACCGAAACGTAGCACAACACACGTCCCAGTGAATTGACTGTGGGCTGGAGTATTCTGGAGGTACCGAAACGTAGCACAACACACGTCCCAGTGAATTGACTGTGGGCTGGAGTATTCTGGAGGTACCGAAACGTAGCACAACACACGTCCCAGTGAACTGATCGTGGGCTGGAGTATTCTGGAGGTACCGAAACGTAGCACAACACACGTCCCAGTGAATTGACTGTGGGCTGGAGTATTCTGGAGGTACCGAAACGTAGCTCAACGCATGTCTTGATGAACTGATCGTCGGCTAGAGTATTCTGGAGGTACCGAAACGTAGCACAACACACGTCCCAGTGAATTGACTGTGGGCTGGAGTATTCTGGAGGTACCGAAACGTAGCTCAACGCATGTCTGGAAATTGAGCGTTGGCTGGATTATTCCTGAGATGCAAAAACTAGCACAATACATGACTGGTGCATTTACCGTGGGCTGCGGTATTCCGGGGGTACCGATACGTAGCACACCAGAAGTCCTGGTGAATTGACCAAGGGCTGGAGATTTCCTGAGATGCCGAAATGTAGCACAACACATGTCTGGTAAATTGACCGTGGCCTGGAGTACTAGTGAGATGCCAAAACGTAGCACACCATAAGTCCAGGTGAATTGACCAAGGGCTGGAGTATTCCGGAGGTACCGAAACGTAGCACAACACATGTCCTGGTGATGGGCACGTGAAGCCCGCCGCTATCGGACAAGCATAATCGGACACGGCTAATGCATTAAACTGGCCGGGACACGTCTTGGGCTGATTAGGTCTTGAGGGCCGCCGCCACCACCTCCGGCAATGCTGACAGGACTCCCGCATCCTACCTGTCCTGGGCAGCAAGCGGTGATTGGGACAACTCGACTTGGAAGGATATTATCGGCTCCGAATCTTCTTTGCTAGATATTAAAAAGTCTGCCACTTTTTGATCGGATACCTTTTTAAAACAAGCATACTTCCCATTTCATTATTCAATTTTATAAAGCTTTCGGTTAGTTATTCAAAATGTGGACACTTTATGGTCAAATATTCACAACTGAGACAAATAAATTTTCAATCATGAATGTATATATGTTCTAGCACAGCAGAGTTGTTGGAGTTGTGTTGAGTCACTATTCCGAAATAGGAAAAAGGACCGAGTGGGAGTAAGGAAGATGGAACTTTTCTGGGGAGACAATTAGCGACTAAGTCGAAGAAGTATTCGATTATAGCTGTTTATCAGTAGTTCTAACGCTTTCGATTGGATTGAGATCAGTATATGCCTTATATATTTAAAATATCATCATTGACTCGCTTTCGCTCGACTGTCACTCAATTCTAAAATGTGTTCTTAAATAATCAACTCAACCTAGCAGTAGCTTCAGGTTAAAATTATTTTAATACCAATTGTAAATTATGTCTGTGTACTTCCTCACAGATTAAGAGCGCTTCTACGTGTACCCATTGCAGTTGGGCAAACTTATTCAATGGTAATGAATTCCATTTCTCAGCGAATAATGGTGATTTTCCAATTTTTCTACAAATTTTATCAGCGTTTGAAGATTGTGTAATGCACAAGTGTCGAGTGCCCATTTACACGTGGCACCCGGCCGTAGGGGTTGTGTGGGTGGGTGGGCGAAGCCGCGGGTCTAAATTCTAATCTGATCACACCCCGCGGTCGGATAGAGTTACAGACACGCCAATGTTGCAGTGACATGTCACCCCAGATACAGACACTCGCGCGACTGACATCCAACGATCCTCGTCGATATCGAGATGCGATCACGCCACAACACACGTCTACATCCACTCCGGATCACAAACTACACTATGATTTATACTCTGGTGCAGTAGAAAGTTGATGGAAAATGAAGCTTTTTCAAGTATTTTGTACCTGACTGGATTAAATACAACCCGAGTATATCCACAAGTAAATAATATTAACTAACTGTGCTATTTAGATCTTGAAAGTGCATTAAAAATCTGGTCGCCTTACAATCCAACCTGGAATAAAAACATATCCAACCTACCCAATCTACTTCAAAATGACCAATCTCTTGATCATTGACCAATCTTTAAAAATATATATTACGGAAAATTTGTTTTGTTTTGAATTCAAGACCACTCGAAATCTTCTGAATTTGCTTTTTAACAACTTAATATCTTTCATACAAAATGCCCAAATGTCGATCTAGACTTTTGAAATCACTCAAAACAAAGGATGGCGAAGCGGATATAACGTGTATGTAGATTCCAGCAATCCACCTCCACCTTGATTTATGGTTTCGAGTCTTCCGAGGATTTAGAAGATGGAATTTTAAGTTTTTGCGCAGTATGGATTTCAGAGTTATGATTGAAAATTGTGACATCTCACTTCCGATTCAACTAATTGTGAAACGGTTAAAATTCTAAATGTATTTACAAAAGTAACCCCTATAGAAATTTTTGTATACGATTTTCAAGAAGCTGAAGGTTTTTCGTCCACCGATTGGACCAACACAGGAACTTTTAGTTACATTCTCACCAGCAGCGCATCCCTTGATGCCCTGAGAAGATATTTGAACTAGCTGGGCCGTCGCGGCAGTGACAGGACAGGTGCAGTGTTGTACGTCACGGTTGTAATAACAGTGAAAGGGAAGGTGGGCCGATTAACATGCACTACACTGTAATCTGCGCACATATTCAATTAGTCCGACACGGCCAGATTTACCGATCACGCAGCAATAAATAACGCCCAACAGCGCGGCGGTTCGGGCTAAACACCCTCTACATCACACCACCATTGTGCGGCTCCAGCGAGGAGTTGCTGCATGAAATATCGTCCGGGATAATTGCCGGTAAATATTCACTTAAGCCACGAGAGCGATGAGAAGGGTGTGAACACGACGCGGGAGATACACGTACACGGGCTTCCGAGAAATTTTATAACGTGAAGCTGCTCTCACCTGTTGTGCTCTGGATTATAGGAATTAATAACAGTGATGGTGTTGAAATCGGGCATTTTTCGTTTTAAAAGCCCTTCGGAATTCCATAAATTGAAAGAAATTGTTGAAACAATGGATGTTCAAAGAAGTCCGATGGCTTTTACCAGTAGTACAGACAGCAGCATGGTATAGCTATGAGAAATACATTTAAAAGCGCCTTGAAATATTTTCAAAGATGAAAAATTTCAATTGCTTCCAGACACTTTCTGAAAGAACCGGTAAATAAATAGCCATAGGTACTTAAGGTAACCCGAAAAGACCAAAACAAATAGTGCAGGTACAACTTATGTTGAGACCGAACCAAAGTAAATGTTCAATTTTGCCAAGTATTAATTACCAAATCACGCTTTTCTCTATCAGTCCATTCCACCGAAGGCAAAATAAAGACAAAATCACACCTACCCGAAACTTAGCCCCAAAATGAACTCGTGTCTCCTCATAGATGCGCGGGAAACCCCCGGATGACACGGTTGAAATCTAATGTGTTTTTTTTTCACACGCGCGTTTTTTCCACCGTCTGGTCGCAGGTCGCGGCCGTCTAACAGTTTCAATTAGGAAGTGTCGGCCACCCAGAGAGGGCGGCGCGTTTTGATAACTGGGGCCATTGTTGGTCTGTGGGCCCGTCCGCGGCTGTCAACGGGCCACGAGAAGAGCTACGGTGACCGATAATGTAGTAGAAACTGTAAAAACACTATTAACGGTGTAGTAATTATTTTAACCTAAGCTAATTTTCACTAAAGGAGAGAAATTACAGTAGTTTATTAGTATTAGTTAAATCGAGACAAGGGCACTTTTTCCGATTTGAGGTCGCCTGAAGCAAAAACCCCGTTCGATCAAACTCGTCCAGATCCGTCCGTGGTCTCGATCAGATTCAAAAGAAGTCCGGTTTGAGTGAAGTTTAGCATCAACGTTTAGGACCAGGTCTTAAAAGAGATCTTACGATGACGATAATAACATGGGGTAGGATTTAATGGGGGTAAAAGACGATAAAAATATTTTTTTAACATATAGCTTCTAGACAGTAAACGCTAGTATTTCAAAACGAGTTAGATTATCTATAAGTACTAGGAAGATCAAAAAAATTCTACAACTTGCTTATTTATGAACATAATAAGACATTTGTTTGGTATCTTTATTAGGAGCTGGCGATTAACTAATAAACACACCTCCATGCCAGCAAACCGCTCATTCGTTAAAAATTATGACTTTCATTGACTGAGTCTGCAAGTCTGCTACGACGAGGGTATTCAACTTTATAGATATTGGGCAACTTCAACATATGTGCACAGAACCAGTTAAAATATTACTTTAAATTCAATTATCAACATTGTATGAACTCGTAAAACGCGACGAAATCCGTTGCGAAACCATTGGACACCGATAAGACGCAAGTCGTATATAAACTGTAAACGCGCGGGTCATGATCGTAAAATTCCGCTCAACTTTCCCCGGTGACAATTCGACGACAAACTATCATCGGTGGTCCCAGTGGGGGAGGGGGAGGGGGGGGTTCTGTAGCGATAGGGTTTACGACCTTATAAACCAGTCACTCCTTCAACGTGGCGCAACCCCGAGGTGATAGATGGGTCTTATCCGGTTCAATAATTTAGTTATCGATTTTTATGTCGTTTTTTCATCACTGAAAAAAGCTTACACGACGATTCGATGTCTCCAATTAGATTCGGTTTTCAGATTTAAGTTTCAGAAATGCAGTCGGTATTGATACGCTTGACAAGCTAATGTAAGTTATTTCTTCTAACTGTAGATGGGGTATTTTTAATTTTTCTCAACTTTCCCTGGTTTCTAGTACATACTCAGGTTCGGGTTCCTCTCTCTTCTAATTTTCTCTATTTACATGAAATCCTCTGCACTATGTGAGGGGGTGGGGCGATATTGTAGTGAAATGTGTAACCGCACTTTATACCAAAACTGTCCTTGGCAATATCTTTAAATGCGCCATAATCAACTTTTATTTTTAAATCTCTTTCTGTACCATTTAATTAAAACTTAATTTATTATTCGTCTATTCCCTACTTTTTTGCACATTCTCGTCAATTATGTACAGAATTGAGTTTACAAATTAGTATTATCTTCGAATTCTTTCAGCTAAGTAGAGTTTTATATCATCTTTATCAGAGGATTAGTTGTGAAATTTCATAAAAAGCCTATGTGTGGTGGTATTTATCTGCCTTTTTATTTGAAAACTCGATTCAAGCGATAGGTCCGTCCATCACAAGAGTACAGTATCAACACAATCTAAAACGTAACACATCGTGGAAATATTTTAGATACATGCTATGTCAGCAATGGCTTTACTAACAACTCAAAACATCTCAGAAACATCACACTGGACCATTCCATCACATGCGTTACTATTAACACGTGGTACCACTCGCGCGACACAGCACTAGCAACATCTCTATGCCGGCGCGGCGCCGACATTATCTACATCTACACGGGACGATCTGCGATCTACACGCTACACGGCCGGCCATCGCATCCCTCCCACACAGCTACACGTTACAATGTAGTGTAAACCATCTACTCAGAGCTTGACCCCACTTAGGGAGATAGAGACTGGCGGCCGGCCAGCGACTTGTTGCTGGATTAAAGCAGCTGCTCCCACTGACCGCTCGATATTTCCGTTTCTTTTCACGCTCGGTTGGGAATTATGTAAGAATTATTCGGAACTTCCACAAAGTTGGCGCGAGTTCGCGGCGGAAACTGTTCAAGCAAAGTGCGATAACGACATGTTTTTATCCTCGGTTGAATTATTTTTCGTGAGGAGCCAATTGCCATTTTCGTAATGCAGTGGTTCCCAACAGTTGGTTTTAGAAATTATTAATGTGTCTGAGAGATATCATAATTAAAATGAAATTGTAATCGTATGGTTGACAAATTTGTTTGGATAAGAGGTGTTTCTGGAGGTATTTAGATCACATGGGAGAGTATTTAAACGCAAATTTGTGGGAACCTTAAAATCGAATGACTGTATTTAATAAGTGATGTGTAATCCAAAATCAACGAACGGATGGTAACAAATCAAAGGATTTTATTGCATTTTTATATTGTTGTGGAGAGAAGGTAACGGTAACATTCATTATCATTGTTTACTTGTAACGGCAACATTCATTGTCATTGCTTACTTTTTGTAGATCTTCATACAAACTGCTTGACGAAGTTTTGAATTCATTTTGTATTATGATTGGTTATAATTTAACACCTCAAATTACCTACTCCTTGGTTTGTTCATAATGTTATTTTCTGCTGACGTTCTTCAAAACCCATCGATTCTTCGTCTTTCCTTTCTTCCATTTCGGCATTATTTCTTTACTGAAACTATGTATTTCCGCTCTCAATTAATAAGTCAATCTAGGTTTTGGGCTTCCTAGTTGACGTAATCTTCCCCGGTGTGGATCTATCACTCTTAAGTGAAATTGGTGGTTGTTCATACTAAATTTCTCTTGAGTATAGTGTTGACTATAGTCGTGCCAGTTTTGATGAATTTTAAATTCTTACAACAGAACCCATCCGCAATTTTCCTATAATATTTGCATTTTGATCAAATATCATAAACTCTGTTCATGTAATTCTGTACTACTCTTCTGTATCGTAAAATTGTCCAATTATGTGCTTTACGAACTTGCTTGTCGATTACCAGTCGTCTCTAATTTACAAGGTACAGCCACATTTATGCATTGTTGTGGTTACTTGTTATCTACTTCATATTCTGTATTTACAATATTACAATGTCGGCATGACACTATAGTTTTAGAAATTAAAAAAATCTCAGTGGTGCCTGGATAATGTAAACTTCGAGAGACCGCTATAAGCACGTTGAGTGCGGCATGTATCCGATAGGATACAAATGTGTACCTTCCCGGGTGCGGTTGTATCCGATCGGTTACATATGACAATGTCAAGGTAATGCGACTGTTTCTCCTCTAGCGTTTGAGAAGGAAACACATATTGTGCATTAGCGTGTAGGTAAGGGTATTGAAATTTTAGATTACTTGTGATTAGTATATATTCTACAGGTTTTTAATTTCGCGCTATCGTTGGAGGAATGTAAATATAGTTTAGCGTGGGGTTGAGTTTTGGCATTTTATGTGCAGCAGCGAATGTGTTAACTTTCCAACGACTGAAAAACTTAACCAATGCACTTTACGGCGTACTTCATAAGCTAGAGGTTAAAAAAAAAAAAAAAATATTACGAACATCTCAGATTAGAAAGACCTAATCACCCTGGTTTCTGGGTTATTAAATGATCCCCAGCGTCAACACACGATCCGCCGTTCGCCTCACGATCTCACTTCAACCATCATATACAGCCGTATAAACCCAAACCTCGGAAGGAGCGTCGGCCGTGTTTGATAACCCAGGTCCGGCGACCTCCGGATTGAGTGACCGTCCACGGTTAATTTGGGGAAGCACAAAAAGGCAGCCACGGCGGCAGCGGCCGGCCAGGTTTAATAAGGTGTTTACTGCCCCCTCGTAAACGATTTTAAATTAAACAGCGATTCATCACTTTTGAAGCGAGAGCCGCTCCTTTCCCGCCACGCTCGCGGTCGTCCTACAAAGCGTGGCCGTGTCTGCTGTGAAGGTCCTTCTACTGACGATGTTTTAAGACTTCGGATGTATCACGATGCTTTTGCTTGCCAAGGCCGAAAATAGGTCCTTCTACTGCTAACGATGTTTTAAGACTTCGGATGTATCACGATGCTTTTGCTTGCCAAGGCCAAAAATAGTTTGATAGAACAATTTACTTTCAGAGTTTTAGAGGTCGAGAGAGATAATGGCTTTTAATAGACACTGGGAGCGACCGAAACCAACCCGACGGCCAGCAACCTCACCAAGTTTTTCAAGACCGGCGCACGGACGACATCTTCCTAAGATTTAAATAGGTACAACATGTTAAAGTCGAAGAGAATTAGGACAAAAAATAAAAACAAACCAACCACCAGCCAGCGAATATAAAACTTATGAAAATTCCTAATTAGCGGTAAAAAGCCAAAGAGGATTGAAACCACGTTTTCACATATTCTAAACATGTTGTACATAATTTTTTCCAAAAATTTCGACACCAAAATGAATCTTTTTTTCGCTCCGAATTTTCTATTCAATTGGACAAACTTTCCGGAAGAAACTGTAAACAAAAACAGTCGCTCAAGAGGGTTGTCGTACCACAGTAGCCTGTGTAGCGGTATTCAACCAAAGAAATTATACACAATTACTTTAAGTATTTATCTCCTGACATCCGCTGCTGGTAAGCCACAACGAGAAAGCTTGTTGCCGCTTCCACCTAGGACTTTGCGGTAGCGGCTGGACGTTACGTTCGTGGTCGCCTCTGGAGGCTGGAGAGACCGCATAAACCTCCTGGTATACGAGGCACCTGTGACCTCCTCGACTGCTTAACGCCGCATCCGGTGGTTAATACCTTGTAAACGGTCGCCTCCGATCGCCTTGTCGCTAATCAAATCTTAGTCGAGAGCAAGTTGAACCTTCTGCTGAAACTCCTGCGCGATGGCAAAGGTATTCTAGCTATTGGACATGTCATTTCGTATTGCTAACAGTAAAAATCATTGGTATTGCATTTAAATGATTTTTTCTAGTTACTTCGACTGTATTTATTGTACCCTGTCCTCCTACTTACGCCACAACAGGCCGGTTAGCCATTGCCCTCTCATCACATGACTCCCCATTTTCATCCCATTTTGACTCCCATGACTCATAAGTCATGAAGTCTCTTCACATTTAAATACTTTTACGCGTTTTTCCAACTAATATTAATTTTTAGCATGCTATGATTGTGAAGTAAAATGAGATAAAAAGACCTGAACTGGCGCGACAAATCGATAAACTGTTTCCTCACTAAAACCTGAATAGAGCTTGAGGGGACGCGTCTAGCTGTGACTGCTAATGCTGGCGGTACAGGCGTCGTCACGGCCAGGCCGTTCGTTCATGTCAACACTTCAACACTTCCATTCACTGTAATAAACTGTCTACGCACATAAATACACAGTTCTGTTGATTAATTTTTATTTTTAAATATTAGTCTGCAAGAAGTTATGGAATCTGCACTCTACATCATTCATTTATACTCGTGGGTGGGGAGTCGCTTAAAATAATTTTATCGTGTTATTATGGTTCGTTTAATGTTATTCATGAAGTTAGCAATCATCTCGGTCTCCCGTTGATCTCAGTTTTGAAGGTAAACTTTAAGTACCGTAGTAAAAAAGTTAAAGTTACAAGAATAAATCGATTGTGGTCGATAATGTTGAATAGTTAGTTCAATAAATCTCTATGATAAATAGTTTCTGACATATTTATCATGTTTAAAGATTTTGACATTGTACACACTTTATTTCATTGCGAGCGACCCCTCAGACATACACGAAAATATCATGAGGACTCCAAAGCCACACGTGCACTGGCCGGTACGAGCTTACAATATATTTCTTCGATTTATAATGTATGCATAACCTGCTAAACCATTTGCGTATCATACGGCCAATAATTAATTTTTGTGGGTTTGTGTTTCTACGCCAGAGGTATTTTATAACGTTTTGACGGGGAACGGTCCAAATCCCTGTTTTGTTTCTGTCTAACATCGACCATTTGTTAGATAGCATCATTAATTAATAGCCCAATGACAAATGGCTAGTTCCGAAACGAACGTTTAAAAAGCTTCTAACTTTTCTTAGGCTCATACCGGCAACCTTTGGATTCAAAGGCGAGCACTATAACCACTCAGTTTTACTGTTGTAGAAATAATGCATTAAAAAGGAAACACCTCTTGCTCGAAATAATGCTTAGCTAGTATACATTTTAACATAAATCGTTAAATGTCCTAGGTCATACTCAGTGATAACAAATAGTTTGCAAAGTTTTTAAATACTAGAAAAGACGGAGACAATCAAGAGTTTTAGGGTATATTCATGGGGTAAAAGTCACTAAAGAACGAATACAGTACTACTATGTTCTTAGTACCGTGGGATCCAAGTTTGTCTGGTTAACTTCTTAAGTTATAAAATATCAAACTGCCACTTATCTATGGTCACATAAGGTGAAAAAACCATCCGAAAATGGCTATTTCCTTTTCAAAGGAGCTCGTTCAATTAGCTCACCCTCCTAGCCAAAGGGTGCTGATGTATTCTGACATAGGTGGAACCGCAAGTTGATATCTAACATGCTTGTTTATCTCCACAGTTATTAACTGATTTTGATTCAAATAGTTGCTAGAATGACAATAGCTTCGGCACTTTGAAAGGCTGTAGGACGGTATCCGGATTTGCTAGTCTAGTGACCATAGCTCCAATCGATTCCTCGTGGCCACAAACCCTATTTAAAAGAAATCCAAGGATACAAAAAAATTGCCTGTACAATACTTGTTTTAGAGAAACGAAATAGAAGGAAAGAAGTATCTATTTCGTCAATAACACTCTAGGAAACAGTCCAAGTCAACATCAGCTGGTCGGTCCCGACAATCGCGATGTATTCAGACTCAGACCGCGCCGCGGGCCCGCCGCTCGGACTCGAACCCTGTTATAATTGTTTTCCGTTTTCAATTTGTGGTTTTGATTTACCGGCGCGCCGTATTCAATAATCAGGTCACATTGTTCCCGGCCGCTCTGATGTTTTCATCCCTTGTTTCATCCCTCCTCCGCATTTGTTATTCTAATGTGCAGCTGGCGCTTCCGTGCAATTATTTGTTCTCGCTTTGCCCAACCCGGTCTCACGCCTACGGTTTGTTTTATTTATTGTTTTCCACCCTTGGGTGATGATTTAATTACAAGGGGCTGCCCTAGTTTCGAACGTGTTCTGGTGTTAATTTGGACGCTCAAGTGGTTCGGGTGTGTCTAAAGACGTGAATAATCGAAGATGTCCGTTCCGTGTGAACGAACAATAATATGTTTTACGGGTTCTTCTACGAAGTTTCTTTATTTTACGATTAGAAAATGCTTTTATTCTTCAGGCTAACTATTTAATTAAAGACATTTATATAAAAAAATCTTGAACCTCCAAACGGAGAGCTTACAATGAAAAGGAAGTTCCGTGAAATTACGAACAGCGTTTCATTTAGATTCCAAACCCTAGAATATGTAAAGCTGGCAAGCTTTACCATTGAGCAAGTAATTTGAAGAGGATAAGGATGATAAAAACGAACAACAAACTCTAAAACAGCCATTTATGCCACGTGGGAGACCAGCGGTGTTATATGGGTCACTGCGGGAATAACTCAACCGGCATCCCACCACCGGGTGGAATATTATCCAAAATATTCTTAGCTTTTGTCTTTAATTATAATTAATGCATTTCAGTAAGACATTTTACCTTATTTTTTATGTGAGTTAATAAAAATTAAAATTTGCAAATGCTATCTTCGTTGAGTTATTTATTATTGAAAAGAAGTCTTTAATATTGCCATTATTTTTTGAGAATTTACTTGGAAAAGAAAACCTAGGTATTATTTGTAATTAAGTACACAAAAAACGTCTTTGTCGTGTCTTCCATTTGCCTCAAACAAAAAATGATAACCACCCAAAAATTTATAGTTTACGACTGAATTTCACAGTCCCAGACTTATACAACGATAAAAGATCACCACAAGTGTTATACCGCGGCCCCGTTAGCCCCATAAAGCGGGCGATTCGAAAAATGAATAACGTCCGGCCGAGAGGCAGCGAGTGGAATCGAATAAAACTGTTATAAAAACAAGGCACCTGCACCGACCCCCATAAACCACCGGTTTGGGGCCTCACGAATTATAATCCCATAAACCAAAGGAAGATGCGGCCGGCTGAAATATCGCCGGAATAATGGAAACCAACATAATCCGACGTTCGGTTATCCGGCCGGCGCCGCGCCACGTTATTTACTATCGGTTTAAACCTGTCCGCGTCGATTTTACAATGTGTAAACAATATATGGCTAAGTTACAGCGTTGATGGCGCCGTTAAACTAACGATGGCAGCGCTCCCAGTGACATGCGCATAAACTGTCAACCGTCGACTGTGCTAGGAGGGCCGGTTCACACCTACTGCTCTCTACGACTCCCACGGTAAAATCCCGGGGGAAGGCCTGCCGTTTGGAACGGCGCCGCGGCGCTGGGGATTCCCCTTGACTTAAGCCTGACCTATGTCAACTCATGGGGGAATTCTGTCGCACCTTAATTTACTGTATAATTTCTACAATGAATATTGTTATTAGCTTATAACTATTCCGGACAATAACAATAAAATAAACAACGAAAAAATACTTTTAGCTAACCATTTTAGATCAATAAAGTAGGTAAAAAAGTTCAACTACGGAACAGGTTAAAATGTTCAAGGTTCAGGTTAACTGTTTTTATATTCATTCAATGAAGTTATGATGCCCAAATAAACAACGGAATTAATTAAAAATACAACCTTAAGAGGGCGTTGGAGTGCCGCCATGTTGGATTTATTTCCCATAAGAGCAATGCTAAACTTGTCCCCGGCATTTGTCATATAATTTCTTTATTTTTTGTCCGATTGGTCCAGAATAAGTAGCGTTTGAATCACAATTAAATTCCCCGTTCCTTTTGCGAGATCGATTCTTTGTAAATAATTTATAAAATTCTGTAGAAAATGTTTTAAAAGTAGTAAAAAACTTGCTTTATATTTCAAGTTGGTAAAAAACACTAATTTTTATAAAAAAAATTCCTCTCGCAAACAAAATCCGCATTGATGAACCCTTTATTTAGAGCTATAAACCATTATTTTCTGATTATAAATAAAAGAGTTATTTGACATCCCGTTTAACATTGCTCTTATGGGGGAAAGGCGGAATTTGGATTGACTCCAACGCCCTGTTAGTACAGTATTATGGGGCAGATCATCACTCGGTCACAGGCATTTTGAACGCGCCTTCCACTAGCGGATACCAACAGTGATGTCTAGGCGTCAAGCGGGGCTTGCCTACACTAAATGGAAGGCGCCAAAACTTGCATACGCTCAGCGTACGGTATTCGGTTCTAACAGTTTTTAAATATTTCTTTTCAATTTTATTTAAATAAAAGTAAATAGAGTATTAAATAAAGTAAAACAAAGTTTTGTTTTGAACGCGTTTAAGACAACGGAAATTAAATTAAATAGTGCTTTCCAAGTAAATTGTTAAATTAACTGCTTTTAATATAAACTAAGTAGATTAAACAGAGTGCAAGAACAAAATGAAAATGTAAAATATTTTATTTCGTTTGTTGCACATGATGACGCAACATAATTTGTATATTAGTACGGACTGATTAAATATATAATTTAATTCATTAAGTCAAATGTAAAGCAAAAGAGATAAGTTGATAAGGATGAAAATATCCGCAATTATATAGACAGGGTTTCTTCAAGAAAAGTTCAGTACCAGCGACCATGGAAGAGTTAGCTTGACAAGGATGAAAATATCCGCAATTATATAGACAGGGTTTCTTTAAGAAGAGTTCAGTACCAGCGACCAAGGAAACCCATGATATTCCATGGTCGCTGTTCTGTACAAATATAAGCATAAGCTGATGAGCGATTTGAGCTGCCATTGTTATTTATTTATTGTGTTGATGATTTTGTTTCATTCTTTTCAAGTTATGTAGTCAATTTTACGTTATTTATTTGTGATCTAAAAACATGTTTTATAGTGCAGTTAATAATTATCTGTTTCAAAAGAGTAATTAAAGCGTTGAAAACCGAATACTTTTACTGGGACGTATAAGCTTGCAAAATATACACACAATAAATAACAATAACAGTTATAACAGCTGATTAACTGATGCTTGTACTTCCCGAAACAGTACAAAAACTTCATCGGAGCTTCTGAGGACGAAGATTCATTTCAAGATATAGTTACGGAACAATGGTTTCAGTCCATCTACTCATTTCTGGAACTATGTAGTAAAGAGTAATTTTTCATAAATGAGGTCAATAAATCAGGATAATAATAATGGGCACCGAGGATGCTGTAAACCATTTCATTCACGGTTTGATATCTTTCGAGAATATACCACTTCATTTAATAGTCAGGTTGAGCAAAAAAAAAAGATCATTAATATCCTCAATTTCCTGACATCTTTTCTTAATAGAAATAAACAAATATACTCCCAAAACTCCCTGTCGGGTGTTGAGGTGGTTTATTTTCAGAGTCCAATTTGAATTTAGTTCTAATAATGAACCTTTTTGCTTAACCAAACCGTTGAACGAAGTGGTATATTTTGGAGGGACCTCAAACCGTAGATGATCTGGTCTTCTTTCAATGGACCTCAACCCGTGGATGAAGTGGTATATTTTTGAGGGACCTCAAACCGTAGATGATCTGGTCTACTTTCGATGGACCTCAACCCGTGGATGATGTGGTATATTTTGGAGGGACCTCAAACCGTAGATGATCTGGTCTACTTTCAATGGACCTCAACCCGTGGATGAAGTGGTATATTTTGGAGGGACCTCAAACCGTAGATGATCTGGTCTACTTTCGATGGACCTCAACCCGTGGATGATGTGGTATATTTTGGAGGGACCTCAAACCGTAGATGATCTGGTCTACTTTCGATGGACCTCAACCCGTGGATGAAGTGGTATATTTTGGAGGGACCCCAAACCGTAGATGATCTGGTCTACTTTCAATGGACCTCAACCCGTGGATGAAGTGGTATATTTTGGAGGGACCGTGGATGAAATGGCGTACAGGTGGGATGGTTGGATGGCGGGACAGGTGTCGAGGCAAGGGTTGGAGCGACCACGACGGAACGGCGGAACAGCGGAACAGCGGGTGCCGCCGGCCGCAAATCACGTTTGACACACAATTATAACCAGAAGGGCATTGTTTACTCTTCGGGCGCGGTAATTTGATTATGAGAGCCGCATTCTTGACCCCATGCGGCCGCCGGACCACCACACGCCGACACCGGCCCGGCCGACGTCCCCGGCGGTTTCCATGAACATAAATATGAGAGTCTCGTCGGTAAAAACGCCTGATGCACTCAGTAAAAGTTGCGTACTTGAAAAGAATGTTTCGATTTTTTAATTAAACTAAAAGAGCGCGCCGAAATTCCGATTCATAACCCACCTCGTAACCGAAACTCCAATCCCACAGCATGGGGATTGCCCACGGGGTAGGATTCAATTATACAGGATGAAAAAGGATAAAATGGTTTTGTATGTATTCAATTTCAACTGTTTAAAATATTTATAATTGTAATGAGAATTAATATGATTGGAAAGTCTGGGACATCAATTTATTTTTTACAAAACCAGTACAATAAAATAATATACACTTTTTAAGATGATTGGTTCTGAATGTTAAATTTACCACAGATGATATATTATCACTAAACGATTTCATCCTTATGCTAAATCTACCCTAAACTATTTAATATGTGACATGTTTTTTGTACAAGGAAACTACTCCTACAGTTTTCAACCGATCTTAAGGAGAGATGACCAAAACCAAAATTAATTTTTTCATGAAAATTTGATTATTAATGTTTTATTCTGAACAAGAAATATGTCCAACATTTTCCTAATTCCCTGAAAAAATCCTTTTCTAAAGTAAAATCAATCATTTTTTGTACTTTTTCAACTGAATACCACTCTCATGTAGTATTGATCATATAAACATTATCATTTAAAAGTGTGTCATTGGCACAGCAAGCACAGAACAGAAATAGAGGGGCCACTAGTATCCAACTAACATTTCAGGTGGTAAAGCCATGTTCTCCCACTACTTTTGTCGGCAACTCGCGCTAAATAAGACAAACAGTTGATTTTAATTTTTATTTTGAGTGGGCTTGAGTAAACAACGAAACACTGTAATAACTGAACTCAAAGCTGATGGTAGCGCTTGGCACTACAGTGAATCATCTTTCCCCCACTCCTTTTGTGGGCCAAGCCGCTGTCCACAAGGTTTCACCACTGTGCTCGACTGGCCTCTCAATTTCTGTTCTGTGCTCGATATTTATGTTCTGTGGTCAAACTATTTATATTTTGGAAAAATAATATATCAGAAAAAAAGCTGTTGTTGTTATTAGTTAGTCGTCTTTTTTACTTCTAAACAAATATAACCAAAAACATTGGTTTTGCATTTAGCAAATTTTTTCCTACACTGCACACAGCTGAGAAAAAAGGAGGAAAAGAAACATGCTTGCCTATTAATATACAGATTAATTATCAATTAATGAAAATTAATTACCAATTAATTAGAATCAATTAGCCGAATAAAAAAGTAGTGATGAATATTACTGTTTTGGAGGGTTTTAATGAAGAATCTAGGTAAAACTAATTCAAAATTTAATCATAAAATTGTCTTTCCCTGTCAGTTCCCGAAAATATACTATTTTAACATAAAGATACACTTTACTCAAAAGTAATAAAGATATCTTGTTGAAATCTTGAATCATCGATGATGTGTGGAACGAGAGGATAATAACATTCAGAAAATATTAAATACAAATAGTATATTTATTATACTATTATAAATAAAATAAAATATTATACAAAAAATATTAAAACTTTTTAAATCCTTTAATTTTTTAGTTTTATTTTGAAAACAAGTTTTTATATTTCACTTAAAAGATACTTGTCATTAGAAATTCTTGAAAGACCACTCATTTTGTAATTCTTTGGGTTGATGAAGGGTGATAGGGGTGATAATGTTAACCTCCATAGCAAACGTCCTCAAGCTGCACATACTCCCTGACTGTTACTAAGCGAATAACTTTAAATGGCGGTTGGACTGTCACGTGTGTTAATCTCACAAGTAAGTTATGCTGGCTGCCACACTAAACACTAGCTGATGAGAGCTTGATACAATATACAATACTGTCCTATACTCCCTATTCAATTTCCAATGTAATCCTATTGTACAAGCTATTGCTACAGGTTTATGGGTTTAAAAAAATAACAATTGGTGATTTCAACAACTATAATTCATCAAAAATTGTAGTACGTTACAGTTGCAAAATTTATACTAAATACGTAACTAAACCAACTTAACCACTAACTAGCTACAGTGCCTAACACAATTACCATTAACTATCGAACTTACAAGGGTTTAACAGAGAGTGTTCTACAACTTACACAAACATAAACACTGTCTATATAACTGTCACTCTGTCAACACTGTCACTGCCTCTGGTTGAAAGATGCACTGACAGCACTCTAAATTATCACATGGACTGACTATCACTCACTGATTACACTGCTCAAGTAGGCCACTTTTATAACCAATGGTAATGGCACTGTCTGGGAGGGTGTGGTTCCCGGACATTTCAGGAGTTCCACGGATTCGCTGTTCCATTCCAGTGGAGGTTGTTTACTGTCACCACAGCAGGGGTTGTTGACCGATCTCCAGGCGTTTTCTGAATGTTTCAGGTCAAGGAGGAAGCCATCGTCTCTTGTCGATAGCTTTTGAGAACTATTCTCAATTACCCATAACACTATATTATGACAGAGCGCAAGCTGTAACCTGGTTTTTGCTTGTACAGTAGACTCTTTTGATAATCCCACACATATGGGACGATAATCCTGTTGGATTATAGATTATGGATTACACGGAGGTGGAGGTAGCATATTCATCGCAAAATACGCACCACAAAGTGTGTTGGTGTCTTGTATTTAATGTATAAGTATCAAAATGCTAAATAACTATTTATGAATGAACAAAAATGGTAAAAACTGTTTAAGTAACAAAATAACCTTTGCTACCTTTAAACTAGATGCATTGTTGTCAAACAAGTGACAATAATGATAAAGGAACCAAGATGTGGTTGATCTTGGTTCCTTTATCATTGTTGTCTATGCTAATCTGACCTAACTAAATCAAAACTAACCATCTTTGAAGGTGGTGAATTAAATATAGAGAAGTAAATCAACAACAATCAACGTTTTCATTCATTTGTCTTGATTGACAGGTACGTAGTGGTTTAGGTGAGTATTTGATACAACTTAGAAGTCCCATTTTGTAGAATCAAATAGTGACATCATCCCATGGAGATTACACTGGAAAACAGGCTCCCATTGGCCCCTCCAATATCTTTGTCAAAGTAGGCTACAGATATTAAATACGTAAACAGTATGAACATACCGTATTTCGAATCTCCATAACTATTCATTTAATTTCAATGTAAAATAAGTGAAAATGATTTTTCTTTTTTAAAATATTGTTTAGTCTAACTCATTTTTAAAAGCATTACAAATTATTTAAGGTACAAAACTTACCTCCTTAAGCGGAACTTTACAAGCGATAAAACGTGTACCAGGGATAATGCTGCCCATAGGTGAATAAGGAAGCCATCTGCAACAACATATATATTCCAAATAATATGTGAAACTTAGGAACCATTCAGACCTATTATTAAATACTCTTTAGTTTGTTTAACAAATGTAAACAGCTGTTAATATGATACACCTAGGTCAGAGTAATCTATCTATATATTAATAGGCAAGCATGTTTCTTTTCCTTCTTTTTTCTCAGCTTGTGCACAACGTAGGAGAAATCCGCGCATACCGTTAGAAAGGTATAGTCCTGTAGATGAGCAGAATCCCATTCTAATTCACATTGGACTATAGGGCTACGCCCCACAGGCTCTCAAAGTTCCAATGTTAATGTTATGGAGGAAGGATATTTGATTGACTCATTACACAGCTGCTAGAAAAACAGAAAGAACAGATGATTCAGTTATAAAATGTTTTTAAACTTCTTGGGTCCAGATCAACCGAAATGTTGGTCGAATTTCGACCAGGAGGCGATATCTAGTATATATAATTCCGTAAGCGAATCGGTCCCCACGAAATATCTCGAGTTAGAAGAAAGATACGGTGTAACGTATGATGGCTCATTTTAAAGCTTGAGGGCCAAGGACGCAAAGGAAAAATATCAGAATCATCAAAAGTTACCTGGGTTTCGCCCCATTGGACCTTGAAGTTCCAATGTTAATCTAATGGGAAGAAGATTTTTAGATCTTCATGTGTGATTAAGCAGATGTTCCAGTGTTAACTCAACTGGTTATTGAGCAGATAATTTTGAGTTAAAATAACCAAATAGTTATAACTTTTTAAAATTGACAATACCCCTGTCGCAGCAGACCTGCGTACTCAGCGAATTTCCAAAGAATCTTGAGATTTTTTATTTTCTCCATAAACACCATAGGAATGAGTATGTAGGTTTGCTGCCATTAGATGTTGTTAGAAAATGTTAGTTTTGTTAGGAAATGTAATAGTTAGGTAAGGTAAATATCAAATTGTATCAATATTTGGCACTTTTTAATTTTCCCCATAAACCCCATGGGGGTGAGTATGTAGGTTTGCTGCCATATGGTTGTTGTAAGCAAATATCAGTTAAACCCTATCTAGTGAACGTACATACCACATTTTATCAAGTTATTCCAATAAAGAAGCATGATACAGGGTTTTGTTGATTTCCCATAAGATTAACATGGGGAACCTATTTTTGACTTTTCTCCGTAACCAGTTAAGCGAAGTTACAAATTCAAAATACAAAATTGTTGTTTTTTGAAGCTCTTTTAAATGGTTTCAGTTAAAATTGTTGAATTTTGAAAATTAAGGTCCAAAAATGCCAAAAACCCATTTTTGACACCTTTGAAACCCCATAAAACCCCGTTCCCATAACCCGATCATGCTGGTTTGCGAACTCATGAAAATAGACCTGGTCTTACACCTTCATACCAAATTTCATCAAAATCGGAGGTTCCTGTCAAAAGTTATCGGGACCACGGACACATATATATTTATATATATAGATATATACATATATATGAAATTGAACGAATGGTGTTTTTGGCTTCTGGGGACCTCAAAACGAAAAAGTATTATGGTCCCGGACGTAGGTTTCACCATGACTACTACCATAATAGCGTATTCCCTATAGGGAAATTCGCTAAAAGGAAAACACTAATAAAAAAGGAAAACACTAATAGTCATGAACGGATTACGAATCCACAGGAGACTTCATTTTCGTGACTCCATTTATGTCACTAAGAAAACAGGAGTCGAATGATTTTTAAGCTGAATATACCAAAGTTAAAAATTGGCTTGGACGTGGCATGGTTGATATAATGGTTGTCTTTACTCGGTAAATGTCGTTTAGTTATTACTTTACTGCTTTATACATTGGCTATTTAGTAGTTAGAGTTACAGAGTTGAATCGTTTTGTTGAGTGTTTGTTTATTTTCGACAGAAATCATTATATGTAAACTACTAACATTGGATAACCTCCGTATGAGGAATATTTTGTTTTGGTTTTATCCATAATTTGCTCTTTTCTCTAAGCAGGTTGTAGGTAAACAATAAATGCCTGTTAATCCATCTATATATTAATAGGCAAGCATGTCTCTTTTCCTCCTTTTTTCTCAGCTTGTGTGACTCGTAGGGGAAATCCGCGCACAGCGTTAGAAAGGTATAGTGCTGTAGATGAGCAGAATCACATTATAATTTGCATCCGCTCCCAGGGCTACGCCCTACATGCTTTCAAAGTTTCAATGTTAATCTTATGGAAGAAGGATAATTGATTGAATCATGAGACAGATGTTGTAATAACAAAAATGCAAGCAAATCAGGAAGAACAGATGTTTCAGCTATAAAACATTTTAAAACTAATTGGCTCAAGATTAACTGCATTTTTGGTCGAATTTCGACCAGTGGGCAATCTCTAGTAAACATGTAAATGATAGTGTTCTACTTCAATGACGAAAAGACAAAATAGATTAAAATCAAAGTACGAGGGTCTTCAGTGGCATGGGGGCACGGGAAGGACATAGGGCACGGCTGGGGGCACAGGAGGGCAGGAGGGCACGGGGAAGGACTGCGGGGATGGCAGCACGGGACTGTTGGGAGCACAGGGGGTTCGGGGATAGGGACCCGAAGGGTGTCGGTGGCACTGGAGACAGGGGGGCATGAGGAGCACTTTGGAGGCGTGGGAAACATACGGGCACAGGGAGGATTGGCGAGCATGATGGCACAGGAGCATGGTGGGTACAGGGGTGCTGGGGCATATGGGGCACTCTGGGGAGGTATGGGGATGCACTGGGGCATGTGGAGGCGGAGGGTGTGGTGGCATAAGGAGCACTAGGGGTGTTGATGGCAAAAGGGGTGGATGGCATGGGGGGCACTTGGGCCACGGGGAGCAACGTTGAGCCTGGGGCACGGAAACATAGGGGGCCCAGGGGCACCTGGCGGCGCTGGGGTTGGAAGGAACAATGGGCACCAGGTGCGTCGGTGGCACGAGGAACGGGAGGCAGGTGGGAATATGAGGTATTGAGGGAATATGCGTTTTTAATGTTTCCAAACACCATTGAACTTGTTGTTATAAACATCGCTGTAAATAGAAATGACGGAGGTTTAAAGTTAGATTGTTAGGTTAGATTATTATTATGATATATTTCTTCTCTCAATATCAATGTTGATTCGATTGTTTTCATCGCACAATTTTAATCCCATTACCTAAATTTACACATCGATAACAACAGTGGAGTCAGATAACAAAGTTTCGTCCATTTTAGCGAATTTCCCTATAGGGAATACGCTATTACGGTAGTAGCCATGGTAAGACCTAAGCCCGGGACCATGATACTTTTTCTTTTTGAGGTCCCCAGAAGCAAAAAAACACCGTTCGTTCATTTCCATATATATATCTATATATCTATGTGTCCGTGGTACTGATAACTTTTGACAGTGACCTCCGATTTTGATGAAATTTGGTATGAAGGTGTAAGACCAGGTCTATTTTCATGAGTTCGCGAACCAGCGTGATCGGGTAATGGGAACGGGGTTTTATGGGGTTTCAAAAGGGTCAAAAATGGGTTTTTGGCATTTTTTGACCTCATTTTTCAAAATTTATGAATTTTAACTAAAACCATTTAAAAGAGCTCAAAAAAACAAACAATTTGGTATTTTGAATTTTTATCTTAGCATAACTGGTTACGGGGAAAATCCAAAAATATGTTATTCTTATGGGAAATCAAGAAAACCCTATACCCTGCTTATTTATTGACATAACTTAATCAAATTTGGTATGTACATTATCTGGATAGGGTTTAACTTATACTTGCTTTCAAAACCCATATGGCGGCAAACCTTCATACTCACCCCCATGGGGTTTATGGGGAAAATAAAAAATTGCCATAGCTTGATACAATTTCGTGTTTACATTCACCAATTATTGGTTAACTTAGATTTTCTAACAACACCCAATGGTAGCAAACCTACATACTCGATCCTATGGTGTTTTTATGGGGAAAGTAAATAATCTGAAATTCCATTGGAAATTCGCTGAGTACGCAGGTCTGCTGCGACGGGGGTATTTTAAAACTGTTACCTTTGAAATGATATTAAGCTCACTTGGCAGGGCTTGAAAGAGTTTTATCCCTATACATTCCGTTCATATATTGACAGTTTGTGAAGTTCTGAAATTTTTATTTAAAAGAGTGTTGTAATTGTTAAGTTTTATGATATCACCTGGCCAGTCATGTTAATTGTTAAAGGTGTTAAGTTTTGATATCACCTGGCCAGTCATGTTTATAGTGTTCTGTCATTTGTTATGTTTACATTTGTTGTTGCTATGGCAGTAAAAAAATGTTTGGAGTTCAGTTTTTGTGATTAATAAAATAATCTTTATTTTGATGTGTCTGTGTAATTAATAATTATAATATTCTACACCACTACACTAATAAACATAAAAGTAATCGTAATGATTTTCGGTTGTAAGTATTTTTCTTTTTCATGTACATTATACTTTAAAAAATAAAAAGGTTTGAAACAGTTAAAATGTTCATCTGCCTATTAGTGTCCTTACAGTGAGCCCCTGGGGGCAACTTGGCTATTGCACTAATTGCCTTTTTTGGTGAAGAAAAATCTGTTTGATATTTCTTTTGGGTAATCCCCAAAGGATTATTGAATCATTTATTTGCATTTAAAAGAGGGGAAAATAAAATTTCTTGCTAAGTGATTGTTGTTGAATTTATACCTAAAGGCCGCCTCACACCGCACGTCCATCCAACCGGTGGATGGACGTCCAGCCTTGGACGTCCACGGCGTGCCACCTCACACCGCAACGTCCCATCCGACACCGGACGCGGACGCATGACTGTGGGAAAGTTGTCAGTATAGTCTCGGTTCCCGCTGTTGATATATCTGTGCCGTGGTGCAACCGCGACTTTGCTCAAAGCATTCCATGGATTGATGACGATGATTCCAGTAGTGATGACGACTTAGTGTTGTTGTATTCAGTGAGTAAAAGGAAACATTGGGTGCACCCAATTAATAAGAAAAGGAGAATTTTTGGTGAATTTCATCATTTGATGGAAGATCTCGAAGGAGATGAAGAAAGATTTAGAAGGTACTTTAGACTAAATCAAGATCAATTTGATGAGGTTTTATCATACATTGAAAATGATATCAAAAAAGAAGATACCAACTATAGAAAAGCCATTACAAGTAGAGAACGGCTGGCTGTGTGCTTGAGGTGAGGAACTAATTTTAAACATTAATTAATACGAATTTAGTGAGGTAAATGTACCCCGTCGTAGCGGTTGGTGGCGGGAGTTGTATGCCGACTAGTGCTCCCACGCGCATGCGCAGATCAAAACGTCCAGTGGACGCTTGGGAAAAATCGCTCTCCGAGCGATTTCGAAACGTCCGTCCGCGGACGGATGCGTCCATCCGCGGATGGATGGACGTGCGGTGTGAGGCGGCCTTAATTGTATAAATAGGCCCTTTGCTAGTCTACCGTCAAGCCACCCAACATGCTCATTCCAGGTCATGCTCTCGTCCAACCTCACTCCCAAGAAGTCACACGTCTGTATATTTGCTATTTCGTCTCCGCCAATGAATAGGCTAAGACCCCCTCTTATTGGAATGTATTTTTATCTGTTGTGTTTGAAAGTGTAGAAAGTGTGTTTTGGTGGGATTTAAGTCAAGTGAATGCTCAGAGAAATATTGTGTTAGTAGGTTTGCAATCTGATGTGATTGTATTTATAGTTGTTGAGGTTTTTTGTAATTATTGTGTCTTCTGCAAATTGAAAAAGATTCTGGACTGGGATGGGTTCTTAGATGTCATTGATGTACAAAATAAAAAAATTAAAAAAAAAAACCAGCCTACTATATAGTCACCTCTATTGTTAAAAATATCTATGTTTCAAACAGTCAATTGTTCTAAATTAAATTGCCTACCCGTCCTCAAATGTCTTATAAGTGATCTTCAAATAAGTGGAGTTCTAATATATTTAAATTAACTACAATCATGTGAATAACTCATAATTCGGACACAACATAATAACATAAAAGGTCGCACTGTTACAAAAATTCTAACACAATCTTATAGCTAATTTTTTTGTAAACCAATTGTTTCTCTCCCAGTTTAAATAAACCACATAATGCCTGTATGTGAAACAAAAATAGCAACGAAAATGATACTTTGATCTTATTGTTGACCTACTTTAATAAGATCCATGGAAACCTAAGTTTGTGCGGGATTGCTCTTCTTTTCAACAAGGTGTGTTCTGAGTCTAGTGCTGAAAAATGGGCGTAATCACTACAATTCTGTAAGTCTTTCAAAATGTAATTTTTTCAAAATATTCTTGATCTAAGCTACAGGAAAATCATATGTGAAAATTTTCATGTAGATTTTTTAAATTGACACACCCAAAACGCAGAATTTCTTTCGCCTTCTTAAAAAAGCGTGTCTTTCAGGAATGAAATATGTGCCTGTTGCATAAATTTGTAAAACACTGAATTAAATAAGTTTTAAAAATACTTTCTAAAGGAGAATAATTAGTATATAAAATTAAAACTTTTCATTAATTGAAAGTTAAACTCCAATTTTTTACATTCTGAAAAGTTGATTAATATATAGCAATATTTTTTTATTCTAACCATTTTAATGTCACTAAAATACTCCAATGTTAATTTTATAAATGTGTATGATCATTATTATATCCAAATATTGGATGAAGGTGTTTTATTATTATGAGAGTTTCTTTCAAAATATGTTCAATTAAATAAGATAAAGGTATAACAATTTTACTGTTTCTATTTTTCTCTTATGAAGATGATCTCTCATTTACATCAGTTACTATTAGATCTTAGCTGTTTGTCATGTCCTGATGTTCCTCGTCAACCAGTTATAATCCTGTTAACAAACTCTGATTTATGTTTCAGACAAAACAAAAAGAAGACAATCCTTGCACTTTTGGTGGGACTAATAGCGATGTAAATAAATAAATAAATAAATAAAAAGGCCTTTATTTACAAGCGGATTTCAATTACAAAAATTGGTTTTCAAATCTACTCAAGTCTAGACTAAAACTAAAATATATCATACAAAAAATATATATATCTATATTAATAAAATTAGAGTTTTGTCTGTACGTTGCTTAGAATTTTGAAATTTTTGGTTATTTTTACTTTTTATGCATAACAGAATCCAAAATCGGTGTCATCTAAATTTCTTTCCCTCTGTCTGTCTGTCTCTCTCTCTGTCATTCTGTCTGTAACGCTCATGGGTCCTATTTTGTCCTCTTTTCACTGGATAACGACTTTACGTAGGGGTCTAAATTTTTTTCATGTCATAGACTAGAGTGGTGTGAAGGTTCATTACAACTTTAATTGACTTAGCGACCTTAGGGCTTTGCCCCATAGTATGTCAAAGTAGCCAAGTTGTGCTAAAATACCAATCTTTAATCTCTTTTCACACGACAAGGGCTTTAGTAAATGATATGAAAATTTTTATTATTGTTAAATGTTGAAATTAGAACGATTTTAGCTGCTCTAAAGCATCGTTCGTCAAAAAGGCTCTCCCTCATAGTAAAAGAAATATTCAATGTTAATCTTATGGGAATATTTAATTCTACCTTTTTATCTATGCTCTTTAATCAGCTGGATTAGACAGTTTGTCATTTTCACCACAGATGGCAACACTTAAAATTTTAAATACAGACTCTTTCATATCTAACCCTTTAACTTTTCACTGGCCTAAATACAGTGAATAAAGTCAACTAATTCTTGGTTCTAAATATGAATATTAAAATAATTTATGGAAATTATTACAAAACGAGTTTTGACCCTTAAATCTTAAAATGTTTCTTATTATCATTACAAACTAATTTTAGTTCCCAATTTAGCTTTCATTGCACTTTCTGACAAAAAGAGGTGTATTTTATCAAACACAACATGTAGTTAAAACCAATGAGGTTTATAAATTGCTCAATTTTTCAAGTAGTTCGGGTATAGACGGGGCAATATTAATGTGTAAAAGCTTAATGAGTAGGTTCTTATGAAGAAGTGAGAAAGTCGCTCAAAAAACACTCATAGTACCACTGTAATTTTCATTCAAGGATCATGCTGATTGGTTGAATGGAATCAGATGGTTTAAGAACATATTTGCAGAAGTTTGTTATTGTTTTTTATTTTGTGTAAACAAACAAATATACTTATTTTGACATTTAGAAGGTAAAAAGAACGCTTCCTGTGGCAATAAGGAAAAGTAATCCCACCATCAATGCTTAATTTTTCTCCGTTTTTCGACATAACTTTTTAACATGGGATGTCACTATTTATTCGGTTTTGTATACATTGGCAACACATGAGGTTTTAGGTAAATAGGTAAAGTCTAAAGACAAAAAAATTGAATTAAGGAAACCTAATATCTACACTGCGGTGCGGTGGCTATACGTTACTGACAGATGTTGCGTTGTTTTACTTGGTTTGGGAATTAAAATGTTAACTAATTTTGAATTTAGATTTAATATTGTACATGTCTGTACATATCATTCATGGGTAGAACAAGATGCAGGGGTTCAATACATTGGATTTGGCATATAGCTATCGTCACACCCAATCAAGGATTCAATATTAGATTTCATAAGAATCTATAATATTTTTTACAAGTCTGAGTTTTCTTAAATCTTCTATAAGTTTAAACTCATAGAACTATAAAGTAAATCACCATACGAATATAAATGTTTAATCAAACTGCAACAAAACCATTAATAGAAATAACTTCTAGACTAAATGAGAAATGGATTTAACAAGATTTTGACAAATTTGCCTGGTAGCTATTAAGCATAAAACTTGATATCTAGATACGTTAGAATGAACCAACTGAAGGTTATGAATTTGTGAAATCATTAATATCATTCGTTTAATAAACTGTACACACACCCCGTGCGAAGAACGGGTACTCAGCTAGTATATACAAAGATAACAATTACATTAAAAATAATAAAAGAATTTCCCAACTAACAATGAATCTTTTTTATTGCGGCCCTGAATGAGCTATAAGAGGATAAGCTCTTCAATTCCCGGGGGAGACCATTGTACAATTGCGGGCCAAAATATGAGAAGCCCCTTCTCCCAACTTCCAGCCTCACCCGGGGAAAGTGAAGCTGTCGGTCAGAACGGGTGCTTCGAGTTGAAATTTCGTCCCGGAAACGAAGTCTCTCGCAAAGGTACTGAGGCTCGCCCAACATAAGCGCTTTGTGGACCATGCAGCAAGTCAGCTTCCTGCATATCATGTCCATTGGAAGTATATCAGCTTCTTCTCGGAAGGGGGACACATGATCTGAAATTCTGAGGTTGTAAATAAACCTAATGGCAGAATTTTGAACTCTATGAATTCTCATCGTGTCCTCCTTAGAGATGCTGTTTCCATATACAGGAAAGCAGTAAGTAAAAACTGGAAGGACAAGTGATTGCATGAGCTGCAACTTTGCGTATTCTGGCAGTAGAGTTTTGAATCTGGATAGGCCTTTCAGCCTACCAACAGCGCGCTGAACTGAAAGGGTGACGTGCGCTGAAAAAGAGAGGTCGCTGTCGAGTGTAACGCCAAGAGTTTTGACATTATCACACACTGACAGCCTCTTGCCACCCAGCGTGACTGTTATTCCAGATCTACTCAAGTCCTGCAACAGAATACGAGGTGCGGTGTGAATGACTGAGCACTTGTCTACATTGAGTTTGAGACCATTTTTGCTTGACCAAACAGCAATATTTTGCAAGTCGGCATTGATAAAATCAATTGTCGCAGAGGTCTCATCAGGTCTGTAAGACAAGTGAAGCTGACAGTCATCTGCATACAAGTGTGCTGTACAACTGTATATACATCCCGGTAGGTCAGATGTAAAAAGGTTGAACAACACAGGACCTAGGCAACTACCTTGAGGAACACCCCGACACTTGTAGAGCGGCCCGGACACCTCACTCACAATTTTGGTAACCTGCAGTCGGGTTTCCAAATAGGACCGGTACAAGGAAATGTACGGCTGCTACAAAGGAATAAGATGGCTCCCATCAAGTTAAAGTTAAACAAGTTGTTCCCTCCACCCCCGCCCACTCCTGGACCTATGGCCCAAGCTTTGCTTCTGAGAAGTTTTTATGACGATATAGCAAATGATGTCGATAGGTTTTTTTAATAAAAATATGTTAAACATGCTTGGCTATCAAAATATATTTGAACTATCAATTATATTAATTATATTGATAAAAACTAGAAAGATAACATAAAAATATATGAGGGATACAGAACTAAAAATAAAAAAATGATTTTAAATTAAAACTAGAATCTTAACTAATGTTAACAAAATGATTTGGAGATTTTTTAGTTAAAAATTTTAAGTAAAAAATACAAAACAAAAATAAAACTGTATATTAACACAATATTCACTAAGAATGGTGTCAAAATAAAATACTTTAAATATTTTAAATTATAAATTCACTTTTATCATATTTTATAAAATTGTAAAATTTACAAATATGTTATTAAATATTTACTTTAAACAGTAAGTTCAACAGTCAAACTATTATCCTCCAAATTAAATGGCATTTGATATAAAAACTGCCTTAAGGGTTTAAAGCAAATATTATTTACTAAAACCCTAATAAAAGTATGTAAAAAATAGTATTAGTACATTTTAAAACCAAGGTAAAGGGTGAGGCTATAAAATGATACGATTTCAAAAATCGCCAATAATGGATTTACAAAAAACTATATTTGTAATACTGTTTTTAAGCAAATGGATAGAAATGAATAGTTTTCTTCATGACATTGTCATTTCTACTTTCTCCCTCTATACAATGGTATATGGAGTTTTTTTTTTTTTTTTTTTTTAAATATGACCTTACTAAAGTGGAGTCTTTTCTTTTTGTGTTTTGTTAACAGCAAAAAATGGAGATATTAAATTGCAACCTGTCATAAAAATTTACCTATAGTCTTTTCCAATTAACAAACATATGTTTACATTTATTCATTATTAGTAAGATGACATGTTACATCATCTGGTTTTGTTTGTTTGTAAACTCATTCATGTATCTTACAATGGTGTTTTAAGTTGAATAAAACCTAGTCAAAGGTGTTTAGATTTCATTTCAATTTATTCAACTTAAAAGTCAAACAGAACTAATGAAATGGAAAATCTTTTCAAGCCAAGTAGATTCAATGCAGACCCAAACACAACCACTAGCCAAGCAGAGTGGGAACACTGGTATCAGACATTTAGGAACTTTCTAGAATCTCTAGAAAAGACTCCAAAAGATGAAAAGAAACTGGGTCTTTTGGTGAATTATATCAGTCCTAATGTTTACTGTTACATATCGGAATGTGAGACATACAAAGAAGTCATTGACACTCTTAATGCTCTTTATGTGAAACCTAAAAATGAGATATACGCGCGCCATCGATTAGCTACACGTTCACAAGGGGCTGAAGAGTCATTAGATGAGTACATTCAAGCTTTGAAGATTGCTAGCAAGGATTGTAATTTCAAATCAGTAACAGCAGAACAAAACTGTAGTGAGTATGTAAGGGATGCTTTTATTACCGGACTGCGATCAAACTATATTCGGCAACGGTTGTTGGAAAAGTCAACCCTAACTCTTCAAGAAGCATTAGATCAAGCAAGAAGTCTTGAAATGGCTCAAGTTCAAGCAGATTCCTATTTGAAAAATACAATAAATGTCAACACAAAAACATGTTATTCTTTAGTGGAAAAGGAAAATTCTGTAGATCCTAGTTCAACATCGACACGAAATAATTCCGAAGTGAATATTCCTCAATTATCAGCTGCAACAACACTGAAATGCTTTTTCTGTGGTGAAAATAAACACAAGCGCGAAATTTGCCCAGCTAAGGATGTGAAATGCTATAACTGCAATAAAACTGGTCACTTTAGTCGAGTGTGTAGATCGAGAAGACTTTTGGAAAAGAAAGTAAAAGACAGTAATACTGCTAGTGTTTGTGCATCATCTCCGCCTGTTCTGTCTAAAGCGACACTGTCAGTGAAAATCAATTCAATTTCGGCAGATGCTCTGATTGATACCGGAAGTTCCGAAAGTTTTGTCAGCAAACAGTTTGTACGAATGCATCAACTGAAATGTCAGCCAGGAAGATTAAATGTTGCAATGGCTTCCACAACGCTTAGTTCTGAGATAAATGAGTGCTGCCATGTTAAGTTAGAGCTATTAAACCATGTCTACAAAAATGTCAATCTATATGTTATGGACAACTTATGCGCGGATATTATTATAGGACATGACATTTTAAGGAAACATTCGAGCCTTGAGATGACCTTTGGTGGAAATAAAGCACCTCTAAAGGTATGCGGTCTAGCTCAAGTAAGCATACCACCCGTCCATCTTTTTACAAATCTTACGTCAGATTGCAGACCAATAGCTATAAAGTCAAGACGTCTTTCTCAAGAAGATAACGATTTTGTAAAATTAGAGGTCGAGAGAATGCTAAAAGAAGAAATTATAGAGGACAGTCATTCACCTTGGAGGGCACAAGTTCTTGTTGTCAAAGGAGAATCTAAGAAAAAGAGAATGGTTATAGATTATTCTCAAACAATTAACAGATTTACTGAATTAGACGCATATCATTTGCCAAAGATTGAGGATATTGTCAATGAAGTAGCAAAGTGTAAAGTATATAGTACAATCGACTTAAGTTCTGCTTACCATCAGATACCTATAGTTAAAGAAGATAAGTTGTACACCGCCTTTGAAGCCGATGGTCGCCTGTTTCAATTCCGAAAAATTCCTTTTGGGGTCACAAACGGTGTGCCAGCCTTCCAACGAGTTATGAATGAAATCATAAAAAGAGAGAATTTAGTTAAGACCAATGCTTACCTGGATGATATAACAATCGGTGGAGATAGTGAGGAAGAACATGACAAAAATCTCTCAACTTTCTTGGACATTGCACGGAAGTACAACCTGACAATAAATCATGATAAGAGCAAGTTTCGTCAAACATCAATTAAATTGTTGGGTTACCAAATCTCTTATAGAACAATTAAACCGGACCCAATAAGGCTTCAACCGCTGATGGACCTACCTGTACCTAATGACACATCTTCCCTCCGAAGAGCGATGGGGATGTTTGCACACTATGCCAATCTCATCCCCAAGTTTTCTGAAAAGATCCAGACATTTAGTAACGACCAGAAGTTTCCGTTATCCAGAGAGTCTGTTGAAGCATTTTGCAAGCTTAAAAACGACATCGCTTCTGCCACGAAGTCACCCATCAATGACGAAGAGCCATTCACTGTGGAGACAGACGCTTCTAATCACGCTCTTAGTGCAACTCTCTCTCAAGGGGGGAGACCGGTTGCTTTTTTCTCCAAAAGCCTTACACCTACTGAACGCAAACACCCCATTGTGGAGAAAGAAGCCCAAGCTATCGTCGAGGCCTTAAAACACTGGAGACATTATCTTGTAGGACGGTCTTTCCGGCTCATTACAGACCAACAATCGGTCGCTTACATGTTCGATAACAAAGCTTCTGGTAAGATTAAAAACGAAAAAATCCAAAGGTGGCGTATGGAACTGTCTTGCTTTAAATATGACATTTCATATAGACCTGGAAAGGAAAACTCAACAGCGGATACCCTGTCTCGCGTGTGCTCTGTCACTGGACACCTTAGTCTTAAAGAAATTCATGAATCACTCTGTCACCCCGGAATAATGAGACTCTATCACTGGGTTAGAACAAAAAATCTCCCCTTTTCACTCGACGATATCAAGAAAATGACGGCTTCATGCACAGTTTGTGCAGAATTAAAGCCAAGATTTTGCAAATATCAAGGTCAACTGATTAAAGCCACGACTCCATTTGAACGTCTAAATATCGATTTCAAGGGGCCTTTGCCGTCATCTGGGAGAAATAAGTATATACTAACAGTAATAGATGAATATTCCCGTTTTCCTTTTGCATTTTCGTGTGCAGACATGACTTCATCAACTGTGATAAAACAACTGCAAAAATTATTCCACATGTTTGGTATGCCCTCGTTCATTCATTCTGATAGAGGAACTTCATTTTTATCCCAAGAAGTGACAGAGTTTCTAAATTCATGTGGGATTGCATCCAGCCGTACAACGCCTTACAACCCAAGAGGAAATGGGCAGGCCGAAAGATATAATGGCATTATATGGAAAACTATCTCACTTGCACTGAAGACAAAAAATCTACACATCGGTCGCTGGGAGGAGGTGTTGGATGAGTCTCTCCATGCGATCCGCAGTCTACTGTGCACTGCCACTAATGCCACACCACACGAAAGAATGTTCTATCACATGAGGAAGTCATTCTATGGACAATCACTACCTGTGTGGCTCTCGTCTCCCGGCCCTGTTTTTATGAAGAAATTTAATCAAGGTAGTAAGTACTCTCCAGCTGTGGAAGTTGTAGACCTTATAGATGCTGGACCACAATATGCAAGAGTACGTCTGAGTGATGGTCGGGAATCCACAGTCTCACTAAGACACCTTGCGCCTTGCGGAAACGATGCAGAAGTTGACCAAATTAACTATCAAAGTGAAGATCAAGCCAGTCACCAATGTGAAGAACATAATGATTACCAGACTCAAGACCCAGACGTGTCAAATCCTGGGGTGAACTGTGATTCACAGGATCTTACTCAACAGCCGGCGCAAAGACAAAGTGACCGTCAACGTCGGCCACCTGGATACTTGAAAGACTATGACACTTTTAAATGAGCGGGGAAGAATGTCATAAAAATTTACCTATAGTCTTTTCCAATTAACAAACATATGTTTACATTTATTCATTATTAGTAAGATGACATGTTACATCATCTGGTTTTGTTTGTTTGTAAACTCATTCATGTATCTTACAATGGTGTTTTAAGTTGAATAAAACCTAGTCAAAGGTGTTTAGATTTCATTTCACAACCCATGCACTAGGTTTAACACATTCTAACTTCTTATTTATGGCTAAGTCTTATTAGAAAATCTGACCTAGAATAAAAGGATATATAAAGGTACACATTAGGTTGGAAATCAACATTATTTCGTTGGAGACAGTTTTGAAAGTCATGGCTCTGGGTCCGGAAACGTTGGCAAATTCAAGGACATTTGATGATGTTAGTCACCTTTTGAGGTATATTCTCCTTGGAATCACCTACATTTTTTTTATATTCTTTTGTTCCTGGTGCATCATCCTGAAAGACTGCATTTATTACACAGTGAAATAATAGAAATCAAGTTCAGTCAAAACTGAGGAGTGGACCCAGAATTGATATACCCCTTAACTCCCATGTTAGGGCCTAAACATCGAAAATAAAAACGCCACCTTGGGAATGTGTTGAAAAATATTATTTTTAGGGTAAAACCTTAGTTTCCATTAATTTACTTAAAATTAATGGAACTATCCAATTTATTAAAATACGCTATTGGTGATATTTTAGAATCGTGCCCTTTCATTGCCTCACTCTATTTTTGGTTTCTCATAAGAATAATAAGGAAACACATTATTTATCTCAGCCTGTCATACTTCATTCAAAAATTCAAGCTCTATTCAATATTTATGAAGAATGAGTCACTTTTACAAATGATTACAAAAGTTTACACTTTTTTTAGCGAATTTCCCTATAGGGAATACGGTATTACGGTAGTACCCATGGTAAGACCTAAGCCCGGGACCACTTTACTTTTTCATTTTGAGGTCCCCAGAAGCCAAAAACACCATTCGTTCATTTTCATATATATGTATATATATATATATATATATATATATATATTAGGGTGGGTCGAAAAAACATTTTATTTTATTTTCGAAACACTTTAGTGCAGAAAAGTTGCCTACTACAATAAGGATAAAAAGTGCATATAAAATATTTAAATCGGTTAACATCTTCCGTTCGCGCATCGGACTTATAGTTTATGAAAATTTTCAAAAACTCGTTATTTTTAGAGATTTTTAAAAGTTATTAAACCTTAAAAATTAAAGAAGCTCTACGTTTTTATGCTTATTTTAGCATGTAAAGAGTGTAAATCAATTACATTCTGTTCAAAAATCCAATAATTACCGTTTGCGCAACGCCTCAGAAAAAATACAATTTAACCAATTTTAGCGATTTTACTGTGCAACTTTTGTAAGCAGACTGAACTGTTTTGAACAAGAATGCACTAGTTTGAGATGGATTGAACTAGATTGAGTCGTGGTATATCCCCCTCCTTGCTCTAACCCCTTCCCCCTCACCATCAAAATCGGCCTTGTACTCGCCGCCATCACGTGTTTTCCTCTTCAGTCAGTCGCTGTGCCGCGCTCTGTCTAGAATAGTTGGAAGTTGCTTTAATGCCGTGTGTGACTTGCGTGATGTGAGCTACTTATTGTGCATTGTGTTATGTTATTTCCTTGACGTATGTCTTAAAACATTAGCTGATGATGAATGAATTACAAGCTATTCTCACTAGGAGTGTGATTGCCGACTCCAGACAGGAGTTTTCTGCTGTCCTATTTTTGGCGAACCAAGAGGATTCCTGCAAAATAAACTGCCCACATATGAATGTGGTCTTAGATACTCTAATGAAGATAGATACAATCTTTCCCTCGTAAGAAACAATAAAAATGTGAATTTTGCTAAAGTAGGCTCTACGGTTGCGAAACAAATCAAATGTTTGTATTAAAAAGCATCCATTCCGTCGTTGTCTGACTGCCGAAGTGTAAAGCTCATTGAAGTGTATCACGATTCTTATATTAAGATAAGGAAATCGTATAAACGTGATAAAGACAAACCTGTATTTAAATGTATTCTTTACGATTTAAATCCTATTCGTCTAGCCTACAAACAAGGCTTTAAAGTATTTAAATCGTCTAGCCTACATTTAAATATAGGCTTGTCTTTATCATGTTTATACGACTTCCCTATCGCTATCTTAATATAAGAATCGTGATACACTTCAATGAGCTTTACAATTTGGCAGTCAGACAACGACGGAATGGATGCTTTATCATACAAATATTCGATTTGTTTCGCTACCGTAGAGGCTACTTTGGCGAAACTTACATTTTTATTGTTTCTTATGGGGGAAAGATTGTATCTCTCTTCATTACAGCATCTTAGAACACATTCGTATGTGGGCAGTTTATTTTGCAGGAATTCTCTTGGTTCGCCAAAAATAGGTCATTAAAACTCCTGTCTGGAGTTGGCAATCACACTCCTAGTGAGAATAGCTTGTGATTCACATCACGCAAGTCTCACATGGCACCAAAGCAATTTCCACCTGTTCTAAACAGAGCACGGCACAGCGACTGACTGAAGAGGAAAACACGTGATGGCGGCGAGTACAAGGCCGATTTTGATGGTGAGGGGGAAGGGGTTAGAGCAAGGAGGGGATATACCATGACTCAATCTAGTTTAATCATCTCAAACCAGTGCACTCTTGTTCAAAACAATTCAGTCTGCTTAAAAAGTTGCACAGTAAAATCGCTAAAAATGGTTAATTTCTATTTTTTCTGAGGCGTTGCGCGAACGGTAATTATTGGATTTTTGAACAGAATATAATTGATTTACACTCTTTACATGCTAAAATAAGCATAAAAACGTAGAGCTTCTTTAATTTTTAAGGTTTAATAACTTTTAAAAATCTCTAAAAATAACGAGTTTTTGAAAATTTTCATAAACTATAAGTCCGATGCGCGAACGGAAGATGTTAACCGATTTAAATATTTTATATGCACTTTTTATCCTTATTGTAGTAGGCAACTTTTCTGCACTAAAGTGTTCCGAAAATAAAATAAATTTTTTTTTCGACCCACCCTAATATATATATCTATGTGTCCGTGGTACTGATAACTTTTGAAGGAGATCTCCGATTCTGATGAAACTTGGTATGGAGGTGTAAGACCAGGTCTATTTTCATGAGTTCGCAAACCAGCATTGTCGGGTTATGGGAACGGGGTTTTATGGGGTTTCAAAGGGGTCAAAAATGGGTTTTTGGCATTTTTGGACCTTAATTTTTTAAATTCATCAATTTTAACTGAAACCATTTAAAAGAGCTTAAAAAACAAACAATTTGGTATTTTGAATTTTTATCATAGCATAACTGGTTACTGGGCAAATCAAAAAATGCGTTTTCCATGTTATTCTTATGGTAAATCAAGAAAACCCGTTATCTTGCTTATTTATTGACATAGGCTAACTTAATCAAATTTGGTATGTACATTATCTATATAAGGTTTAACTTATACTTGCTTACAAAACCCATATGGCAGCAAACCTACATACCCCCATGGTCTTTATGGGGAAAATAAAAAATTGCCAGAGTTTGATACAATTTTGTGTTTATATTCACCAATTATTGATTAACTTAGATTTTCTAACAACACCCAATGGCAGAAAACCTACATACTCGATCCTATGGTGTTTTATGGGGAAAGTAAATAATCTGAAATTCCATTGGAAATTCGCTGAGTACGAAGGTCTGCTGCGACGGGGGTATTTGTCTTTTCTAAGTTAACTTCGAGAAAAAACATCCATCTTTATGGCTAGTCCACTAACCTACTTTAAAATATTATACTAAAATCACCACTCAAAGAAATAATAGGCCTAACGAAACTACAAAACAAACCTCAACAATAATCTAAACCAGCTTTTAAATGTCACGGTACAACAGCTGACAGGGTTGAACGAGGAAAGTGTGAAGAAAAAGTTGATTCGAGGAAATGACAGTGACTCATCCCCATAGCCTCACACCGTACTAACTTGACTTTTTTCCAGTGGCACGCGCCATTTTGAAGCAGAGGTTCACTTCAAACTCTCAGTGAACAGACTAAATCTTATAACTTGGGTCCTACAATCGTGTCTGTCAGAAAACAGTACATATTGTACGGTAATGTAAAATAAAACAAAAAGAAAAGTTTTCCCATGATTTGTTGTGAGCCTTTGTGTGATAAGAGACAAGATAGGCGTATCTGAGTATCCAATTCGGTCTTTATTTTCATTTTATTTATTTTTTATTTATTATTATTTATTATTTTTATTCTTTTTTGCCTATAAATGGGGGCAACAATTTCAAGCTGAGAATGACAGAACACCAATTTTTCAGCATTGCAGCAACATTTTTACGGTAGTACGGTATTTATAACTTCTGTACATAGGCATAAGAGCCTAAGACTCTTATACAAAAATAAAACAATATATTTAGGGTGCTCCAGCACCTGAAGGATGAATACCCCTCTAAACCCATTTTCTGCTTGGCATGTCAGCCACCCGTCTCTCAAAGTACAACCAAGCAAGACTCAGTCAGGGTTCTGAATCAGGCTCTAGCCTTCTCCAGTTTGTCGGAGTTGTCGAGCTTATTCACACCCATCAATGGGTCCACGGAAGCTTGGAGGGATTTGAGAAAACCAGACACTCTACCCCAAGTCAACTACAGGCCTGAGTTGATTTACCACTCGTCAGCATTGGTGGCTGCTGCGCTGGAACTGTTTCGCTGCTTTACCCCGATGCGGCCGATGTTACGTCCAGGATGGCAGTGTACGGCCGTGTGGCTGCGGGTCTGAGCCTAGCTCTGCCGTTCCCTTTGCCTCGGGACGGGACATTACTGGAGACGCTGGAGGGGTGGGCAGGGCCACTGACCCGGTCACTGACGCCCCGTCTGGTCGACCCGACCGCAGGGCGACAGTGCGTCCAGAGTCTGGTACTGAGGGGCGTGGAGGAGACAAAGCTCATTAGGGAGGATCACCGGTCGATGGGCGGAGCCAACCCCGCATACGCTTGCCGCACCAGTGCACAGCTGTTGAAGACGTACCTGTCGTTCCTGAGTCACTCATCGGTCCGGGAGACGGGGATGACTCACATCGCCACATGTGACACGGGTTTCGTTACCTCCGCTCCGTTCCTGCACATCTTCAGTGAGAGCATCAATGCAGACGGCTTCTTGGACACCGGGAGGCCTAGGGTTCCCCAATATGGGGTGAGTCAAGTGGCCGTGCTGGCCGGCCTGCACAGTAGTCAAGACCTGGGGCCGCTGCTGGAAGCTCTTCACGATGAAGCCAAGAAGATCAACGTCCGAACCCTCCACCAGTTCGCTGACAACGGGCTGGAGTCCACCGAGATCGGCGAATCTCTCGAGAGTCTGTTGTGCCTCAGTGAATGCTACACGGACAGCCATATGGACTGTTAGGTTGTAAATATCTACATTACAGTATTGTTTTACTAGTGCTCTTTCTTTCTTAGTACAGTGCTCTGATTCGTAGCCTACTCAAGTAAATTCACAAAATAATTTTTATATTAGCTATCCACCGTTTTAAACTGGTCATCTGAGACCCGTCGTATCTGTTTATCAATGTACTCATGACTTATTTAGGCTGAACATAAAGAATGTTTATATTATACTCTTAACCCATGTATCAACAAGAAAAGTTTTAAGAATCAAAGTTACAGCCAATCAATACTCGAGTATCCCAAGTCACACCTTGAATAAAATTTTACTGAGGAAAATCAGCAAAACTAATCTGTTTTTGTTAAATCCCAAAATGCTCTGATAACATGAGAGGGCCCAAAGGAGGTACAGTAACTAGAAATTTGCTTAGGTGCCTAATGCTTTCTACCTATCAATAAGTGAAAATACTACTTCAACCAGAGGTTACTTTGTATTAGTCAATATTTTATTCTGATAATGTAGGTAGTGTATGACGTTTAAAGCACTTCTATCATTACAAAATTTAAATTTCAAGAACCTACTGTTTTTATGTTTACAAACTGAAACCTAAGGACCATAACTTGAAAAGATTCGGAACCAAGGTATAAATCATCACAAGAAGATTCAGTAAAGATTGAACAAGATTACCTGTCAGGTATTCCATTTGAATCCTTTCCCATTTTATAAAATAAAAACACAAATAAAATTTACAATAACATAACCTAAATTTTCTTCCTTTCAGACAGTCTTTCCAGTTCCAGATTCAGACGTTTCGACGTTTCCACGTTTCCCTTCCCATTCCTATTTCCTTTCCAGTTTCCACCTAGACCCATGAAAACATAGAGTACACATCAAATATACGACCAATGGATTTGTGTACTGTACTAAAGAAAGTTATTTTTTACAAACAGACGGAAAATATACTTTCAATAAAGATAAATTATCCTGGGGCCAATTTTCTTTTTGAAATACTGAACAACTTTATATATAATAATAATAAATTTTATTCCACTGACAAATTTACATTGTATGGGGATTTACAAAAAGTCTTTCTATCTGTTTCACAATTAAAAACTCACAATTCCGGATTTTCAACAAGACTATTGTTAATTCATTTAATAATGTAAACTTTTTTCAAGTCTTTCAATTATTTTTAATTGCTTTTTTCTTTCTTTCTTCTTATTTCTTCTCCTTTCTTCATCTTTACATTTATTCACATTGGTTATTTTGCCTACCCCTTAATTTTGATTGGTTTTTAATTCTACTCTTCCTTCCTTGAACTTTCTCCTTTCTCTGTTGTCTCCTTTTCAGTTTGGGGACTTTATTTAGTAAATAAAAAAAATACATTAAAGACATTGCAACACATTTTTCTGAAAATAATCTCACTATTTTTGCAAATGACACTTCACTTAAAAAATGTATATATATATATATATATATATATATATATATCATGTATATATCATCATGTATATATATCATGTATATCATGTATGTATGTATGTATATATCATGTATATATATCATGTTACTTCTAGGACACTTTTGGAGACAATCAAAAATCAAACAAATTTCACAGTTTTTTAATAAAATTATGCAATATTTTTGCCATTTTTTGGCCAATTTTCAGCTTTTGTCAAATTGTCTTAAAAAATATGCAATTTTAATGAAATTTTTAACAAATATGCCTAAATTTTCTACAAAATAAAATTTTTTTTAAAAACATGTAAAATTATCACATTTTATAAGTATTTTTTCAATAAAATTAATAGTCGACTTTTCATAAGGTAATTTAAAATTTTAATAGTATTTTTTCAATAAAATTTGAATTTTTTTAAAACAAGTAAAATTAAGGTTTAGTATCAATAATATTGTAATAATTATTCAAATTTAACTAAAGCAGTTTCTTTATCATCAAAAGTCTTAATATCAGTGACAATTAAATGTAAATCTTTTTTATTTAATTCTTTAATTGATTTATCATCAATTACATTAGTAAATCTTTTTGGTAAATGTACTTTACATTTTTCTAATTCAACAATAATTGTATATCCATATTTATCTTTAATTCTTTCAAATTTTTCAATTTTATATTTTTTATTTAAATTTAAACTTTTTAATGGTTTATATTCTTTAAATCTTAATTCTCCAACATTATTAATTTCTTCTAGCAGATCCATTTATATAGGAAAAAATATCACAAACTTGTTTGTGATAGATATGTTAAAAAGTCATTATCATAATTAGGTTTTATACAAAAATCCATATTTAAGTATTTAAAAATCATAGGTAATAATTTTTTGTATGATATATTACTTTTCTTAAAACATAAATATTTATTAAAAAATAGTGTAATTTTTTCTTTATCTTCATTATTCAATTCAAAATCAATATTGTATATTTTGTTTAAAAATTGATAGTAAAATATCCAATTTGTACAATTCCTTTGTTTTAAAAATAATTTTATATTCTTAGGTGTTATTTCAAAATGATTGGAAATACATAAAATATATAATTCATTAATTAATTGTTGTGTTTTATATGGTTGAAAATGGTTAAATTCTCTTAAAATATGTTTAAGATGTTTATTCTTATTACTTTTTCTCTTAATCTTTTTTTCATAAATAATTCTTTTACATATATTACATCCTACACAATTTCCAATAATAGTAAAATTAGTTTGATTATGACATCTATAACACATATCCATTTATTTACAGGCCCGGTGACAGGATTCTCGGGCCCCTGTGCAATTATGAAGTCCGGGCCCCTAGATTCAGGCAACCAATCTACTTACCTTGAAAATTCACTTCCCATTACCAACACAACAAAAGTCGGCAGAAATGTTTTTTTAACTGTTTTCTGAAGAAGAAAAAAACAAAAAATATTTGCTCACTTAGGCCTACCTTTAAGTTTTATAAATTTAGAGTCTTAATCATAGGTCTTTATTAATCTTTTCTTACAACAACACAGAATTGTACAAAACCAACCCAATGAGAACATAAAAACATCTACAGCGCCAAAATGCGAGCTTGAAAGAAACATACGCTTAGTATCGTGTTGGTGTTGTTTGGCGCTCAGGTCGCAACCTGATCTGATGAAGGCCCTATTTAAAGTCTGGGTGGGAACTGGGCCTACGAAAACTATGATAGTTTTCGTAGGCCCCGAGTCACGCCGTGCCTGCGACGGGTCCGTGAGTGCTGTGCTATCAGCGCTAGGCAGGCACAACGGTTCTTGTTCCAGGGAATTTCTCACACAGTAGCGCCACCACCCTCAGTGTTAACAATTATTGGTTTGTTTAGAATGAAGCTAAACTAATCATTGTCTGCTCATTTACATCAAGCTCGTAAATAAAAAAAGCAGCCGTAAAACATTCGAACTTAATCTGTCATTTTTATTTTATCAATGAATGTTCATCGTACACTTTCGGATGTTTTAAATCTAAAAAATCTTTTCGTCGGCCCGGGCCCCCTGTGAGCCCGGGCCCCTATGCATTTGCCCCCTCTGCCCCCCCTTGTCGCCGGCCCTGTTTATTTAAAAAAAAATTATACATAAATGAATGAACCAATTCATTGTCACAAATGTAAGAAAAAAAACTAAAAATATTAATCCACAAATCGTTGAAATGAAAAATGGATTATATAGAATTGCTACTAAATGTTCAATTTGTAAAACAAATAAAAGTAAAATTTTGAAAAAAGAAGTTAAACCTATAATTAAAAAGAATTAACTAAAAATGAACAAATAATTGAAGCAAATGAAATTCATGCTCCAATTAGAAAGAAATTTCTAAAAAGAAAAATAATTACATTAGGTATTGATGATTTATGGGCAGCAGATTTAATTATAATGAAAAATTATGAAAAAGAAAATTATGGTTATAAATATATGTTAAATGTGATAGATACTTTCTCAAAATATGTTTGGTCAAAACCATTAAAGAAAAAAGATGGAAAAACAGTTTCTAGAGCATTTGAAGAAATAATTAAGGATGCAATTAAAATTAATCATAAATCACCTAATCTTTTACATACAGATAAAGGATTAGAATTTATCAATAAAGAATTTAAAGAAATATTAAATAAATATAATATTAAATTGTATCATACAGAAAATGAAGAAAAATCAAGTATAATAGAAAGGTATAATAGAACACAAAATGAAAAAATGAAAATACAGTTTGAAATTAATAAAAATTATAGATGGATAAATATTTTATCAAAAATTGTTAAAGAATATAATAACTCATATCATTCAACAATTAAAATGAAACCAATTGAAGTAAATAAAAATAATGAAAAGGATTTATTAGATACTGTTTTTAAATATAAACCACCAAAAATAATAACCAAATCAAAATTTAAAATAAATGATAGAGTTAGAATTGGAAATAAAAAATCAACATTTTCTAATAAATATAAAAATAATTGGTCTAGAGAAATATTTATAATTTCTAAAATTAATAATACAAATCCAGTTACTTATAGTATAAAACATCAAAATAATGAAAATATTATTGGAAATTTTTATGAATATGAATTGAAAAAAACCAATTTGTAAATTTTATTTAATATAAATGGAAAAGATATGTTTAAGGTGTAAATTATATAAAGATATATCTAAATTTTATAAAGACAAAAATACTAAAGATGGGTTATATTATTATTGTAAAGAATGTAAGGATGTGTATTATAAAAAATTATATGATAGTATTAAAGTTATTGAATTAAATGAAAAACAATGTCATAAATGTAAAGAAATTAAAGATATTTCAAATTTTAATAATTATCATTATAGTAAAGATAGAAAAAATACAATTTGTATACAATGTATTAGAGAAATGTTTTTAAAACCACAATTTTGTGAATGTGGAAGAAATATTAAATGGACTAATAATTATTTAAGACATTTAGAAACTAAAATTCATGACAAAAATATAACAAAACTAGAAAATTTAAAAATATGATAAAAAAATGAAGACAAAATTTTACTTGTTTTAAAAAAATTCAAATTTTATTTAAAAAATATGATTTAAACTATAAATTACCTAGTAAAAAGTGGAAATACTTCTTATATTTTTAAGAGTTTTATTTCTAAGTAAAAATTATTTTTAATAAATAAAGAATTTCACCCCTAATAAATGGAACGAACAAATAAAAATATTAATTGTCCTTATTGTAATAAAAATATATTATATAAAAATTATGATAGACATTATAATTCAACTAAACATTTACTAAATAAACAAAAATATGATAATAAAATATTTGAATTAAAACATTGGTGTAAAAATAATAATATATATAATTATAAAAATAAAACTTTAGATGAATTAACAAATATTAAAGAAACATTTGATCTTACAAATTATTCATTATTTAATATAGTAAAATTGAATGAAATTGCAAAAAAATTATCTGTCAGAAATTATGAAAAATTATCTAGAGATGAACTAATTAAAAGATTAAACAAAATTAAAGAAAATCCAAATAATTTAGAATATAGATCATTTAAATATATTCAAAATTTAGCAATTAAAAATAGTATTAAAATTGTTAATAAAACTAGAAAAGAATTGATTGGATTATTAAATGATTATTTTAAAAATAGACCAATTCCAAAAGAAAATATAATAAATATTCAAGAAGCTTCGTCATTAAAAGGATATTTTCAAGATTATATTTTAACAAATTCAAATGATGATTTAGATATTAATGATTATTTAGAAACTCAAAGAAATGAAATAAAAAAATTGATAGAAAAACAAAAATTTAAAAATATTAAAGGACAGATGGCTTTAGAATGTGAATATGAAAGAAAATTAATAAATGGTGAAATTCAAAATAGTAATATGTATTTTTGCATAAAAAGTTCAGATATTTTAAATATAGATGATTTTATTGATGATCAATTTAAGAAATTAATAGTTAGAGAACAACTAAATCAACCATCAAAAGGCTCTGGTTGGTCATTAAAAAGATGTGTTGAACTAAATCTAAAATTATCTAAAAATAATTCATTAAATGCTGGATCATATATAGAATTACCAAATGAAATTAAGAATAAAAAATGTTGTGTAAATTTTAAAAATAAAGATGAATATTGTTTTATTTATGCAATTAGATGTGCTATTGATAAACCAAACGAACATGCTGAAAGAGTTAAACAATATCAAAAATATATAAATGATGATATTTTTAAAGGTTTTGATTATCCAATATCATTGAAAGATATTAAATTATTTGAAAAAAGATCATTTGATTCTAAATATAACTATCCATCAATGTCAATAAATATTTATAGAATTGATGAAGATGAAAAAATAGTGCCATTACAAATATCTGAACATTATAATTCAAAACTAGAAATTGATTTATTATATTATAAAATTGGTAATAATTCTCATTATATATTGATTACTGATTTAAGTAAGTTAGTATCTAAGCAATTAACACAAAAAAATAAAAATAAAAAATATATTTGTAGAAGATGTTTGACTCATTTCTACAAAAATAAAGACTTGAATAATCATTTAGAGATATGTAAATCATTAGAACCTTGTAGACCTATAATGCCATTTAAAGGTCAAACTGTAAGTTTTAAAAATTATTATAAAAAGTTTGAACATCCATATGTAATTTATATGGATTTTGAAAGTATATTAGAAAAGATTGATAATTGTAAAAATAATCCAAATTGCTCATATACAAATAAAATTCAAAAACATAAACCATATGGATTTACAATCTATTTAGTATCTAGAGTAACTAATAAAATGTATAAACCTATTTGTTATAGAGCAAAAAATGAAGAGGAATTAATAAATGTACCAAATAAATTATTTGAATATTTAGATGAAATTTCAAAATATATAGCTAAAAAATATAATTCAAAAAATAAAAAGCCTATGAATTTAACTAATGAAGAAGAAATTAATTATCAGAAAACAAATATTTGTCATATTTGTGAAAATAGTGGTTTTGATAATGATAAAAGAATAAAAGTAAGAGATCATTGTCATTTAACAGGAAAATTTAGAGGTGCTGCACATTTAAATTGTAATTTAAATCTAAAATTTCCTCAAAATATTCCTATATTCTGTCATAATAGTTCAAATTATGATACACATTTGTTTATAAAAGAATTAGCTAAAAATTATGGTAAAATTGATTTGTTAGCTAATACAGATGAAAAATATATAAACTATTCAGTAAATTCTGGTTATGGTTATGAATTTGAAGGTGAACTATATTTTAAACCTAGAAAATTTATAAAATTCTCATTTGTAGATACATTTAGATTTATGGCTACATCAATTGAAAAATTAGCTAAAAATCTTAAAGAATTTAAGCATATAAATAAATTTATAAAAGAAAATGATATAATTGAATATGATAATGAAACTTTAAAAATATTAACTTCTAAAGGTGTATTTCCATATGAATTTATTGATAATGTTGAAAAATTAAACTATGATAAAATATTAGAAAAAGATCAATTTTATAGTTGTTTAACTAATGAAAATATAAGTGATGATGATTATAAACATTATATAAAAGTTTGGAATAAATTAAAAGTAAAAACATTAGGTAATTATTCAGATTTATATAATATTCAGGATGTATTATTATTAGCTGATATATTTGAAAATTTTAGATCTGTTTGTTTGAAAAATTATCAATTAGATCCAGCACATTATCTAACATCACCATCATTAGCTTGGGATTCTATGTTAAAATTAACAAAAATTGAACTAGAATTAATAAGTGATTATAATATGTATTTAATGATTGAAAAAGGTATTAGAGGTGGTATTTCACAATGTATAACTAGATATTGTAAAGCAAACAATAAATATACAAAAAATTATGATAAAACAAAACCTGAAAATTATATGTTATATATAGATGCAAATAATCTATATGGATGGGCTTTAAGTCAAAAATTACCTTATAAAGATATAACATGGATGAATCCTAATACATATACATTAAATGAATGGGAAGAAACAATATTAGAATTAGATGAAAATGCTGAATATGGATATATATTAGATGTTGATTTAGAATATCCTATTGAATTACATGATGACCATAAAGATTTACCATTAGCACCTGAACATTATAATAATAAGCTTTGCACAACATTATTTGATAAAAAAGATTATGTTATTCATTCAAGAAACTTAAAATATTATCTACAAAAAGGATTAAAATTAAAGAAAGTTAATAGAGTTATAGCATTTGATCAAGATGATTATATGAAAAAATATATTGAATTAAATACCAAATTAAGATCCAAATCAACATCAGATTTTGAAAAAGACTTTTTTAAATTGATGAATAATAGTGTTTTTGGAAAAACTATGGAAAATATTAGAAATAGATGTGATATTAAATTAGGTGATGAAAAGTTTTCATTAAAACAAGCAAAAAAACCTAATTTTAAAACATTTAGTATATTTGATAAAGACTGTATTGCTTCACATATGATAAAAGAAAAGGTTAAGTTTGATAAACCAATCTATATAGGATTTTCAGTACTTGATTTATCAAAATTACATATGTATCAATTTTATTATGAAAAATTAAAGAAGTTTGATCCAAATATAAGGTTATTATATATGGATACAGACAGTTATTTTATAGAATTTAAAAAGGATCCATATAAAATTATTAAAGAAAATATTAATGAATTTGATACAAGTGATTATAAGAAAGAACATGAATGCTATAGTGAAAAGAATAAAAAAATAATTGGTAAATTTAAAGATGAGTTAAATGGTGAAATATTAGAAGAATATTGTGGTTTAAGATCAAAATTATATAGTTATGAATTTAATTATAAAAATCCTGTAAAATGTAAAGGTATTAAGAAAAGTGTTGTTGATAAAACATTACATATGGATGATTTTATGAAATGTTTATTTGATGATCAAGAACAATATAGAGAAATGACTTGTATTAGAAGTTTTAAACATGAACTATATACAATTACAATAAATAAATTAGCTTTAAGTAATAGAGATGACAAAAGATTTATTTGTGAAAATAAAATTGATACATTACCTTGGGGGTATAAAAATAATTATAAATAAATGGAAATTTTAATTGTTCCAAAAGAATTAATAAATAATGATTTTGATATAAAATTATATTTATTTAAAACTAAAATATCAAATAAATTTTTAATATATCTTTTTAAATATAAAAATTATTTTGTATATCATTATAAGTTTAATTTTATAATAGAACCATTTATAAATATAATAAAAAATTATGTTAAAGAAAGTTTTAAAGAAAATGATCAAAATTATATTAATAATTTATAACCATATGATATTGAATTTATACTATAATTTTATGTATATTTTTAAATATTTTCTTTAATAAATTTAAATATATTCAATAATTTATTGAATATCTAACATAAAAATATCTATAAATTTTACTTTATTATCATTATAAGTAAGACCCGTCTTTAAGACGGGTCTCAAATTTGTATATAATTTATTATATTTATGAATATTTTTGAATGTTTAAGAAGGGTAACATTTTGTTACCCTTAAGTTTTTATTGTATAATAAGGTTACCTCCTTTAAAAAATTTTAAAATAAATATTCTAATTTATATGGGACCCATTTTGGGTCCTACCTAATTTTAATAAGTTTTGTATGTTTTTCATTATATGATAGGGGGGACAAATTGTCCCCTCTAAAAATATCTATAAATTTTAATCTATCCTTATTGTTTTCTACTTTTTTTATTTTAAAATTAATAAATATAAACCAGATTCATTAATAAACATTGTTTTATTATCTATTTTATTGACGCCCTGTTTTAGGGCATCTGAAAAACATGTTTGTACATCAATTTCTAGGGTGTCATAATTTGTGACACCTATAATTTTTATGTAAATTAATTTATCATTATTATGTAAATGTAACTGTTGGTTACACTTGATATATTTTAAGTTTTATATATTTTTCTTTTACATTATCAATTAAAACTTTTCTAGAATTTTTATATTTTAAAATATAACAAATATCTTTTCTTTTAAACCAAGGTTTATTTTGTTTATTAAATACAATTAATTTATTATTAAATATAAAATTATTGTTAATTAAATAAATTATTGTTTTTATTATTTATGTAGATAAATTTTATATTACAAATTTTGTTTTAATCTTAAATATACAATACTTTTAATATTTTCATTATTTATTTGATTTCCATCACTATCTTGAATAGATATTACAATATTTTGAATTTTATTTATATTTTTTAAAGGAATATAATCAATTTCATTTGGTTTTTCACTAATTTTTGATCCATATTCAACATTTGGATAAAATGAATATAGAATTTCTGATTCTTTATGTAAATGTGAATGATCTTTATGATTTTCAAAACTAGGATCAACTAAATTACAATGTATTTCAATAACATCAAAAGGTCTAATTTTTGGTAGTTTTATTCCTTTTGTTAATACATTTGGTTCAATCATTTTATCATCTAATCCTAATAAATCAATTATAATTGTTGTTACTATAATTTTAACAGGAGATTTTATTATAATATATGGTCCATCATTTTTCAGTATAAAATCATTTTCATCAAATTTATTAATTTTCTTTTTAAATTCTTTTAAACTATTAATAAAAATATTTTTTATTTCTTCAATTGTATAATTTCCTTTATTTATATCAAAATATTGATCTATAATTTTATCATCTTCATCTTTAATAGAATATCCATAACAGTTTTTATAATCATTTGGTATATTTGATATAAAATTATCTGAATAAAATCCACTTAAACCAATACTATATTTTCCATCTAAATGTATTGGATGTTCTAATCTTAATTCTAGTTTGGATGAATGACCAATTATTTTAAATAATTTCATCTTATTTAAATGGAGAAATTTTTAGAAAACAAAGATAATATAAAATTAGAATCATATGATAAAAATAATAAAAATGATCAACCTATTAGATTATTAATTATAGGAACAAGTGGATCTGGTAAAACTACATTATTATTAAATTTTATTTACAAAAGATTAATTCCATATTCAAATTTTTATATTTTTAGTAAATCATTAGAACAACCATCTTATAAATTATTACAAAAAAGATTTAAAAATATAGAATCAAATATTAATAAACAAATTTCTTATTTTTCATGTGATGATATGATTCCACTAAATAAATGTAAACCAAATTCATTAGTAGTTTTTGATGATTGTATTTTAGAAAAACAAGATAAAATTAAAGAATATTTTATAATGGGTAGACATAAAAATATATCATGTATTTATTTATCACAATGTTATTAAAAAGTTGATATGCAATTAATTAGAAATAATTTAAATATGTTATGCATCTTTAAACAAAATGAACATTATATGAAAAAAATATATAATAATTTTGTTGGATCAGATATGAAATTTGATAAATTTAAAACTATTTGTAATGATTGTTGGAAAGAAGACTATGGATTTTTAACTATTAATTTATTGAAAAAATCAAATGATGGAAAATATATGAAAAATTTTTCTGATATTAAATAATGATAATGGCTTGTTGTATGTTTGATTCAATAATTGATAGAATATTTATTTTATTAGTATTATTTATTTCATTAGTATTTATATATTTAATGAAAATTACAGAAATAAAGTAAAATAAATTGTGTTTAACATAATTAGTGTTTATGTTAACATGATTTGTGTTTGTGTTAACATGATTTGTGTTTTGTGTTAACATGATTTGTGTTTTGTGTTAACATGATTTGTTTTTATGTTAACATAATTTGTGTTTGTGTTAACATAATTTGTGTTTTGTGTTAATATGATTTGTGTTTATGTTAACATGATTTGTGTTTATGTTAACATGATTTGTTTTGAACCTAAATTTTTCTTTGTAATAAATTGATAAAATATCTGTTAATGAAGCTAAAAAATTAGATGATATTGAGAAAAAATTAATAAAAGAATTTAAAAATCAAATTAAAATTGAAGATAATTATGAAAAAATTAAACAAAAAGCATATGAACCTATAACATCAGCAATTGGTAAAGTTGAAAATAAAATTGGTGAAGTCTTAAATGAAAATAAAAACCTTATGGAATTGGTACCTATTGTTAATAATTTTGCCAATATATCAATACCAGAAACTGAAGAACTAAATTTACCTTCAAGTACTCCATTTAGACCAATCAGACAACCAATAATTCAAGAAGAATCGACATTTATTGACCCACATTTAATTTCACCTCAAACATTAGATAAAATTATTGGTCCATTAGCACAAAAATATTTACCAAGAACAAAAGATGATAAATTTGGTTTATATTGGAATAAACATAAAAAATCATTTATGATTGGTGATAAAATAACTGTAATTGATAATGATGATTTAATAATTGATGATAAAAAATATAATGGAACACATGGATTATGGAGATTGTTAACTTATGAAAAGAAACCAGATAATAATTTATATACACAAGATGATTTAAATAATTATTCAAAAATTTTATGGGAAACTAATTCAATTTATAAAAATAATGATCCAAATAGTAAGAAACCAAAATCTAGTAAAGGTGATAAATATATTAATTTAATTAAACATATTTGGGAATTAAAAGGTGAAATTGAAGGTTCAGGAATCAGACAATATACAGAAAATAAAATTGAATATAGATTTATAGATGATTTATATAAATTAGATAATATTATTAATTATATATATGCACAAGAAAAAGCTGGCAATAATAATTTTTTAAATGAAAAGAAAGCAATTAAAGACTTTATATCAAATAAATTAGATGAATTAATTGAAAAACCTGAAGGAATTAAGTATTTAAAAAGAATTTTGGCAAATATTTCATCACCATTATTAAAAGATGGATCAGGTATTTTAAATAATGTTATAAATAATTTACCTTTTGAATTACATGTACCTGGTTATCAATATCTAGGGCCTGGAACTAAATTAAATAAAAGAGTAAAAAGAGGTGATCCTGGAATAAATGATTTAGATAAAGCTGCTGAAGAACATGATTTATTTTATAGAGATCATAAAGATACAAAATCTAGAAATGAAATAGCTGATAAAACTTTACAAGATAAAGCATGGGATATAGTAACATCAAATGATCATAGAATTGGTGAAAGATTAATTGCATTACCAACATCAGGTGCTATGTGGATGAAAAGAAAATTTGGTATGGGTTTAGAAGTAGGATTAAAATTTTAATAAAATTAATTATATTAATCTATATTATAAAAAACTATAAATTTTTTTCTTAATAAATGGAAAAAACAAATATAAACTTGACAGATAATCAAAAATCAAAAATAAAATTAGCATTTAAAAATAAAAAATCAGTTATAATTCAATTTAATATTGATCAATTTAATGAAAATGGAAAAGATATTATATTATTATCTAAAAGACATATTAATAAACTAAATAAACATAAAAAATTAAATAAAGGATTAAGATTTGAATTTTCATATAATCAATTAAAAGAAATAAAAAATGGTGGATTACTAAAAGAAATTTTAGATTTTGCTGATAATATACCTATAGTTAAGAATTATACACCAAATGTTAGAAAGGGAGCAAAAGTAGTAAAAGAATCTATAATTCCTAAATTTAGAAATTTTGTTGATTGGTTAGATCATGAATTAAAAAATGTAGAAGGATCTGGTTTAGATAAAAAAACATTAAAATATATGAAACAAAATTATAAAAAAATTTTGAACCACTAACATTAGGTGAATTAGAAAAATTGTGTAAAAATATAAAATATTTTAGAGGTGTATTTATGAGAGATATATTACCTAATAAAGTTAATAAATTTGAATGTGGAATTATAAATTTAGATTCATTTGATGGAAATGGAACTCATTGGGTTTGTTATTATAAAAAAGATAAAATTAAATATTATTTTGATTCATATGGAAATATAGTTAATAAACCACCAATAGAATTAGTTAAATATTTAGGAAAAGATAATATATTTTATAATGATAATCAAATTCAAAATTATAATGATCCACCAATTTGTGGTCATTTATGTATTTTTATATTAAATGAATTAAATAATAATAAAAAATTTGATAATATAATAAATAAATTAATCCTTAATAAATATGGATTCACAAAATATATTTGATCTGTTTGGAAGACAGAAAAAACATCCAATTAATATTAAAGAAGATTATATAAATTCTAAATTAAATATATTTTTTAATAATTTTAGTAAAAGTTTTAAAAGTCATGTAAAAAAGGCTGAAAATCTAGTAAATGCTATTGGTTTATCAAAAAATTATATAAGTATTAATGGTAAAAGAATTGTTAATGTTAAACCAAGTATAAATAAATATGATGTTGTAATAAAATCAGAATTAGATGAAGTTTTAGATTCAATTATTAAAATTGGTAATGATCATTCAGAAACTAAAAAGGATTTAAATAAAATTACAGACTTTTTAATTAATATTGGAAAATATGTTGAAAATTTAGAAGAAAAATTAGAAAAAGAACTAAAATTTCTATTTGATGGAGTCAATGAATCCATAAAAGAATTAAATGCTGAAATAATACTAATTAAAGATGATATAGATAAATTACAATAATTATTTTATATAAATGGAGTTGATTTATTGTCTTAAATGCAAACAAAAAACTAATTCTAAAGATATTCAGATAATAAAATTGAAAAATATAAATGTAATTAAATCAAAATGTTGTATTTGTAATTCAAAGAAAAGTTGTTTTACAAAATTTTCTCCCTAATAAATGGCTCTATACAGTTCATTTGATTTATTCATTATCAGAAACCAAAATCACTTAAACAAAGATGATTGGGATGATATTTCTGAAAAATATGAGTTGAGTATTAATATGATGAGATTGTTTCAAAATAAATTAAATTGGCAAAAAATTGCTCAACATCAAAATTTAACTATAGATTTTATTACTGAATTCATAAATTATCAATTAAAAGATTATATTGATTTGATTTGTAAATATCAAGATTTAACTGAATATTTCATTCATGATTATGCATTTACATTAAATTGGGAATTAATTTTAGAACATCAAAAAATATCAGCAAAATTTATACTTGATCATGCTACTGAAATTGAATATTTTAAAAGTAAAAATGAAATTGATACATAAAAATTATAAAATTTGACATCATAAAATTATAAAAATTTTACTTGTTTTAAAAAAGCTTTTGATTTAAAAAATTTATCCTTAATAAATGGCTGATTACAAAAAATATGTAAATGATATTGAAAGAGCTGAATACAAAAATTTCTATCCATTATCTAAATTACATTTAAATGAACCTAATAAAAAAACTGAATTTAATATAGATTTTGGAGATGGATTTTGTACTTCTAAATTTCAATTTTATATATCTGGTAAATTGACTAAATCTGATGGAAATGCATATGATAATGGTGCTAATATAAAATTAATTGATAATTTTGTTCCATTTTTATTTTCAAAAATTGAAGTTGAAAAACATAATAAATTGATTGATGAAATTGAATATCCTGGTCTATTAAGTACAATTAAAGGTACTATAACTTATTCAAAATCAGAAATAAATCAGATAAATAATGGTTTTGAATCAAATTTTAAAAATAAATTTGAAGCAATTGGTAATTTATCTCATTTTGGATTAGGATTTTTTGAAAATGTAAATATTCCAATATACAAAGGAGGTTTTAATATAACATTTATTAGATCAGAAGATAATGATGCAATTTTTAGATGGAAAACTAAAAAGGCTGATGGATCTTATGATAATGCTACATTACCAACTGAAGGTAAAATAACAATTGATGAATTTTTTATTAGAGTTCCTATAATTGAATACAAAACAACAAGTAAAATTCAATTAATTAATGAACTAAGCAAATTTGAAAAAGTAAATTTTCATTTTAATCATTGGCAATGCATTGAACAAAAAAATATTACAGGAAAGAATTTAAGTTTTGATATAACAAATATCTATAGAAATATTTATAATCCAAAATTTATTATAATTGGATTTCAAAAATCAAGAACAAATGATCAGTTATTTGATACTTCTAAATTTGATAGTATGTATGTAAAAAATATAAGAGTAAAACTAAATGGTCATTATTACCCTGATGAATTGGAAAATTTTGATATAAACAATGAAAAATTTAGAATTATGTATGAAATGTATCAAGATTACAAAAAAGTTTATTATATTAGTAGTAAAATGTATTATAGTCCAACAGAATTTCTAGATAATAGACCAATTTATGTAATTGATACTACAAAAAATCCAACAAATATTTCAAGTTCAAAAAATGATATTATTATTAATGCAGATTTTGATTATGATATAGTAGCTACTAGTAAAACAAATTGTTATATTATTGTTGTATCTGAAAAATTACTTGAATATAATATAATCAAAAATGATATTACTGAAATTAATTAGAATGAATTATTACTATTTTAGTCAAATTTATTGAAAAAATACTATTAAAATTTTAAATTACCTTATGAAAAGTCGACTATTAATTTTATTGAAAAAATACTTATAAAATGTGATAATTTTACTTGTTTTTAAAAAAATTTTATTTTGTAGAAAATTTAGGCATATTTGTTAAAAATTTCATTAAAATTGCATATTTTTTAAGACAATTTGACAAAAGCTGAAAATTGGCCAAAAAATGGCAAAAATATTGCATAATTGTATTAAAAAACTGTGAAATTTGTTTGATTTTTGATTGTCTCCAAAAGTGTCCTAGAAGTAACATGATACTATCTACTTATATATATATATATATATATATATATATATATATATATATATATATATATATATATATATATATATATATATATATATATAACAGATTAGAACAATAGAAGAATTAGAATAAAATCGTAGAACAACGCAATAGAAATTTGAAAACTTTGGCTTAGAGCTTAACGGCTGCATGGAAGCTATCCGAAGCCAAGCCATTTTGGCTTATAAAGAATATAAAAAAATGAAAACAAAAACAACCCAATCTAAAGAACTTCCACATAACAACATACTAATATGCAGCGATTCACTATCAGCATTAATGTCATTAAAAAGCACAGTCAATGGAGTGATCGAAGAAAACATGAGTCTAGAAATAATTAAAAATTGCATAGACTCCAAGAAAAATGTGGTATTTCAATGGGTCCCTAGTCATGTAGGCCTAAAACATAATGAAATAGTGGACCAGCTGGCCAAAGACTCAACCATTAACGGAATAGTAGTAACAGATATCACACTCCCACTACCTGACTTAAAAGCGTATCAAAGGAAGAAAATCCTTAAACAAAGAAATGGAGAAATGATGACATCAACTAAAGCAGGGTGGTACAGGAGAATTCAAACAACTAGCCCACCAAAACCATGGTTCAGTGAAACAAAACTGACCAGATGGGAAACCATAAATATAATTAGACTTAGGATAGGTATCGCATCCGTCAATAAGAACTTATACAGAATGAAGTTATATTTCACTCCCCTATGCATAAAATGTTCCATTGGAAAAGAGGAAACGATAGAACACCTATTTTTAGAATGTCCACAGTATGAATATGCTAGGCAACAGTGCTTTAAGAAAATAAACTCTATCACCGGCAACAATCATTCAGAAAAAATGATATTAATATTGAGCAGTTTGGATCAAGAAATATTCAAGGAATTAAACAGATTCTTACTCACAATCAAAAAACAAATATAACACAACACAAAAAATTTTCCTGGCTCGAGGGTTCTTCTTTCCGTGGTCCCCCTCCCATTTCGGGTTAGGAAAGGCCTGATGGACCCCTGGCCGAGAAGATTACCACATCCAACCCCATGTCCTATCAATCTCCTAACCTTTAGTACATCCCACTTTCAAATTGTGTACATAACTAACCACACTAAACAATAAAAGACATATACATAAATGTTCGTGTGAACTAACAAAACTAAACCTATGTTTCAGATATATGTGAGTAACTACCCACCCTACCTAAGACAATCACAGAAGAACTCAGTGAAAAGAAAGATAAAAGAGTTATAACGGCTGCGTGGAAGTATTCCGAAGCCAAGCCTTTTTGGCAAAAAAAGAATTAAAAAAAAAAAAAAAACCTGGCTAATTGGAAATTGGATAGCATATACACGATTGCACTAATAATATTTTTATCTACAGTTTGACACAAGCAAGTGCTTAATTAATGTGTTTCTGAAGGAAATGTTCCAATTTCTGAAGTTTGGCAACTGGAACAAAACCTAGTTATAACTTTGTCAACTAAATTAGCCTATGGACTTATTTGTCAGTTCCTATTTAACGACAACTAGGCCTACCTCTTGTTTAAGGATTAATATTTTGCTTTGTGTCCTCAAGATGCCCTTTTATGCTGTTGCCAAAGGAAGGGTCCCTGGAGTTTACAAAACTTGGTGAGTTTTATCTCCTTGGGCTTTTTTTCAACAATCTAACCCACGCCTAAAAGTCTAGCCTATGTTAAAGTCAGAGTTAGGCCACAGTAATTTTTACCTACCAATATGTTATTGGCTAGGCAATATGTTATGGTAGGCCTATAGGTTAGGACTAACTTACATAGCCTAGGCTTAACTTAAACCAGCCTTAAGTTCACACACCAGTTAGGCCTAGCTATATGTGTTATTAACATTTAAGAAAACACTCCAAAATTTGTTGGTAACATCTCATGTTATAGGCCTAATTCTTGAGTTTAGGTCGAAACTTCGCCATCCCACTCACTGTTGTTATCGATGTGAAAATTTTTGGGTGCAGTTTCGTAACTGGGCTACCCTACAACCGAATGAAAAATATCAATCGGTACGATCGATATATCGCATCGGATCAATCAATGCGATTGATATATCGCATCGGATCGATCGATACGATTGATATATCGCATCGGGTCAAAATTTCTATGTATGTATATCTAATCATACATATACGTAAGGGTCGGTTTCACAAAGTGCAACAATTTAAGTCCCAAGCTTATTGGTTATAAATAAATGAATGAATATGTTATAAAATGTGTTGTATTATACCTTACTCTGCCCTTTACTTAAATAGAATAAGTGTTTAGCTATATTTTAATGTATCAAATAATTATGCAAAACATAGTTCAAAATACAAGTCGCTCACTGTCACCGGTCATCTAATCTTAAGTTACGACGCAGCGAAAATGCACGTAAACAAACAAATTCGTCTAATTTACTTCACAGCTGTCGAGAACAAGACAGACAGAAAGAAATCAATAGACAAATGGGAGGATTTTCTGCAACAACTATTTATTTCGTCGTCAATGGAGCTGGTCCCTCAAAAGAGCTCTGCCACAGACTTCCAAATTGAAACCAGCCAAAAAAATATTACCGCTTTGGATATTTGGCGGAAAATCACTTTCTGTGTAGTTGAGAACTGTTATAAGTTGGAAGTGTGTGCTGATTGTGGAGTTTTTATTGCTTTTTATTTCATTTTAAGTGAAATAAGAGGAAAGTTTGATACCGTACCTTAATTGCATTACAAGTCACTCACTCATATAAAACTTTCAATTTTGAATATGTTACCCACGAAAAAGGCGTATTTATGTTAGAAGAGTTACAAAATAACCTAACCTCAAATTAAACCGGCCTACATGCGGCTGTTTGGCGGCTATTGGAGTTTAAATGTGGAATTTACAAGGCACTCACGCTCAAGTCGCTCACGTGAGTGACTTAGATTAATCGTAAATATATTTAATTATGTACTTTTTAAGTATTGCTAGTGATAAAACACATATTTTTTTATTAAGATAGCAATTTTGTTTTAGGTTATGTGTTTTTTTATAGTTGTTTACGGCAACACAAGAATTTGCGTGAACAACTTGTATTTTTGTATGCCTTTTGCATTAGAAAACAACTTTTTATGGGGAAAAAATAAAAATTCAGCTTAGCTGCTTTTGTTTTGAGATCAGTATAGTATGTTTAATTGATTAGGCCAAAAATTTATTTTTTATAAAGAAGTTAGTTTTTATTTTTTTCTTCCACCAAATTAAAACATTTTGTGAAACCGACCCGTAACTATGTTTGCACATCAAAATTCAAAATTTGGTATATTGTTGCTAAAAAGTACAATAGTTAAAATGTTGATCAAAATATAAACCTAAATCTCTCAAAAACTTATTAGTCAACGTAAGTTATAACATATAATGCTTAATTTTTCTTTTTTAACATGAAAACTGAACACTAACATTACTATATCTATTTTCATTTTCATTCCTTCACCAGTGCACCACACTGCTCACACAACATTTTCTTTGGTAGGTATCAGTTCATTATCTTGTAAAAATCTATCACATTGCTCATATCTATGACCCAACTATCTAGTATAAACTTTCTATTATAAATAGGTTAATAGAAAGTTTTCTGAAACTCATGAGACTAATCAAAATAACTGAACTATCCATACTGAATATGAAATCACCTAGTAAAATCTTGGTTTAAATATATATATCGTATGGCTCATTTAGCCAGCCACCATGGCTTAAGAGTAATAAATAAATGTTACAATTGGTTTAAATGTTAGATAAACAAACAATAATATTTAGTGAATAAATATAAAAAATTCTCAAAAAACATATGTTTAAAGTATTTCATCCGATATTTCATCCGATGCGATATATCGAACTTTCATCCGATGTGGCGTATCGATATTTTATCCGATGCGATATATCGATCGTATCGATCAATATTTTTCATTCGGTTGTAGGGTAGCCCAGTTAAGAAACTGCACCCAAATTTTTTTATATTGTGATTAAAATTACAAGAATTACGAGAAAATTACTAGATAAGAATCGAATCAACAACGATACTGGGATAAGAAATGTATCATAATAATAATATTTTAACCTAACAATCAAACCGTAGTAGCTAGAAAGTAGAAAACTTTTTTTTCAAAATGTCCAAAATTTCACGCTGATAGAGTTCCAGGGGTGCCGAACCTGTCCGATCTGGCAATCTAGGATCGGGGAACTTTGAAGGTGTCTGGGGAAATTGTGAGGAAATCATTATTATTTTCCTCAATTGAAGTTAAAACAGCATAACGTATACCTAATCACAACCGTTTTAATATGATTATACCTAATCAAGATTTCATTTTAGTTATGATAAGTTAAGTTTAAGTTTTAAGAAGTAGGTTGGTACGGTAAGTTGTTTTGATTTGATTTTAACTAAGTTAACTTTTGTCAATAACAAATGTTACCAAATCAAATCAAATCAAATCAAAATCCATTTATTTAGTAAAAATACAGAAGTAAATACAAAATACAGTTTTAAAATATTATTAAAATAGTCCCGCATGGGTCAAAAACAACCTGTGCGCGGGCGAGTTCTTATAAAATAAAAATAACACTAAGGATTTTACAAATTAACCAAATACTTAGTATAGATAAAATTTAGAAAAAATAGTAGTAGTATGGACAAATGGACAGCTACTGAACTAAATTAATACATGATAGTAACGATTAGATGATACATTATACGCTAATCGGAAAAATTCAGTTGATTTAGAAAGTTATCTCAGAAAGTTATCTTAAGGAGGCTACCTATAGACAGAGCAAGACGTCAGTAACAAAGGGAAAATAGGAAAAAAATGAAATAAAAAACGTATCAGTAAAGTTAAAGTTAAAGAGGTAAAGTACGGTGTAGAATCAGTTAAGTAAAATTAGTGAGAGTACTCGGAACAGATAAGGGACTCTCCGAGGCCGAGTCCAAGTTCCAACAGCCAGTCAGTGATAACCCGTTTATACACATTCCTAGATACATTCAGATTTCTAATCCAAGATGGAATATTACAATAAAGAAAATTTGCAATGTAGAAGGAATTTAAGAAGATTTGACGATTTGACTACCCTAGGAACCTGGGCCCCAACATTCGTCGCTCTTCTGGTGTTGTATTGATGTAGTAAGCTAAAGTGGCATACTGATGAGCTGAAAGAATTAAAATCCAGATCAATTGAGGCATATAACAAGTGGAGGGAAAATAGGACAGATCAAAATAAGGCAGATATGAAGGCTGCGAAAAAAAGATTGAAAGACCGGGTGGAGGACACAAAAACTGAATGGTATATCAAAAGATTGAACAATGCAGATAACAAACCTAAAGAATCATGGGACATAGTCAACAATCACAGAGGAAATGTTAGAAAAACTGAAAAAAATCTTACCATTAAGATAGGTGACTCATTAGTTTAGCGACCCAGAAATAGTTTGCAATAGTATGAATAAATATTTTGCAGAAATAGCCAATGAATTAACAGCAAATTGTCATAAAAAAATTCCAATTGAGCCTACCGTACACAATAATAGATCATTTCACCTTAGAGAAATTACAGAAATCGAATTGCTCGACACTTTCAAAAATTTTCACCAAAAACCTCCGCAGGTATTGACAATTTAAATATGAAAATGATGAAACATTGCCAAAATGAAGTGATAAAACCAGCCCTTCATCTGATAAACTCTTCGCTCAGGACCGGTGTGTTCCCAAGTGGCTGCAAGCAGGCTAGGGTAAAACCAATCTTCAAGAGGGGGGAGGAGTGGGAGGTGTGTAACTATCGACCAATCTCGCTCCTTCCAGTTTTTTCAAAACTGCTGGAGAAAGTGGTGGCCGAACAGCTGGCTGCCTTCTTGGAGGAGAATCTTCTCCTCTGCAGGAGGCAGTATGGTTTTCGGAAATCCAGGTCCACCAAATTGGCTCTCATCGATTTCCTAAATAATTGCATCAGCGCGGTTGAGGCTGGCGAAACGGTTATCGGCTGCTTCGCCGACTTATCCAAGGCCTTTGACTGTGTTGATGCAGAAATCCTGCTACGGAAGTTGACCTTTCTGGGTGTCAATGGAGTAGAAAGGGATTGGTTCAAATCATACTTGAGCGATAGATCTCAAGTAACCGAAATTTCTCACGAAACCAAAACAAAAATTTCAATTTTCACATCAAAACCCGAATTGGTCACGAGAGGAGTGCCTCAGGGCTCGATCCTTGGCCCACTTCTGTTTCTGGTATACATCAACGATCTCTCGGTGGTGGTACCAGAGGAAAATCTTTTCATTTTTGCAGACGATACAACTCTGGTCACTAAAAGCAAAGACTTTGATACTCTCGAAGCAGATTCTTTTCTCAAAATAAACCAACTGGCACAATTTTTTGATGAAAACTGTTTGAAATTGAACCCAGAAAAAACCAAATTCATATGTTTTCAGACCAGACAAAAACAGCTGGCAAAATCCAATGAAACCCCTATCATCATGATAGGAGACACAGAGTTGCATCAAGAAAGTAGTGCCGACTTCCTTGGGGTGAGATTGGGCGAGGGTTTTGACTGGAGTGAGCAATTGTTAAAATTAAAGAGCAAACTGGCAAAAGGAGTTTTTGTCTTGCGAAGCCTCAGTGGCCTCCGCAACATCGGCCTACTGAAATCAGTATACTTTTGTTTGCTCGAGTCACACATCTCCTACTCTATCCCCCTCTGGGGTTCTTCGGATTCAAATCTGAGGGAGATTTTTGTATGGCAGAAAAGAGCTGTGCGAACAATTCTTCAATTAAATCAAAGAGAACTTTGTAGAGAACACTTCAAAAACCTGGAAATTTTAACGGTTCCATGTCTCTTCATTTTTGAAATTTCTGTTTATGTTAAATTTAGATTACCAGAATATATTAACACAGTCCATAGCTATAATACTAGGTTTAAGAACACTTTTTCAGAACAGCATAGACTAACTCTTTATGAAAAAAAGCCTGAATACATTGGTAGAAAAATTTTCCAGTCCCTACCTAATGTAGTAAAACAAATTGACTCTGTAAACAAATTCAAGAGAGATCTAAAACTTTTCCTCATTCAAAATAGTTTCTACAGCTTAGATGAGTTCTTCAGATTTAAATCAAAATAGCTTACTTAGCCATGCTACTACCTTGAATTTCCATGGTATGTTTCCATACTGCCTGATCTTTCCTCCCCTGGCCTAATTCCTGGAAAATGGCCTAGGCTTCTCTTAGGAAGCCCTCTGACGCTCCCAAAACTCTGCCGAGTCAACGGGAAAGAAGCAAAGTATCAAGTATCAAAGTACCACCAGCGCGATTATTAGATCTTTGTGTGTATATGTAAAAACTAAACCAGTTTTAATATACAGCTGTCTCAACGATAAGATTTTGGTTTCATTAAATAACTGTTCAGTGGGGTATCGTATACCTAGGCTATATTAAATGCTGTTTTAATAATCAATTTTTGAATAACAAATAAAGGTTTTATAAGATTTTGAGTAGCCCCTCCCCATACTATAATATTCCATATTGTAAGAGTGATTGTACGTAGGCAAAATAAACGGTTTTAATTTGATTTGCACTGAGTATTTCATTACTGTAAGCTGTCTAAACACAAAAATGAGTTTCCTAAGTTTATTTTTAAAATAAAAAATATGATTTTTCCACCTCAATTTAGAGTCAATAATAATGATTCCCAAGTATTTGTAATGGTCAACCCTCTCGACAACACTACAGTCGCACGCGCCGGTGGCCGGGTCACCACACGAGTGCAATACTAGCTGGAGATGCGCCGGCGGCTCGCTACCTGAGCATAACGCAATGGGCATACACTTGGTTTTAGAAATGTTCATTGTCAGAATGTTTTGGGCAAACCAATTTTTGATTCTGCAAATATCCAGTGCAGCCTCGCGAAACACCAGCTCCCAGTTAGCCCCTTTGAAAACCACAGCTGTATCGTCAGCAAATAGAAAGAATTGACCTGAAATAGGTAATTTATTTATGTTATTTATATAAATTGAGAAGAGGGTAGGTCCAATAGTGCTCCCTTGGACAACTCCATAATCTACGGTCAACAAATCACTATGTATGTTATTAATTGATACAACTTGCTTTCTGTCACTTAGACAACTCCTGAACCAGTCCAGCTCTATACCCCTAACCCCAATACATTCCATTTTTGAAAGGAGAATATTTCTATCTATTGAGTCAAACGCTTTATCAATAAAGTAAAAGAACTTTTTCATTTTCATTTACTGAGTCAATTATTGTTTTATTGAGTGAAAATAAAGCGTCACTTGTATTTTTATTTTTCCTAAAACCAAACTGGTCTTCTGATAATATTTGATGGATTTCAAGATACGTTTGAAGCTGAGATTTTACGGTTCTCTCGAGAACCTTAGATATTACACTTAACAAGGAAATTGGCCTGTAGTTATTAAAATCGTCTTTCGAATTAGATTTGTGTAAAGGAATTACTTTAGCAGTTTTAAACCTAATCGGAAAAATTCCAGAAAACAGACTAAGATTAATTATGTGTTTTAAAGGCGCTAGTAATTTTTTCAAGCTTGTTTTTAGAATACTAGCTGAGACATTATCAATACCAGGAGCTGAGCCGCCCCGCATCCCACCAACACAACTCTCGATCTGGCTGTCGGATACAGGCTCGGATACAAATACCGAGTGCTTTGGATGTTAGCAACATTGACCCCCCTCCCCCACTCCGCATTGGCTGGTAATGGGAGTTGTCAAGAGCGGCTGTGTGAATTCAACGGGAGTTTATTTCGTGTGTTTGTTTCATTTAAGTGTGTTTTGTGTTTTTGTTTATGCGTGATTCGACAATGGAGGAGGTTTTGATTTAAGTCAGACGGAATGGAGTAAGGTGGCAGTTATGAAACTCATAGAGACCTATACTAATACCGGTACCGTGACTTTTATGTAGTCCTACTGTGGGATCCAACAAGTGTCCAATTTAAGGATTGGAGTGTGAAAAATAATGTGTGATCAGAAATCAGTTATTTATTTGCCATTTACATACTTACAAATATGCATTAGCAATTGTCAGGTACAGTTATGATAGCAGAGAGGCTACGGTCAGGAGTAGGCTATACTCAGTTAGCTACTAAGAATCATATCCAACTACTCTCAGGAAAAATGTAAAAACTAGCCTAGGTCCACAATATGAAATTTTTTTAATTACATTTTTGTGTGGTGAGAGGGCAGGTTCAAGTTGTTTGTATGTCTGGTTTTTTGTATGTACCATTTGTGTTTTGTTCGTTTTTCTTAGGCTACTGTTATTATTTACCTTAACTACTAGGATACTTTTATTTTTTAAAGTTAACATATCCCTAATGTATTACATCACGTACATGTTACTTACTTGTTACTTGCGTATTCCGTCCGTAGTCCAGGCAGGCCAGGAGTTGGACAGGTCAATAGGTACAAGGTACCAGTAAAATTTAAAACTACTTATTGAGAAAGCTAATTATGTCATAAAAAGCTTTTTCCACAAGGAACTTTACGGTTTCATTTTTTAACTTTAAAAAATCATCAATATTTTGTAATTTTTCTGGTAGTGTCTAAAAAAGTTTGAGGCCACAATTTTTTGGTTTGTGTTCATATAAGTTTAGCCTGTGTAGTTCGGCGTGGATGCCCTTTTTCAGGTTGGATTTTGCTCACAACAGTCATATTTTTCAACCCCAAGTTCAGAAAGATATTTCTACGATTTCCCCTTTTATGTACTCCTGCCATCATTCCGGTTGCCTTCTTTTATAAAAATTAAAACTTTTACAACAATTAAAACTTACGGTATTTTAATTTTCTGCCCCAAACAGCGATATTGCATAGGCTATCTAGCACTGCCTTGCCGGTAATCAATTGAATGCTGATTATTCAAACTGATTTGGACTGGGGGTGGTTTAAACATCAATTTAATAATCACCTAAATGATTTAAAACCCCTCCCTATTATTTTATTTATTTTATAAGGTAAATTGTTGTGTAGCCTATGAAGCTATTAGAACATTTAATAAAAAAGGTGCAATACCTTGTTGACACCTTGGTCTTCATCTAACAGAATAAACAAAAGCTAAGTTAAAGCCTCTATCTTCAGGAAAAATTCGAAATACTCAAACAAACAAAAGGAACAAAACAAACCGACCTGTACCAGATGGTAGGTGAATAAAGAACTCAATTTGACTGAAATTTTATGATAAACATATTAACCCTTCCCGGGCTACATTAAATCACGGGCTGAGACGGAATTATTTTAAGCAAAAGTACAAAACATAATGTGGTAATTTCTTGTTATTAATTTGTTCAAAATAATTCATGTGTTATAAAAAAACTGTTTTCAGTGCTGAAATAATTTTTTTGCGCATGTTATAAAGAAAAGAAAATTTGAGAAGACGGATATATCCGTCTTTGGCCCGCAAGAAAACTTAAGTAAACGTATATATCCGTCCGCCGCCCAGAACGACAATCAAGAAATATGAAAACTGCATATAACTTAATTTGTAGTATTTTTGCGGGCGGAGGACGGATATATCCGTTTATGTAATTTTGTTGTTTTATTTACTACCTATCATAATATAACATTAAAAACAGTTCCTCTTAAAAGCAGTAAAATAAAAAAACAAAACCTAAAAATGCAAGAACTACAATACATCGTGTGTGGTTCATCGCTTTCTTCGCCAGAATAATTTTTCATATTATAGTTATTTTGACTGCCAAATATGAAATCCCCTTCAGATGTACTTCTTATTTAGCAATTTATAACATCTTTAACAATATTTGAGTCATTAGGGATAATCATTTTGAAATAAAACTCTTAGTACGTCATTACAAAAACGTAAACAAACACTCACTGTAAGGCCCCAGCACAAACTGTCAGTGACAGTTTCGCGCTACACATGTGTTGTTTTGGCATGAAACAGGTGAAAAAGTCACGGGACATAATCTTGCCAACTGTAAAAACTAAATTACCCGTCAAAAAGTCAATATAATGTTTATAATCGTAATATATACAACATATGTTTTTCGTACTTTTGGACGGATATATCCGTCTTCATCCCGGAAAAGAAAATTTCTAAAACGGATATATCCGTTCTCAGCCCGGAATAGAAATGAAATTTAACGGATATATCCGTCAATAGCCCGGGAAGGGTTAAAATAGCATAATTTAATTACAGTTTGGTAATAAGACATTAATGTATTTGGTTTATGTTATTTTCAGGGAAGAATGCCAAAATCAAACACGGGGGTTTTCCGGTCCCAAATTTAGAAAGTTTAACACTGAAGCGGAAGCTAGAGAATTTGTCAAAACAAATGGATCCAGTAATTCTGATAACTCGTCCTATAGTTTATTAATTCCATCCACTTCAACAACAGTAGAAAATCAACATCCTCCTGAACTGAAAGCTCTTGGTAAATATTCGTCACAAACTCTACTAAAACAGGACAAATTGAGCATGATTGCAGAAAAACTGGATGAATTCATGGAACAAACAAATAAGAAGCTGAATGAACTTTCCAAAAGATTGAATAGATTGGAATCGTGCTTCAATGAGTAAGTAATTGGTTGCATCAAAAGTCACAAATGGCAATCATAAAATATCAATTTAATTTAAAATAAAAATTAGTTTTTTATACAAATGTATTTCTAGCATAACTTGATATTTTGCATAGTTTTGCCTTTTGTCTATAGAACACTCTCATTCATCTAGCCTATTGTGGCGAATTAGCAACCCATAAGATCAATGTTAAAAATTACGCTTTTTTAACTTAAATTTAGACCAAATTAGATTTTTCCTGGGGTTTAGGCTGTTTTTAAACTTATTTTTGGGCCAAAACACTCTAAAATGCTAAGTTTAAGCAAAATCTAAGTTACCCGCTACATTTCGAGATCGTGGAACACACATACCTTCAGACACTGCTCGTATTATAGTATAGGATACAAGTATTTAGGTGGAAATGACCACCTGTATCTTTTTTTTTTTTTTTTTTTTTTTTTTTTACAAAAGTACTAGTTTATTTTGTATTCATACATTCAAAGTAACTGATACATTAGAACATAGAATATTAGTAAGTTTCATGATGATATTTTTATAAACAAACAACTTAAGGCATAGGTCTAACAGTTTTTCCTACAATCTAAGAATTTGTGCCCAAAAATAGGATTTAGTTTTTTCAGTCAAAACTAATTGTAACTTAAACAATAATGCAAGACCCATTAAACCCATTAATCATAATGATCAATGGGTTACATTGATCATTTAAGCATTTTAAATTCTGTGGTCAGTTAAATGATTATATTTAAAATTTAAAGTGTATCAGCATTGTCTAATATTACTCATTCTTTTCCCAGCCAATCAGTTGACTTGAAGAGGAAACCCAACGAGGATAGTGAAGTTGAAGAAATTTATGAGCCAAAGAAAAAGAAGTACGTACTTACCTTACTTTACTACAATTAAAACTACCTGTAGTTAAAAAGAGTTCTTAGAGTGATCTTTGTGAGTTACTTATGTGGGATTACAAGAGTCTGCACCGAAAAATTAATTTTATTTAAATTTTGTATGTATTAGGCCTATATATGTTTGATAAATTTTTAATCCACCCTAAAAACTTACAATTTTGCCGAAGTTTTCATTTTTGAGTGTTTTTAACTAAAAAAAAAATAAGTTCAATGATTTATATAAAATAACTTTTTATATTACCACTCTTATAAAAAAAATAAAATTGGTATATCTGAGACGATGGAACTTAGTGCCCTAATGGTTAGCAGCTTGGACTTTGTTTTCTGAGAAGTCACTGGTTCAATTCCTGGGATGCTCACTGAACATTGATGGGTTTGGACCGATTATCCCAAAAAGTGTTTCTAGTAGGTTATATTGTACAACTCTCTATAAAAATGTCTAATGTAGTTGAAAATAGTAAAACCTTTATTAACTGCTGTGACCTTTGGGACCAGGACTGTCGTGGTTAAGTGAGTGTCCGCCTAAGAGAAAATTTGTTATGAATATGTGTAAATATATAAGTAAATTAAAAAAGTTAAAAGGAAGAAATTAAACCCCGAACAAGTGGATTATGCATATATTCAAATTTCAAGGTCATCGACATCATTTTATTTCGCAATATTGAATATTACTGTTCTTTCAATCGGCCTTAATATTTAAAAGTACAGTAGGTAATTGATTATCCAAACTAATTTTGACCGGGGATGATTTAGAAAATTAAATTGTTTCCATAATCAAACACAAAAATTATATACCATTTATAACCACTAAACAACCATTTTCTGTTTTTCAACAAATATACCTCCAAATAATCTATATGATTTGATAAAAAAGAAATCAAAACAAAAAATAGTACACATTACTTTGTATATGTAGAAGTTTGAGCTATATTTGCCTTTTCACAATAGGTTTTTCATAGCCTTCTGTATACTGAATTAGTCAGTCGTTCAAGGATTCGGATAATTGACTGTTTGGATGATTGACGTTTAGATAATCGACTCTCTATGTAGCTAATTGTGCATTTATGCAGTGACTGATAAAAAGACTTCGATGGTTGATTGAGTTTTAACTGTACTATTGAAAAAATAATTTGATGAGATAGGAAGGTCTTAACATTAATTTGGTTCAAGTACATTGTAAAGTAAAAAAAGTACAATGCTTTATACTTACTACCTTGATACTTCCTTACTTTAATGTGTATAATTATTTGCACATGTTGTAATCTGTATTATTTACCCATTGTTTTTGTGGGAGAGATGGTGGAAGAATATGTGCACGATACTTATTAACTCTCTACTATCATACTTATTAACAATTTCTTTTAACTTTATACCTGCTCGATTGGTTTGAAGATTTTCAATCTTTTTTTATTTAAAAACTGAAACTCACTAATATGTGTCTTTTGTGTCATATGTGTTAAATAAAATTATTATTTTAAATCAAATTGACACAACTCGATCAGAGTGCAGTATGTAGGCCTAGGACTTTGTGGAAAGGATTAGGATACTGATGATGACCTAGTGCCGAAACGGGTCTATCCAAGTAAAGGAGGAAGAATTGATTGACGAAAGTAAAATGCCTAGGTTGAAACTTGCTAATCGGAACATGGCCTGGTTTTTACTAACCAACAAATGATTTCTAAGGGGAAATCCATGAAATAAACGTATGATAATTTTAGAGAACAATACTAAAAATTACATTAAAAATGTTTTAATACTTTTTTAAACATATAATTAAAAAGACAAACGAAAGAGAACATTTAAAAAATAACTCATACTGTTTTAGGAACTTTTGAATAATATTGGTCTATCAAACCCTTACACAGAGCTTTACTCACTTTTTTTTGATATTTTGAAAACTAGGCAAAAAAATATAGGCCTATAATGATTTGTTTTTGTAGACCCTAGCATATGTCAATCGGTTTGGAATCGAGCAGTTGGGGCCTTATCATGATGTTATTGAATAAATTACTGCAGCTCCCTACCAGACCTCATACAATAGATCGTACCCGTTCTTTAAATTGATCGTTATGTCTTCCACAGTAGTGAGGACAGCCGAGTACGCTGGAAGTAAACAACAGTGATTAAATTTAGCAAAACAAAACTAATCTTTCTTTGGAAATATAGTGCTATATTTTCTATTTAGTAAATTTGTTTTCTGTAGGAAAACATTTATTGTTCATTTCTGATCCTTCACATTGACTTTTAATGAATAACAAAAATTTAATATCTGATTGTAAATCTATTAAAAACAGTTATTTCGAAGGTGTAATATTTGTTCTAGAACTCTGCTAGAGGATTACACCGGAGATGAGATAGAAACGAGGAGAAGCTCTCGGAACAAAACAAAGTCAAACGGGGCCGCCGACAACGTGGATTGGGGCGGCAGCAACAGCTTTCACGGCGGCTTCATGGTCGACCCCGAGGGGTTCACGGTGGTGTACACAGATGGCGCCTGCTCTAACAATGGCCGGCGGGGCGCCAAGGCGGGCGTGGGAGTGTGGTTCAACCATAACCATCCATTGTATGTAGCAGGCATTCGGCTTTCTTTGGATCTACACTATAATGCCGCTAATCCAAGCGCATAGCTACATTAGCTATATTTTCTTTATAAACCAATAACCAGATAGGCTGATTAAAATTCCTCCAAATTTTCTTGTTTTACTCACTACCAATAATTCAAATAATCACAATATCTAGATACTATTGCAGCTTTTTAATGTTTTATGCAAATGTTTTGCTTTTTCTTAAAGAAATGTGGTTATTTTGATGTTTGATTCAAAAAGCAAATGCTTGCAATAACAATCGGTAGAAGTAACTCTTTTACCACCACCATTATCTGGTGTAATCTTCAGGGACAAAATTAAACAACAGCTGATAGTAAAATATAGGGGAATTCAGGCTAGTATGACTGGAATTTTTAAACTATTGGGAAATAAAATTCTGTCTTTCAAGTGCATAGCAATATTGAACAGGGTGTTGGAAGTGACTCATGACAATAACCCAGAGTGAACAAGCAAGGCCTCATTACAGTGAAGTTTATCCTATCCCTCAGCCACCACTGCTAAACGGTGGACTATAATCCATCTTTGGTTATATAAGTCATAAAAGGTTGTTATTTTAACCATAAAAACAAACTCAAAAGTTAAAAGACACAGCCATCATATCATACAATTATTAATATCATACACATTTTAGGCTTCAGAGTATAATAGTTAATTATTTATCCCAAAAACGCTTTAAGAAATATTTGTGCACAATATTTTTTCATGTCAAGTTTTGTAATAATTAGGTCAGTGAAACTGATAAAAGACATTTTGCACTTTGTAGTCTACAGTGGATCTATTTTTCTCAAGTTTAGAGCATACGTCATAGAACTCGTCCACATATTTTTATATATTTCTTAACCATTGACAAACGTAATTATTTTGTTTTAGTAATGTTGCGGCCCCTGTAGATGGAACTGCGACAAACAACAACGCTGAAATCCAAGCTGCTACTAGGGCGATTGACCAGGCGATTTTAGCAGGTATGACGGTCAAAACAAACTTCTTAAAACACTATTGACAATTCTTGATAAAATTATTGTGGAAGCAACATGGCTTATTCTTTTCAATAGTTCTAGAGACAATTTAATAATGTTACTTATGTCTTTTAAACATATTACAATGTCAACATGAATTAATTAATTTGTAAATTACCCATAATGACCCTGTAAAAAAATACAAAATGTTATTAATTTAAGAGGTAATCTCACATTACTTTGGTTATGGCTTAAATATTGTCATTTTTGTATTTTTATGGTTATAGTTAGGCGGAATCCAAAAAAAAGTGATAAAGAAATGAGATACAAAATCTGATTTTTTAAAATTTCATATTTTGAACCAATATTCCAAAATCCTGACCAAACAACATCACCACTGGACATATTAAGATAAATCTTCATCACTATGCAGACCCCTTATGGATGGCAGGCTCAATCCAACTTTCTATTAAATTCATATGGACAAATCTTAAAAATATAACAACTTCTGAGAGTACTTGACCTTTTGAGGTTAGTTTTGTGGCATATTTCTCTGAATTCAGGCGTTTAAAATTATTTATCATATGAGAAAGACTAATGAAGTATTATTGAAATCTTCCACCTGTACCCAAACCAATATTGCGCGCCTTTACTGTCGATCGGAGGCGATCTTCACCGCTGATCGAATTCGATCTTTATTGTTGATGTTGAGTGATCGTCAGTGGTGTAGTGGCACACTTTACAATGTGGGAGCGCTTGATGTATTTGACAAATTCCCTGCAAAGAAAGATATGACTTCCCGGGTTTTCAAAAACCAGTGTGGGAACGCCGTTCCCATGCGTTCCCGCCCCACTACACCACTGGTGATCGTTCATAGGATCGTAGGCATCCGTTGCTTACGATACTCTTTATTGCTGATGCCGATAGAGGACACCTTTAACAGTCGACCAGGGAAGCTTTTGTCCACTGATTACTTGGAGGCAATCGGCTTTTTTGGTCATAATGGTGTCCCTCAGGCTTCGGTGTCCTGTCCTGGGTCTCCTACTTTGCCTATGAGAGCCGGCCTTGCTCCGCCCTTCTAAAGACCGGCTCATGGGACACATTTTCTGCCTGCTCCCTCCTCTTAGTTATGTCACTATCAGTGTCAGAGATCAGCAAACTGACAGACTTCTTTAGTAGCTGCTAATACTCTGTTTACCAGAGATGTTAAGTTTAGAATGTTTGATGCTCCTATTTATTAAACCGAAGCTTGTTGTCAAGGCCAAATATTCAAAAATATTTGAAGAATCAAAGTCCTTATACCGAGAATGAAACAGTTTTTTGCTGTTGGGTTACTGTGCATTTTTTGTTACTGTTGAGATTGTAAAAAATTATTTAATTGATGTTATTTTTTCAATATATATTTTTTATAAGATTTCTTCTTGTGTACAATTTAATATACAAATTGTCCTCCAGGGTCTCTTAAATATTGAGGATAAGCAAGTGTGCTATGATGATCATAAACTATTGAAGTGTGCTTTTTCGCAAACAATTTAAAGGATATCAACTGGCCAAAACTAATATCTACGCAAAATATGTTTCTGCATATTGAATTCCACGTGAGATTGTGGAATGTAAAAGGTGTATTGTAAACCTTCTTGAATAAAGCGTTTGTTTATTGTTTATTGTCTGTTAAAAAACCCATGTTAAAATGGTAGCTACTAAGTCTGGCCTCCTCCTCTTAATGAGTAAACAATATTCAGTTGATATTTTTTACATGTATTACCAGTGACTATACTCTTGAACTAGACTGCCAACCCAATGTTAAACTCTGTTAACAAAATTAGCAGTGTTCTAAGCAATTTGACGGGAAAATGTGCTTCCTCACTGACTTTGAGCTCTTGCATTCACCTTTAGAGTACAGTAACTTGTTAGCCACAACTGACTCACCTCTAGACACAAACGTTTCAGGACATAAATTACATCTTGTTCAGAGGATCAGAAAGTTTATGCACTGCAGACTTTATGACTACTAGAAATTTACAAGTTACCTCTGACCTGCTTTCAGTTTGATCCAGTTTTTGTTATTTTGTCACCATACATTTTTGTTCTGTAACTATTCAAAATTGCGGAAACCATAAAAAAAACCGCAAATGGGAATTAAAACTTTTTCGAACCCTAAAAACGTAATTTATATGAGTTTATTTTAAAAAGGGAAACAAATTGATGCTAGTGCTCCTCATTCAGATAAATGTTATAGAAATTAAATCGTGTGGTTGTGGTTGCAGGGAGAATAGGAACATTTCCCAGAAAGATTTTTTTAAATTCTAACTTTGCAGGAGCTCTATTATGGTGATGTTTGGAGCGAAGCATTGTGAACTATCAAAAGGATATTTTCTTTCAACGTGGAATATATTTTGTTTTTATGAAAAATTTGCAAACTGAATGGTTGCAACATTAGCCTATAAAACATTTTCTAACTGAGGTCAGAGATGGAGCAAACTTTGTGTATGTGTCGAGCAGCGTTGCCGATTTCCGGGGAATTCCCCGGAATCCGGGGAATGGAGAGGTTTTCCGGTGAAATTCCGGGGAATGAGCCAAATTTACGTTTAAATTCCGGGGATTATGCCGCTTGATTTTATTCATCACTAAATTGCATTCATATTACTCTTATCAGTGAATATATGAAGGGAAATTTTACATTTACTAATGTATAAGAGAGATTATTACTTAACACGTTCGCTACCACAATGTTAAAAAAAAATCGTAACCACAGCCCGCCGCCGCAATTTTGCGGCGGGCGAGTTCTACTGAGAGCCCACCGCCGCATATCTGCGGCGGCTGGGCTCATTAAAATAGACTACCGCCGCATATCTGCGGCGATGGTTCCATGATACTAAATACGAAATTTCTTCAGTGCGGTCTATTTTAATGGTCAGACAGTTTAGGCGCGGTCTACGGGATAGTCCGCCGCATATGTGCGGCGCTTGGTCTGTGGCTAAAACGATCACTGACGTCACTAAAATGTTTTACGTACATTTTTATTTAAAGTATTTTTGAAAGTAACATTTTTTAACGTATTTGATACATCTTTACACAAATATTCATCAAATCTCTTATATGACACATTGAAAAAAGTTTATTGTGTAAGAAAAATGTATAAACATTTGCATTTTGTAAACTTGTAAAACATCATAATTACTACGTAAATGAATTGTAAACAACTCTTTTTGTAAACTAAATATTTCAATACAACGGTTTTATGTATAAGCCGTATTTTATTTTCCGTTTTTCAAAGGTTATGACTAAAAATAAGGTTATATTAGTGCCGACGCTAACATGCGTCACTTAGTCTCTGACCATGCGCCGCAAATTTGCGGCGCTCAAAAAATTATCAAAAATGAAGAGAAAATTGTATACATATTTTTATTTAATGAAATTAAGATATTTTGAAGTGTGAAAACTAATTTTGGACGGTTTCTATTCGTGGTCTGTGGCATAAGTCACAACCACTAGGGCCGGTCTACAGGGAAGTCCATGATTATTTTTGTGGGCTGTGGGATTGGCCAGACCGCCGCATATATGCGGCGGCTGGTAGCGAACGTGTTAAAATATCAATTTTAGCAATTTGTCACATTAATGCAACAAACTAGATGAAAATTCTTATCGCATGAGACAAACTCTGGGATATTGTCTGGTTAAAGGTTGGTAATAATATGTTTGTTTTCATTCTTGGCAACACAATGAGCTCGTTCACACTCATCCACCGCAATGAACTGCAACTTTTTTGCCAATCACGCGACAAATTCTAACACGTCATTTGTGGGATTAGTCCCAAGATAGGTAAAAAACAGTTTTGCGATGGATTTCGGTGGATAAACGTGTTATATAATGTTTTACAGAGCAGGACTACTCTGTCTTGGATGAGGATGAGATAAATACCCCAGTCGCAGCAGACCTGCGTACTCAGCGAATTTCCAAACGATCTTGAGAGTTTGTATTTTCCTTGAAGGTTGGCTGCCTTGGGATGTTGTTATAAAATGTTAGTTTTGTTAGGAAATGTAATAGTTTTGTTAGTAAATGTAATAGTTACGTTAGGTAAATGTCAAACTGTATCAATTTTCGGCACTTTTTAATTTTCCCCATAAACCCCATCCATGGGGGTGAGTAAGTACGTTTGCCACCATATGGGTGTTGTAAGCAAATATCAGTTAAATCCTACCTAGTGAATGAACATATCAAATATTATCAAGTTATGGTGTTTTTTTTCATTTTCCCCATAAACCCCATAGGGGTGAGTACGTAGGTTTGCCGCCATGTGGGTGTTGTAAGCAAATATCAGTTGAACCCTACCAAGTGAATGTACATACCAAATTTTATCAAGTTATTCCAATAAATAAGCGAGATACAGGGTTTTGTTGATTTACCATAAGATTAACATGGAAAACCTATTTTTGGCTTTTCTCCGTGACCTGTTAAGCCAAGTTAAAAATTCAAAATATTAAATTGTTTGTTTTTTTAAGCTCTTTTAAAGGGTTTTAGTTAAAATTGTTGAATTTTGAAAATTATGCTCCAAAAATTCAAAAAACCCATTTTTGACCCCTTTGAAACCCCATAAAACCCCGTTCCCATAACCCGATCATGCTGGTTCGCGAACTCATGAAAATAGACCTAGCCTTACACCTTCATACCAAATTTCATCAAAATCGGAGGTCCCCTTCAAAAGTTATCAGTACCACGGACACATAGATATATATATATATATAGATATATAGATATATAGATATATATATACATATATATGAAAATGAACGAACGGTTTTTTAGGCTTCTGGGGACCTCAAAATGAAAAAGTAACATGGTCCCGGGCTTAGGTCTTACCATGGCTACTACCGTAATAGCGTATTCCCTATAGGGAAATTCGCTAAAAGAACTTCGCTTCCATTTTAGGTCCCAATAAGTTATTCCTCCTTTTTAATGGACATCAGGACAGGAGACATAGGACCTTATGTGAAATTGATGGATATCATATCCAGGTCTTTGTGAGGGTTGAGTACGTGTCCTAGTAAAAGGCAAAAGCACAACAGTTATTTAGTAGTTCAAATATAAATTTTAGTCTGGGATGAGGAAGACAAAGAATTACCAAATTAAATTTGGTAGTCTCGTATATTTTTCAATAAATAGATAATCTTTCAACAAAATTGATTTTGCTATTGGCAAAAATGTTATAAAATTTAAATTTTGATATTTTCATGTAGGTTCACTGGATTAGGGGTTTCTATTCAATGATGCTTATTAAAATAAATACTGTACCTATATCTTAGTGTTGTTAATATACTATTAAACTAAAATTTATTAGTAAAAATTACTGCTGAACATATCGGTCATAATTTTTTTAAATTATGCTTCTTGCCAAATTGTAGGCCTAATTTATGGACGCATTCCCGTAATTTCCCGTGCCTTAAGGTTTGTTCAGTATGGGATTAAATATCCCATACCATCGACTTAAATGAAAAAAGTATTTTTTTTAAATAGTAGTAAACTTGCAGTTTATTTACAGCGATTCAAGGGGTGTTCATTATACAGGGTGTTTTTAAATTCCGTCACCAAACTTCATAAAATGGCTAAAATATGAAGGTTTGTCATATGCTTATTTACCCAGATATCCGCAATTTTGTTTTTTACGCTTAATTTTTATTTCAGTGACGGATATTGATGTAGGAACTTCATATTTGGCATGGACCTTTATAATATCATGTCCAACTCCACAATAAAAATATTTTTCTGTGATATATATTTTCAAAATTGGGGCCATTTTAAAATTTTAAACTAGAATATCTTAAAACCCAGTAAATTTTATTACAATTTTACAAGACCCATAAAAGTTGACAAATTTAATTATCTAAACAATGATACAAAATTTGTAAGGATCTGACAACAAATAATGGAGTTATAGTGATTTTTATATTAAAATAACCTTCATTTGCATTGCAAAATCAACGTTTCTCTGCTGAAAAATCACATTAACTCCATTATTTACTGTCTGATGCTTAAAAACTTTTTAACATTGATTAAATAATTAAATTTTAAAACTTTTTTGTGTCTTGTAAAGTTTTGGTTTCAATATATTTGAGTTTAAAAATGTAAAATGGCCGCCTTTTTGAAAATGTACATTTCAGAAAAATAAATTTTACTGTGGAGATGGAAATTGGTATTATAATATTCCATGCCAAATACGAAAATTCTACATCAATCCGTCACTGAAATAAAAATTATTAAGTGGAAAAACAAAACGGTGGATATCCGGGTAAATATGCATATAAGAACATATCTTCATATAACATTTTTTGCTTATTTTGACCCATTAAGCCATTTTTATGAAGTTTGGTGACGGACTTTGAGGACACACTGTATAATTTGGTCTCCAGTATGAGTAGAAAATGGTTCAAGCAATGAATACAATAATATTTTGTCCCACAACGGAGTTCCGGGGAATGCAATTTTGATTCCGGGGAATTCCGGGGAATCTGCCTGTGGATTCCGGGTAAAATAATTTCAAAACGTTGGCAACGCTGGTGTCGAGCGAAACATTTTTATATTTTGATGTCTAGTTCTCAAACTATCAAACTATGTACCATCTGAATAACCTTCATAAAATTTATCAGTTGTTGAAGATACTAAACCATTTTTGTTGTCACCTTTTTTATTATTTTCATCCATCAGGGATAAGAAGACTCAATATTCACACCGACTCTCAGTTCATGATCAACTGCATGACAGACTGGATAAAAAAATGGAAGATGAACGATTGGATGACGTCTGCAGGAGGCCCAGTGAAAAACAAAGAGCAACTGGTCATATTGGACCGAGCGATCCAGCGCATGGATGCAGTGAAGTGGGTAAGTTTTCTCCATCTACATATTATCAATGCATACCCTGTATACTTTGGAAATGATCCAAAAGTTTTGGAATAGTCTTGTTAGCTTAGGGCATCATATATCTGATTTATTTAGTCCTAATGTTTTTGATATTTTACAAGAATTTACACTTTATTTGTGTGATAGATGATAGGTTATAGCTAGATAAGGATTGTTTATCTTACTACAGTTCATAAGTTTATGTTGTGGTCAGCTTTGTTGTGCGGGATTGAAATAGTTTTTCTTGAGGCTTTATTGTAAAATAATGTTAATGAAGCTATCAAAATACAAATTTTCAAGCCATGAAAAAGTTAAAACTATTTTGGGTTATTTCAAAGTTTTTTAAATTTATTCTACATATTGTCACTCTATCTTGGTTGCTTTTGAATTTAATTTGTGAAGAAGAACTTATATGATGGAGTACATGGAAGAAGTTTTAATGGTGGATCATGTTTTGATTAAGAACGTAAGCTCCAAATTGTACTGAATAATATTACATTTTAATTCAATAATTAAACTATTGTAGTTATGTTGAAAATACATATTGAGGTTGGACTAAGGACTCTACAAGTGAATAGTCCTCAATTGTAGAATAGATGTGATCGATTGAGTTATGATTATGGAGTTATTGAGGTACACATGAACGACAAGTGACATATAATAAGAAAATCAGTTCCACCACTCTTCTAAAGCAAGCATCGAACATTTAATTAGTTATGTGGTGGCAATGTGTTTTTGGAGGAAACACATTGCTATCTTGAATTCTATCTTGATTACTATCTTGAATTCATGAGGACCATTTATTCATTGTGACATGCAGAAGGCGAATGATTTGGGGGCCTGTTGATCAGTTGTGTAAGAGAAAAGCACAAAAAGAAGGCATAAGTCCCACCACATAACTTGACAGATGAATTTAGACTACTATTCAGTTTTAATTATTGAATAATCTACCATAGTGTGTGCCAAAGTAAACAGTAGTGATTCTGATATTGGGAGATTTTATTTACTTAGTTTTACCAAAACAAACAAGTATAAGTAAGCACTGTGGTTCAGAAAAACTAACCTAAAAATAAAGGAACAATAAACACAAAGATGCGGCAACAATGAAAAGTTGGCACAGTTGATCAAGAATGCAACAACAGCTGACTCAGTTTCAGCACCATACTGTTTATTTTGGCTCACACTGTATTTCACGAATTTTAATGTTACTTAAGCCTGATATTTTTGGAAATGTACCCCCTCTCCCCCCTTCCATAACTTAGCGGCTTTCAGGCTACTCATCAACTTATGTGGCGATTTGTATCGTTAATTTTTTTATTGTTGAAAAACCTTTTGGGTGACTTTACAGACGCATGTGCGAGGACACATGGGCAACGAAGGTAACGAGTGCGCGGACGCATTGGCTGTTCGAGGCGCTGCGATGTACAAGTCAGAGTGAAACTCCTCGACTGAGGGATTACAGCATACAATCGACTGAAGATGGTGACTGTGATAAATGATTTTGTGCTTCTAGTTTATATTATTTGGAGTGTGTAATTTATATTTTATTCTTAAGTTAAGAAATCATTAGAAATATTGTTTTGTAGTTAAAGGTTAAAAGATGTGATTTTGTAAATATTGTAATGAGTGGGTTGTACATTTCATAAATCGATGTGTTCCATTTACATTTGGGTTAGTTTTTCTTATATTGCCAAGATCTGAAATTTCAGGGAAATTTAATTTATTTGGGGTGATAAGCTCCAAATACTTTTAAGTTTATTTCCTCCAAGCCCTATCAGTGCAACATTTCGTATCTGATAAGTGTGTGTTTCGTAAGTTAAGTGTCAGGACCTGTAAGTCTTTGATATTCTTGTCGATTTGCACTTATAAAATCTTTTCAAGTCCTCCATAAAATATCTTGAATATCTCTTGAACGGTATTGTATAAAAAAAAATTGTTGATACAAACTGAGATTCACTAAACACACACCCGGCCTCAAAATAAGCCGCTCTAGTGGCAAAATAGGGAGGGAGGAATCATACTTTAAGGACTGTCTAATATAAATAAATAAATTATTAATTTCACACTTATCACAAAAAAAAATAAGTAAATAAATCTAATAGTTAAATGAATGTTACATAGTACTTAAAATTAAATAAAACTTAAGTACTTATAGGGAATTATTTTATTCAAAGTTACAAAACCCTTAGGTATGAGTGCCTAACTTATTTTTATATGAAGATTGGATATTATCGGTAGTTTTATGACTGATTTTTATAATGAGCAGAATATTTCATACAAATAAAATATTTTTGATCTCTGACAAATGTTAGTTTCATTTGGTTCTCCTGCTTCTCGCAAGCCATTGCCAACGGCCAACGCACGGATGAGAAGTCTGAGCGGCTGCACCAGGCACTGTGGCGAGGGGCGCCGTAGTAGCGACAAAATATCCAGTGTACATAACATTTAACTTGGAAAAAAATTGTTGTGTGCAGTATTCAATGGAAAAATATGTGTTTCAATAGTAACTTTACCTGCAAGTTAACAATAAGAAAAAGTTATACTAATATGTAAATAATTGTTAACATTTTAGCAGCTAAACTGTTTGGTAATTCCATCCAACAAGGTTTATTACAATTCTATTAAATTGTTTAGAGAACTCCTGTGAAGCTCAGTTATTTAGACTAGTATTGAAATTCAGTGTATGAGACGGAGTTCATTCCTACAAAAGAATTAAGTTTATGCAGCAAATGCTCAGTGTCTCAGGTACTGTCATTACACTGAGGGTTCTGACTCCCTAACTGCACTGTGCCATGTGCATCAGTGTTCGTCTTCTCCCACTCACAGGCTTTATGACTCATCCCAGCGTCCCCCCCCCCTCCCCCTATATTTTATAAGCACAGCGTTGATTTACCCCCTCTGACTCCAAAAATTTTATAATATAATATGATAGTAAGCTTAATGAAATGAGAGCGCCCTTAAGAAGAAACCAAAATTACAAACAGCCATGGAACAACAATATACCGTAGCACAATAGTGCACAAATATGGCAACATAAATCTTCATAGAAGTGAAAAGTCTTTTGTCCACATTTTAAATTACTATGTGCTTAGCAATATTAACATACATCAGTGATTTATGTCTATTTGATGACCATTCAACAAAATTATTGTTATTAAATTGTCTAACTTTTTATTTGTATAAAGCACTTTGACACTTATAGAATCCAGATAATTTTTCTAGAACAGTCCCACATTTAACTGATATCATAAAGGGAGTGAACTTTTTTCTCATAAATTTGACAGCATATTTATTTATCTAAATTAAAGGGTGTTATCAACAATGGTATTTGTTTATCAAGAATTGTGTATGTGCTTCAAATTAACGCTATGTAGAGAGTTCAGTGTTTTAGTTCAGTAATCTCTTGGTAGCCAAGATGCCATTTTATGCCGTTGTTTCTGGAAAAAATCCAGGAATATACACAAACTGGTAAGCATAATTAATTTATTTGATTGAACAGGTCATCAGATTGTTTGTTAGTGACCAGATTTTGTTATGAATAAATAGCATCTTTAATAAATAAAAATTATTAAACATGTTTTTAAACATTTCTAAATTTTACTAAATTTTAATTTAAAATTAACTTGTATAATAAACTAGCCTAATCACAAGTATTGCTCCATTGGTATAACAATTTGATCAATCTTCTTTCATGTCAGGTTGGTTTTATCTTTAAGTACCTGGGGGCTGAGCATTTGATTGGTAAACTCAAACAGCAATATTCTTTATAGTAATATCAATTACTAATCATTATTAATCAACTGTCATTATTGATATTAATCATTATTAATAAATCAATCAATTGATGATTATTTAGGTCACTAGATACCTTGGCTGTTGGGCTATGAATTAACAGTCCTGTCAAAGGAGAATGTCGGCCTTAGTCAATAACAAGACTACAAGATCGTGCCACAATCATCCTACATCTCTCATTCTTAACTACCTAACTTCATCATCTCTATCTCTTAAACTAACTATTGAGTTAGGTCACCATTTCAGTAAAGGTATTAAATATGCAAATTGTGATGTAAAACAGAAGTAGTACCTATGCTTGTGGTGATATTAATTTATTTAATCATTTCAATATGGACACTAGCAGCTTGATACTGGAAGCATTGGGCATTGGTGACTTAAGTTGGCAGCAATAGAACCTTGGGGTGAACGTCAAGCTAAATAAATGAATTTAACATGTAGCTAAGTGAGAAAAAAATTAGCTGGCTTATTGAAAGACTTCACCTTGACTTGCTTCACCTTGCCTGTTCTATTTTCCCTTGCTATAAATGATATATCGGAGACCTTGAAATTGAGCTAGATCGAGCTAGTCACGTTGAGAATAGAGAAGTTGTCTAGTTATATAACTAACAGTGACAACACTTTATGACTAATTTGTACTTAGGCGTGTAGATAGGTAAGTATAGCAAGCGAAGAAATAATCACACAATTATATTAATGTTTCATTATTATGTTGTCCAAAATACTTACGATACACCATTCTATTCCAAGGGATGATTGTAGAGAGCAAATCACAAACTACCCAGGGGCGTGGTACAAGAAATTCAAATCTGAATATGAAGCTGACAGATGCATGAAGAGCAAAGAAATTGCCTTGAAGTCCAGTGGCCTAAATGCCTACACAGCCCAGCGTATCGCAGAATACGTTCCACCCTCCTGGGCCTCACCAAATGCACGAGCAATGGTTCCTTCACCTGATGCTTTTTCTACACAAGTAAGAGCAAGTAACACCAGAGAGAATGAACGACTTGGGGGAAAAGAGAAACTTAAATGGCGGAAAAATATGTCAACAGATCACTTCACGCTCAAGGTACCAGGGATTAGTAAAAGACGAAGTTATATAGAGAAAAATGTCACTTCAATGTTTACAAGGTAAGAGTAAAAATTGTCGGTTAAGTATACAGTAGAATCTCTTAACTTATATCCGATTATAATAGAAACGGGCCATGGTTAGAACAGCCAAAAGGCTGGATATCGGGAGGAGCAATTAATAGTCATGAAAGCCCCAAATAGAGAAACATAATGGAACAGTGCAAGATGTTAATGAAATGATATAGTCAGAGCACATTGCAAATCAACATCAAACATGGCAGTACTTGACAGTTTGGGACAAAAACAAAGCTTAGGGTTTGTCAGGTACTGCTTCAAATCTTAACAGGTTTGCCAACAGATTATGTATATGTTTAAAAATGGTATTACAAAGTCGGATATCGGAAGGAGTTGGTAATGGGAAGGTCGGATATGACAGGTTCTACTGTAGTCTTATCAAGTATAAGCCTAGCAAGGACCATTAGTCTTCAATGCATATTTCATAGAGCTTATTTATTTTCATTTAAAACTTTTCAAAGTAGTACAAAAAAAAAAAACATTGTTCTTAGTTTTAAGTGGAATCCTTGAGTTTGAGTAATTTGCTACCTACCCAACCACCTATATTTGAATTTTACCTCCCAAATTTTTTTCAGCCATTAGAAGCCAATGTAAAAATTTGTCATTACATAATTGTGTGTAAATTATTCCTCCTAATATTAATATTTAACACTGTAATATAAAAAAATACAGCATTTGAAGATTGTGACTCAGTTAACATTGTAGGAACAAGGTCTAAGAGTAATGGACTAATTTTTTGTATGGAGGTCTGCTGCGTAAATTTATTTGAAAATCATTTTTCATGCTCGGTTAATTTTTCCTTCTAGTTCACTAGAAGACTAGAGGTTCTCGCCATCAGAGGTGAAACAACATGTTTAAAATTTGGTGGTTTTTTAAAAAACTGAGTTTGTATATTATTTTCTACCATAGAAGTCACTGACCTGTGTACAAATAATTTTCAGTTACTTTTTTCTGAAGAACATTTCAACAATGATTTAAAGGCTTGTTCATTTGTCCTAGTCCCCCGGACATTGACCAGGCGCATGCATGCTTGCCAGTGTTGCCTCCTTGCTTTGATTATTGGGGACATAACAATAATCCAATGCCTTATGCATTTGATAGCAACTGGCTTCACGCTATACATACAAATCAAATTTATGTTCCACCTCTCATTGAAGATTATGAGGGGTTCATTGACGTCTACATCGATGGGGCGGTCACTCGCAAGCAAGGCTCTAAACCGAAAGGAGGGATTGGAGTTTGGTTCAATCACGCTCATCCGTTGTAAGTACATTTTAAATAATCTGAAAGAAATACTAGCACAAATTTTGTGGTATAAGCTGACATTCACATCCTTGTTTTTGTGCTTTAACTACAGTAGTGTACTGTTGACCAAAGTTGTACTGTAGACCTATTGTAACCGCATACTTAAGTCAAAAGTAAATAAAAACAAAGACTAACACACCATTTATTTTATAACGTAAATTTTTCAATGATGCTCTTTTTAGTTTTGAATAGCCTATGTGCTTTGCAACTTCATGAACAGCAGAGCCACTTCCCATGTACCACGAAACATTAAATTATTAATTAAAATTATTCTCCCCCATCTAACGAGTGGATTATTTAATGAAAAATATTTTACCCGACAAGGATAATCTCAATTTTATGAAATTTTTAAGTTTCTTTAAATATCAAATTGTAATGTCTTATTGACAAACTTTAAAAGCTCTCAGATTCATTATCTACAAGACACAGACTTCATACATAGTTATGAAATAAATAATTAATGGCATAGGAATTGTTTAGTTTTATACAAAAGTATTTTCAGAAGAACTCGTAAATGTTAGCAAAAACATTATATACTAGTAAAGATGTTGGGAAACACAGCCGACTTCGCTCTATCCACACTGGCATTCTGCCACATCAGTTTGGATTACCCAGAGTGAGAGTGTACTGTGTAAATTTGCTTTGAAAGTTGGACATTAATAGTAATACACGTCACTTTTTATACCAGTATCTTAAAATATATTTTTAAGAGATTCAATTCTTACTAAGCTTGTCATTTATTTGAATAATTGTGAAATAAGGTTTTATCTGTTTCTCAGAAATGTGACCGCTCCAATAGAAGGCACTGTGTCCCCCATCAATGCTGAGATCCAAGCTGCCACGAGAGCCGTCCAACAGGCCGCAGCCGCAGGTGGGAGCTAGTCAACAGCTGTTATCCGTTACAATAATATCAGACAACTGACACAAATTTTTTCCTTATCAATGGCCATTATTGGCATTAAATGGTTTTAAATTAACAAAAGTTTGATGGCACAATTATACAGTAGTCCGCTAATCTGAACTAATCAAAACCGGAGCCTGTTCGGTTTAGCAATCTCTTGGAATAGGTGTAATCCATAAATAATGCAAGATATTTACATGTTTACTCTCACTGTTTATTCAATGACAGTTGGATCGCGGAGAGTGTTTACTAGCTACGGAACTGCGCTAAATAATGCAAACACCGATTGGAACATTGTAATAAAAGCTTTTCAACACAATTGAACCACAGAGAAGAGGTATAAAAAGCGACAAAATTACGTCTTAAAACCGTAAAATCTATGTAAAATCAACATTTAAGACCTCCCCTATTTTTAAGTAAAGAAAATCAGTATTTTCTACAAAATGTGTTTGTATTATGGGTTTTTCTTAGAGTAGCGGGACTCTACTGTAGTTGATCACCTGTTTGGATGTTTTTGAGATCCACTAGAAGATGGGTGTGGACCGCTTCCCCTAAAAGGGTTTTAAGTGTTCATAGTACAAATATTCAAATAATAAAAAAAAATTCAATGTAGATATACAGTAATTGTTTAGGGGGCTTAAGATCTTCAAAACATTAAATGGTCAGCTCTGGGTGTTGATTTTACCATGTTGCTTATCATGATGGCTGCTTTCTTTTGGGTGAATTGACTTAGAGGCGGGCTACCAGGTTGATTTAATAACAAAGAAAAATAAATGTAAAAGAAATCACTATATCACTATAGTAAGATGAACCCCAATCTTTTTAATTGGTTTTATTATAAAATTCCCCATTTTAGGTTTGACAAGACTCAATATACACACCGACTCTTTGTACCTGGTGAAATCCGTAACAGAATGGATTAAAATCTGGAGAAAAAACCACTGGCAAACCACATCAGGGAAAACAGTGAAATACCGGGTGGCACTTGAAAGACTGTCTGATGTGCTGGGATGCATGGACGCTGTGAGATGGGTGAGCTTTGTTTTGATGCACAGATTATGATTAGTTATGTCTAAATTTATTGGTAATTTTGACAACACATTTCAATCCCATAACATTTTCAACAACAGAAGCTCAAGTATTTTTTTATTTTATTAAAGTGTATTTTTATTGATGATTTCGTGGTGTAGTGGCAACACCACCTAGAACACAAAGCCGGAGTGCTGCCATTTTTGTTTGCCTTTTAGCATCAGCTGATAGCGAAAACAAAAACATTGTCCGCTCAACCCTAACCCTAACAACTAACCTAGAGATGTATCACAATGGAATGTATTCATTTTTAATATTTGATTTTTAAAAAGGTACCAATCCTAATAAATATTATGAATTATTTGCTTTCACTTCATGAAAAAAGTTTAAACAATTGTCTAACTCAAATAATTTTATAATGTTTTCGGACACAAAGTGATACTAATTTTTACACGAATTAAAAAACTAGAATAGTTGACTAGCAGTAGGCCTAACTATTATTTGGGCTCTAATGAAATTGTTGGCAATACCATTTAATTAGCCTACACACGGTAGGCCTACTTTCCTAAACTATGAGTATGAAATGTGTACAAATATTTAACCACAACGATTAAAACATTTTATTTGAAAATAACATATTAACTGTTAGGCTATTCGTTATAATCAATGAAATACTGTATATAAATGCAATTAAAACTTGTGCTGCTTAGATTTAGATTGAAAAATGTCTGTTTTTGAATACTAGCTAATTTCGTCACTTCTGAGTTAGGTAATTGGCGTATCATCTTAATTCTTCACAGCAACATCATTGATTGTAGTTTCTTCATTAAAATTTATAAATCAGCGCCTGGTGCTTTCAATTAATTTTCATGAGTAGGCTGGAAATGAATCTTCACACGCTCAATCTCGGTACCCATGAACCTTTGAAATTAAAGGTGCTAGCAGGCAACCATGATGGCTTCGTTGATATAATTGATGTTAAGAATAACGTTTAGCCCAACAATCTAGAAGGTACTTTCTGATTATTAGCTACATTAAATACGCCTCTCTCTTCCTCGTAGTTGCTAGTACAATCTTTCTAATCTTCCAAAGTAAAAACTGTTTAGCTTGGTCGTAATACAACACAAAAAACTATTCAGAACACTCAGATATTTAAATTGAACTTCGAGTCAATATTAAATAACCACATTTATGAAAAAATTGTTATTGAATGAAAAATAATCAGTTTTAAAACACCATACACTATACATTACAAATAACACGAGAAAATTTTATTGAAGTTTACGAAAAAAACCCATGTACACAAAACCAAATGATTGTTTTGACATTGCCTTTTAGGTGACGTCATAAGGCATTTGACGTCAGAGCGCTCCGGCTTTGTCTTAGTAGCAGGTGTTGGTAGTGGACTGTGACACCATGGCAGCGATGTCGTGGGTTCGAATCCGCGTTCTGCCAGTGACTTTTATTAATACCATTCTTCTTTGTACTGCAATGGCTCACCCCTAACTCTGTCTAATACGATCCACACACAAATCAATGTCAATAGTCTATGTGGACGGGGCAAAGTAAAGCAAACAAAGGCCTGCAAACCTCTTAACAAAAATAATAAGGCGGCTGACACACTGGTGTCTTAAGACATCGTGTCCTAAGACATTTTGTGTCTGAAGCATGTCGCATGTGAAACCAACCTGTTATCAAATGAGAGCTTACACACTGCTTGCGACACATATCTGCTGCATACATCTGTCGCACGAGACCGGTTGGTCGGTGTTTGGTAAGACATGTCTCATGAGACACCTGCTCATGCATGCGCCTGACACACCTGACTCATTCCAGCAGTAGTCTGCGACTACACCGGCAATGTTTTTAATGGTATTTTGGTTTTTGAGTTTTACTATTATTTTTTAACTTATCTGGATGCTCGTTTAGCTGTTGAGTGGTGACAAACTGGCTAGAACCCTCAACATTGGCAGACCAGACCTGTGGGTGGATCCAATATCTACGGGGTATAAAACCTATGCATACAAGGTCTTCATCACACAACTGCAAGTAATATCATCACTTTATCCTCCTCTAATGACATTTTGCACTTCACTGACCACAGCTTCTAGCAACCTTTAGTCATGCGACATAAGACACGAGACATGCAAAAGACATTCATGTCTCTTCCAATTTCATCAGACAAGACACGCGTCTTTTATCACATGTATTCAGACACCAGTGTGTAACCGCCTAATAATAACTGTTTTACAGTGTTTTTTCTTTAATATGAAATATTTGTAGCTACCTTTCAGTTAACTTAGCCTTCACGAACATGACGTCCAGACATAGCAGTTTAAATGATTCAGTTATAGCAATGGTTCAATACCTAACAGATTGGATTCATTCACTTCTAATGAATTTTAATCTGAATTTATCAATAAATTAATGAAGCGATCTACATGAATATCTACGGTACTGATTTATGTTATTTTTCAGATACATATTAAAAGCCACCAGGGAAATGAAGGCAATGAGAGTGCTGATACTTTGGCTCGAAATGGTGTCAACTTTTATGGGATCAAGCAGTTTGATGCTTATCACATAAAAGGAAGTCCTGACAAATAATGATTGAGTATTCTAAAGATTGGGACAAAATATGGACGTATTTATTCTCTGAAAGGGTAAGGAGGTTCAGAAATGTTTTCAAAAAGGCGAGGAATAACAGGAACTGAGTACACCTTTGATTGTGTGGACCAGGATTGTAATTTTGAATTTGAGAGAAATTAAGACATCACTGTGTCACTTAACAGAAAATTGTCTTTTTTCAAGACAAGTTAAATTAAACCAATTTAAAATGCTTAACATGGTTTGATTTTGTGTTTCCCCAAGTTATCTGTTTAATATAAAAGGTTAGTTTTTAGACAGGGTTAATAAGCCTTGTGGGACTAATTCAGACAAGACAAGCAGGCTTACCTTTGAAAGTGAAGGACCCTTCCATAGAACAAAAATATGATGTACTGTGCGTATTTTTTATTGCTATTGAATAAGACCTCCATTTTCAAAGGAAAGTGTAGCTGTCCAGTCAATTTGAAATAAAACGGTTTTGTTCATGAAAACAATACAAAAATTACGTAATTGATGAATAAGGCATTAAATAAGTGCATTAAAAATTTTTTGTGATATATAACAGTAATAGTGCAGAAAAAGTGACGAATATAATCCCAAGCATCCAAGGCACTTGAACAGGGTGTGATTTTCGTGAATAGTCTAGGGATGTTAGCTTAGAAAGATAAGAGTCTCCCACATTACTGTAATATTTGCCTTAGTGACTGTTTTATCTATCGCAAAACATCCAGTTCAGCCATCTATTCTTACAGTGATAAAATAGACAATAACAGAAGAGCACAGAGAGACTTCTTATAGAGAGACTTCATTTGAAACACCGACGCACTTTGGCGTATTTTAAGGTGAGTATGACTGAAGGGGTGAGTGTGATGATTGTGATGGATCAGATGAGGTGTAGCTTTGTTACTGACAAATATCAGCTGTTTTTATTTGTCAGGATCATTAATTAATAGCCCAATGACCAAAGGCAGCTGGGTCGAACCATCAAAAAGAACCATCAAAAAGCACTAACTTTTCTCAGGACCGAACTGGCAACCTTCAGATTCAAAGGCGAGCTCTTTAACCACTCAGCTACCCAGCCAGAAATGTTATACAGAAATGTTATAGCCTATTTCCCTTCACGCAAACATATCCATCCAGCCCTATTTCCTCATAGCAATGAACCACTACTTCTTACATTGAAAACTAATCAACCTGAGAGGCATTTCAATGTATCACCCAAATAAGAATAGACCGAACATGATTGCGGTAGGGAATGTTCCAGAATATCACGGCTATTTAGAGCCCTGAGGAAATGACATTCGGAATGCCGTTGTGCATTGGTATACTATGTTGCCTTGGAAAACTTGACTCCTCGACATATTCAATCCGTCTTTGCCACTTGTGGAGTAGAGACTTTTCTTGCATTTTTACAGTATTAGTTTTCAGATAGCATATTTGATGCCACATTGGGGAAAATGTATTGAGCATTATTCAGCAGTGAAAATTGATTTCAATGAAGTTTAGTCTTATTCTATTTACTTCAGCTTTTCACAATAAAAAAAGTAAGTTTTCAATTGAAAAATAAAGTCCATTACTTTATGCTCTTTTCACCACTATCCATAAGATCCCTTCACCAGTTTGTTCAATACTTATTTTCTTTGGCTTCTGGTGTTCACACGAACTTGAAAGTTGAAAAATATCATAAAATAAATAACACAGTTTTCAATAAACAATTTTATTAAAAACAATATAAAATGAAAGCACACTCCTTGAACTTACACCTAATCAGGTGAACAATGGAATTTGTCTTGCCTGTAGTTCATAGGGCCTTTTAAATCAAAGGTGTCACAAGCAGAATTTTCTGCATTAACCCTTTCACGAGTATGATGGGCGTTCCTGACTGTCTAAATCTCCTATCTGGAGAGGAGTATACAGTTTTAACGTTTTTAAGTGGCCCAAAGGAGTAAGAGAAAAATTTGTTTTGGGACCAAATCATTATTTTGACACAAGTTTGTAACTTTAAAAAGTCAAACAGCAGCATCAAAAATTAATTTTGAAACAATCTTTTTCCCTAATTTTATTATTTCTTATAAGTTAATGTTTTCAATGTTTAAGTTACAATTCATGTTTCACATTAGAATTGTAAAACACTACCCCAAAAGACTACAAAAACAGTATAACAAAGCTCGTAAGTGTACTCACTGCCGATAAGTGTCAAGTTACGACGCTAGTGCAGCAGGTAAAAGAATTTTTTTAATAAGCTTTAAAATTATCTAATTTTAAAGCACTGATAGCCATGCCCTCATTGCTATTTGTATTCCCATCCTTAAGGTAGGTTTACACGTGAGAGTTTTTCACTCTCAGAGAGTTTCGTACTCTCAGCAGGTACTCGCAGAGGTGTTTACACAACCAGCGAATTTTCCAAGATTGTTAATTCCAGACAGTTTTCTGCGAGTACTATCAACAGCTGTCTGAGATTTTTATGAGAGTAACTAACTACTCTCCGAAAGTGAAAAACTCTCACGTGTAAACCTACCCTTAGCCCGTCCCATTATAATTAATGAATTATCACTCATCAATAGGTTGAATAGCAAGTTATTATAATTTTAAGTTAGTTACAGAGTCAATCTCATCTAATTTGTATAAAACAATTGCTAAAAAAATTGAATACCTAAGAAAGTTATGCACCTTTATTACTAGGTAATTAAAATGCCATATTACCTATATTACTAGGTAATAAAGGTGCAATGCTAGGCAGCGGCCTTAGCTCAGTGGTAGAGCTCTGGGTTATCACCCAGCGGGCCCGGGTTCAAATCCCGGCTCGGGGACAAAAAGATCGTTAGGCCGCTCCCGCGGTTCGGAAGTCACGTTTTAAGCCGTTGGTCCACCTGCATAGAAAACATAAAAGTACAGGAATTTCAGGAGAGGAGAACTACCAGTTAATTGCTGATCTCCCTCCACTAAAAGACATATGATCATTATTATTACCTTTATTACTATTTTTTTACTATTTATTAAAATAACTTTACTCGTGAAAGGGTTAAAATATTTTTTTATTAATTTTATTCTTTTATAGGTTTTTCCTTCTTTTTAACATATTTTTATAACTCTAATCCTTCAACACTAATCGTTAGGTAGCCCGTAGATCTTGAGGTTGCCACTGTCCCGTCGGCGATCGTTGTGGTCCTTATCATCGCAGGCGAAAGCCAGCAGGTACATCTTGGGGTGCCACGCAACAGTGAACGTGGCCGCTTCCACCTGAATGTCGGCCACCTTGGACATAATACGTAGACATTAGTGATGGGCGTTATTTTAAATGTTACTCAGTAACGGTTAATGAAAAATAACAGTCAACCGATTTGCAAAGTAATAGTTACTGACTAAAACATTATCAATTCACAGACAACGACTTAGGGAACAGGAACGACTATCATTTAGACAGTTCTGTAATAAAGGAATAACTGAAAGTAGTAAAGAACGTTTACATCTAGACAGTTATATTGAAACAGAATAACTGTATGGTTGTTATTCGAGAACGTTTAGGAATGCAATAAAGAAGAACAAATCCTGACCTATCGTCCTGGGTCCTTCACTCGTGTTATTTTACTTGGTCAAAATTTTATCCATGTCCAAACTTGGAATAACAACTTAGAATGGGATTATGGATGTGTTTGTAATCATTGTAATATTTATCTTGATTTCCTCTATAAGGACAATGGCTAACATTTTTATGTACAATTAATACTTATATAATCTGTTTCTTATGGGTCATTATCAAATTAATGGCCAATTTGAGTCTCTGCAGGAAAAAAAATTACTAAAATAATTTTTCTCATGCAAATAAAGCTTTGTAGATATAGTAAGTATATTATTAAACACGATCTTGCTTTAAATAAAATTATTGAATGAAAATAAATGTATAATAAAAAATAATATGTATCTAATTTTTCCCCTTGCTCACTGTCTACATGCCTCAGAGTCTAAGTTCTCAGTTGACAAAAGCCATCCAAATTTACAAAAAATAACTATGTAAAATGCCCATGATTTTCATATAACAGTTATATTTTGAAACAAAGTAATAATATTATTGAAATCAGATCGATTTCAAAATAATTCACCATTATTTCCGTGTCTCTACAAGACCAATAAAAGTGTAGCGATGTTTTGAATTTGCCGCCAAATCGCCGCGGACCGTTTCGTTTCTCCCGTTCCTGTCAGTAACGCTCGGCCGAAGTTACATGGAAGACATGTTGTGGACGACAGCATCGTAATCGTCATATTTAGGTCGTTATTAAAACATTTCAGCTAAGAAATCGTGCGTACATTAATTGCTGTTCCCCTCGCTCACTCCTCATAACTCATTTATAAAATTATAACAGCAAAACTAGCAATGGTAGTTTTAGAATTGATTATGAAGCCGGTATTACCTCAAACAACCGGTTCAAAAACTTAAGACCTTCAACATTTTCCCTTCCCTCACGTTCCCCTCGCTCATGGATGAGTCGTGAATAAGGGGAATCCCTTTGAAATTATCATTGTAATAATACATTTTATTATTACTTAACCTAGCATTATTAATTGATACAACTTATTTACTTATTAGTTTTTCATATTTATTATTTATTAGTTCCCCTTCGCTCACGGCGATTTCCCCTCGCTCACTCTCTCACAATCACTTTTTCTATATTAAAAAATATCAAATTAAAAAAAATAATTAAAAAATTTATATTAATTGAAAGTTTATACTCTTTATAATTTTATTATATTTTTAAATAAAAATAATAAATAATCTATCAAAATATGGAAAGTTTAAGTGAGTTTTTTGAGATTAAAATTAAAATAAGGCACATTTTTCAGTCTAAAGAACACAATAATCAATTTAAACTAGTTTTAACTTATGTAGGTGTTAGTAATTACATTTACCTTTAACATTCAGCTTATAACTTTTGACTTTACCATTCTTTTATCACTTTTTTATCAAGAAAAAAAACCGTGAGCGGGGGGAAAATTCTTTGTGTATTTCTGAAATGAAATCAGGAAAATCAGTCTTAAATGTAATTTTTATGCTCTGATATTTGTAAGGTTTTATGCTGTAGTAGTTCATTTACTTTGAACTACTAATAAATAACTGTTTTTTAATTTTATTTTTTTATTTTTTTACCTTTCTCAAATTGGCCATTAATTTGATAACGACCCTTATTCTTAACTGAGTCAACAAATCGTTCCTCAACAACATGGCAGGGTAAAACGTTCTTAAGAAAGCTTAGCATTTACAGTTATAAAAGAACAGTTAACAAGAACTGTTATTGTATAAAGATTAACAAGAAGTGTTCTTTGAGGACGATGTTCTTAACTGTAAAGAAATAACAGTTAAAATAACATGTCAATGAAAAGTAACAATAAGAGTTAAAACCATTAACAAAAAATAACGTTTTATCTCATCAACAATATACATTCTTTATTTTCACACAACATTCTTTACATTTGTATACTAAAACAATAGGGGCATTGTAAAAATAATTGAAATAAAATTGTACTTTAAAAAAATAAATACACCAAAGCATTCTAAAAGAAGTCTTACAATGTAATGAAGCTCTGCTGGTAAGTCCATTCTTTAAAATTTTTCATTGTTCATGGACTTAAATTTAAGTGCCAATTCATTTATACATCTTTAAACCAGCGCAGATCGAGCAGTTAGTGTGAGCTTTGAAGTCTAAAGATGATGTTGTTTCTAGTATGGCCTACTGTAACCATGATGAAATTAAACAGATTCTGACAAAAACATTTTTGTGTGGTGAATGAAGTTATAATCCAGCCGGTTTCATGTATGTATAATCCAATGAGTATTGGAATTTTTTTTAATGGTGTCTACAAGAACTTCTTGGTTAGAAATTTGTCATAGTTAGAATTATTCTTTTTTTTTTTTTTTGTAGATGGAAAATAGTTTTTATGCCTTGCCCCCAAAGAGCCAAGCCATACTCAAGATAGATTCAACATAGGCATGATGATGATAGACTACTTTAAGTGGAGGAACAAAAAAGACAGATAATTTTTTTCTTGATAGACTCCACATGATCTTTGCAGGTTATATTTCTATCAATGTGTGGTTTAAAGTAAGTGAGAAAATCATTTACTCTGATTTGACTAGTTGTGTTTCATCTAGGTTAAGGTTTTAAACCATTTATTTCAAACCGACCCTGGCGCCGGTGTCGATATGCGCGATGTCGATCACCAAGTCCTCGCTAGCGGACGCCAGCAGCTGGCCGTCATGGCTGAAGCTGATCGTACGCACCGGCCAGTCCAGCCTGCGGAAAACAATATATTACACTAGAAACCCTTCAGAACCAAACTAATTGAGACTTTTTTAGTAATGTGCCAACATAGTAATCACAGTTTAACCAAATCAACTGATCTAATATCTACAATGGTTAGATGACACTGCGGGCAGAGATGTGTCAAATCAACATCTTCCTAGAAGTAGTCGGCTACTTCCTGATGCTACAGGTTTAGAATGCGAGGTACAGACTTCTCCTTGCCACAGAATATATGTGGAATATATAACCTAGGAAAATCTGTGGTTCATCCAATACTAAAATAGGCAAAATTGAAATGTTATATAAACATTTCAATTTAAACAGAGATATAAGAAAGAATAATGATAAATATGTTAAGTACGACTCTGCTACTTCGGAGTTGTCCATTTCCTCCTTGAGGTGGAATTTAACATTATGTCCCAAAGACTGGGGGAAAATAAGTTTTGATATATATTTTCCCCCAGATTGTTAATAAGAATTTTTGATTCATAGAAAATATAAAAGGAAAGTTTTTTGTTCGATTATATATATTCAGTCAGCTCTGAACAAACTTTAAAGCCGGGTTTACACGATGCCTGTAGGTGAGACAATTGTCAAAAGACAACTGATTGGCATGAAATTATTGCCTTCGTGTAAACACTTCAGGCCAATTGCCTTGCCAACTGCCCTCCCAATTGCCCCGAAATTCAGTTGTCTCCGGGAGTAGACTGATGACAACGAGCTGGGCCCAGCGAGACCCCCACCACTCGGAATTTCAGTTGTCGCGACAATTGACGCCGTGTGAACGGATAGGCCAATAGTGATGTCTTGTTTTTTGCCAGTTCCCTAGTTCCCTTGTGTCAGTTGAGACATACAGGTGTGTTGTTTTGTTTACGTCCAGTTATTCGTTAGTAAAAATGGCACCAAAGTGGACTGATGAAATGAATTAAAAATATTTTGAACTTTACAAAGAACACAGGAGTTTGTGGGACCAGTGAGACCTTGTGAGTTTGTGAGACTTGTTCAAGGATAGAAACGCTCCCTGTTCTTATTTAATTCCTCTTCTAACACATTGCAAGACTCACTTATAAATTCCCGGCACAGATCATTAAGGCTCCGGTCTACCCCAGCCTAAACAACAACAATGCCTAATGCCGCCTCGCGGCCGTAGCGCTAGGCAAGTTTGATGTCTGCAGAGGTTTACGAGGATCGTGTTTCAGAATTAACCAATTAAAATAGAGATTGGCTCTTAACTTTTTCTAAAATTAGAAAAAAGGATCTCGTCAGCTATCTTTTTAGAATTTTTAAACAAAATTTTGAATTTCAGTTATAATTGTCTAAAATTATCTGTTTTTGAGTTTTATAGATGCAGAAGTTTACGGGGATCGTGTTTCAGAATTAACCAATTAAAATAGAGATTGGCTCTTAACTTTTCTAAAATTAGAAAAAAGGATCTCGTCAGCTATCTTTTTAGAATGTTTAAATAAAATTTCGAATTCCAGTTATAATTGTCTAAAATTATCTGTTTTTGAGTTTTATAGATGCAGAGGTTTACGGGGATCGTGTTTCAGAATTAACCAATTAAAATAGAGATTGGCTCTTAACTTTTCTATAATTAGAAAAAAGGATCTCGTCAGCTATCTTTTTAGAATTTTTAAATAAAATTTTGAATTTCAGTTATAATTGTCTAAAATTAACTGTTTTTGAGTTTTATAGATGCACAGGTTTACGGGGATCGTGTTTAAAAAATAACCAATTAAGATAGAGATTGGCTCTTAACTTTTTCTAAAATTAGAAAAAAGGATCTTGTCAGCTATCTTTTTAGAATTTTTAAATAAAATTTCAAATTTCAGTTATAATTGTCTAAAATTATCTGTTTTTGAGTTTTATAGATGCAGAGGTTTACGGGGATCGTGTTTCAGAATTAACCAATTAAAATAGAGATTGGCTCTTAACTTTTCTAAAATTAGAAAAAAGGATCTCGTCAGCTATCTTTTTAGAATGTTTAAATAAAATTTCGAATTCCAGTTATAATTGTCTAAAATTATCTGTTTTTGAGTTTTATAGATGCAGAGGTTTACGGGGATCGTGTTTCAGAATTAACCAATTAAAATAGAGATTGGCTCTTAACTTTTCTATAATTAGAAAAAAGGATCTCGTCAGCTATCTTTTTAGAATTTTTAAATAAAATTTTGAATTTCAGTTATAATTGTCTAAAATTAACTGTTTTTGAGTTTTATAGATGCACAGGTTTACGGGGATCGTGTTTTAAAAATAACCAATTAAGATAGAGATTGGCTCTTAACTTTTTCTAAAATTAGAAAAAGGATCTCGTCAGCTATCTTTTTAGAATTTTAAAATAAAATTTCTAATTTCAGCTATAACTGTCTAAAATCATCTGTTTTCTCGATTTTTAACTGAAGTTTTCTATTCGTTTTAATGAACTAATTACAAAAGTGTCTTTTCTTTAATATGACACCTTATTTATAGCTCTAGGCTTCATTTGGCAGAAGATAACACGATTCTAAAAACCCTTGCATTTGGGTGCGCGCCAGTGGTAGACCGGAGCCTTAAACATTAGTTTTAAGTTCACGCGGGACACGACAAGACGACGAGCACTCGGCCATGTTTTGCAGTCAACTGCTGTGGCAATAGTTGGCCCTGTGTAAACGGCTTCACGTTCAACTGGGCTGGCCTCCGACAATTGTCTCCCACGTTATGACAATTGTCCAAAGACAATTGTCTCACCTACTGGCATCGTGTAAACCCGGCTTAACAGCAACTGACGTGATTAGATTTTTTAACATTATAAATATTTATAGTCGGGGGCAAGAGAACAGGCGGGTGAAGGTCAAGTTAATTAACATGTAGTTAAAAGAGTAAAAATCAGAAAACACTTGACCTTGACACGCCTGTTCTATTGCTCCCGACTATAGTGAAGATTGTCTTTTACATAATTTATGGTTGAATAACTTATTCCTTAATTTTTCAGAGTTTGATAATCTGACGGATGTCATGGTTTTATGTATACTTTATCATGACACCATTCATTAATATATATATATACATTTATTTTTATATTACAACATTGGAAAACAATTTTCTCTGGCTTCAAGTAAATCAAAATAAAATAATTTTAAAATATTTTGTTTGCCATAAAATTTGTTCCTATGATAATTAATTTATTTAGGGCTTGTAGCAACGCGTGACGGGTCGGCTAGTTAATATAAAAGATGTATTTTGATTTGATTTATTCCATCATTATTGTTGTTTATTACCTCGGCAACCAAAACATACATTATCCTAAAATTCCAGTCTCAAAAATTGAATTGATTATGATTTAGCCTAAATTATTGTTCATAATGGGAAACCTTTTTGGCTAACTAAAATTTCCAATTACCTACGAATTTTAATAATCTTCATAACCAATAGTTCAGAATATTACTTGAAAAATAAAGACATTGGAAATAAGACTAAAATGTAGAATTTATCTAAATTTAGAAAAATTGATGAGAAGCATTTTATTATGGAAAGATTAGTGAAAGAAACCATTTGGATAAATCAAATTTCCAATTAGCTGAAAATTTAAATAACCTCAAAACCACTGTGATTGAAACAATCTTGTAAGGGCAACAGGAACAAGATCTAAATTTTGGGAGAAGAATGGATGTGGAGCATACATAGTATGGAAGAAGTATTGAAGATATGGAATAAAACGGCAATTGGATATCCAAGTCAAAAGAAAAGAAATGAATTAGAAATTTTAATGGGTTGGGAGGCACAGCTAGGAACTAGATCAACTGGCATGAAGTTGATGAAGGTGGTCTGGATAGTACTCTGGATGAATGAAGTGGAAGGTGTGGAGTGTGTTTGAAGCAGGTATCCCTATTTTGACATCCCTAAAATGACTTTACCTTGCTAGACCACCTTATATTGTCAACACCAATTTTGTCCTCCTTATTTTGACTACAACTATTGATTCTACCCCCTGATTTTCACCACGATTTTAACCTCATTTCCCTACTTCTATTTATTTTCCCACCGTTTACCTTGTCTTTCTCTTTTATTTTTATATTTACCAGCTTTGTCTTTTACCTGATTATGGAAGTACCGGATTTGAAAAACTTATTACTGGATTGGAAAGTGGAAAGAGCATCATGGCTGGAAACTGGTTGAGAATTTTGAGAACGATTAAATGGCATGAAGAATAGGTTCGGTAACAGAGGAAGAGGTTAGATCTTGGACAACGAAAAGTTCCTGGACAGATCAACATCTCTCTGTCTTCAGGCCTCCCAACCCATGGCAAGAACACAACTTGCGCCTTCCTGTGGCTTGTGAAAATGTATTTTTCCACATCTGCCAAAATTCATTAGGAAGAAAATTGCAACGGCCATTGTCAAGCACTATTGAAATTTTTAGAAAAACAAACATTAATTTTACTTAAAAGCAGTGAATTGTTTTTAAAATTTCAGGAACTTTTAATAAATTAACTATTTGTATATGTGTTTATTTTATTATATCAATGATCATAAAATAATTAATGTGGGAAGAAAAATTTTGCTATCAGAACTTCTAAAAATTTAAGTAGAAACAGATTTTCTAAGCTGTAGGTGTCAAAGGCAATCAGTGCATTATTGTTTGTGGATGATTTAAAATTTTTTATACTGGAGCAATGCAAACACTAACACTGGTACAGTACACTCTCGTTTATCGGACTCGGCGACATCCGAACTCCGCTTCATTGGAACTGAAAATCTGGATATTATTAATTTTTTTTCTTACGAAATAAATAATTTTTCCGTTTTAGTGCCTTCAATTTCCATTCGTTCTATCCGCACAACAGTGAAGCATCACATTTTGCATCAAAAGTCATCAGGCGTTTTCCGTAATCTGCACCCATCGATGTGATTTACGAGGCCGTGGAGTCGCACAAAATTAGAAGAGGAAGGGGGCAGGAAGTGAACATCAGTGTCGACCGCTTCCCAAACTGTCATTCAGTCTGTCTCGCGTCGCGACTGCACCTGTGTTACGTGGGAGTCAGTTGAATGCTGGAATATGAATATGGAATATGATAATAAAGATTTTGGATCTTTATTTCCTGCGTTGTTTTTATTCCTATAGGTTCATTGTTACCTTTTTCTAAGTTTGAGAGCCTTATTTTCATAAAATCTCTTGTGTTATCTTAAAAACAAGAGTGAATACAATCACGATAGGTCACCGTACGGGCGAAAATGATGACTCACGACGGACTCCGCTTTATCGGAATTTTTTGACATCCAAACCGGCCGTCCGCCACATTAGTTCCGATGAACGAGAGTGTACTGTATCACAAAATGGTGTGGAGAGTGTTTTACAGTGGATTGGCAGGAAATTAAATCACATATAAAAATGCCAAATGATCACCTATTTACAAGAATTTAGAATTCCTTAAAACACAACATTATTGATTCGGAAGATAACATTCAACCTAGTCATTTAATGACAATAATGCCAGGGGAACCGAGCTTATGCTCTTTAAAAACTCGTTAAAGTCACTTTCCTTTCTCAGTTAAAGCTTGTTCGCTCCTCTTACTCGCCCTCTCCCCTTTTAGACGAGTTCGTTTGCCTGGCTCACCAGCCAGGCGAAAAAGAGCTGGTGCATGTTACTCTCATTGACTTAGATGGATTACGCCACAAGCCTGAATCAGAAGTGCATTTTTAAACACCAAAGGAATGAAATAGCCCTTCTTTTGTGTATTTTTTTAGCTCTGCAATCCGCCCCAAAACTGTTAAGCTATTTCAAACATTAATCCCCCAAGATTTTGTTTATTTTTATGTCCAAAATATTGCACAAGACATTGAGTGTAAGAAGCAATAAAAATATAAGCATAAATTACGAATGACAATAAGAAACTGATTCCGGATCTAATTTGAATTGATAGACTATGCTTAAAAATTCCGTCAAGAACTATGTTTCATACCTTGAAAATGTTCTCACACAAGCTAGTTCATCAACATCCCACAAAGAGACCAAAGCGTCGGCTGACCCAGTAGCAAAATATCTTCCAGTCGGATCAAACTCAATGCAGATGCAAGTCCCTGGATGAGCCTTCAGTACGTGTTGCAACTCCATTTTGGGATAACTGAAAATACAGCCAAATAAAACCACAAAATTCCATCTCCCGGTTCTCTGCCTTCATACAAAACTAAAAAAGACCAAAACATTTTGCAGGTTGCTCAACTCAAAAATAATTATTTATATCATATTTTTTTACTGGTTTTTATGTGAACAACTTTAACTTTTCAATAGGTAGTAAATTCTTAATTTGATAGCTTACGTTATGAAGGAAATTAATGTTGTCAGTTAGTACTATTGTAGTTTAGGCTGGAATTATTGTACCAAATGTAGTTAATGTAAGTGTTTGTTGTATTTAGTAAAAATGGTGTTTACCGTTGAGAGATAATAAATAAATGTGTAGACCTAAGTAACTGTCCTTTAGCCAAGAAATACTTGTTGTTTTTAAACAAAGTTTTTGTTTTAGTGGTATTGTACAGAAACTTTGTGTACCAGTATGTACAAATGTATCTTACAACAGTCTTCTACTCAAAAGTGAACTTTTCAAGCAACTACAGTCTCATTACAAAAGTAATATTCAAAGACTTCTAAAAAGAATATATTTCATGTAAAATATCATCAAACCTAAAAAAAAGAAAAAAAAACTGGTGTAACGGGAGTGCAGAATAGCCAATGGATTTATTTAAGTTTAAAATATTTAAACATGCATTTTGTGCATAATACCTTAGAATATGAATACAGCCTTGTCCATTCGTCAAGAAAAACAAGGTACTTTGATTATTCCATGAAATTTCATTAACTTCAAAATTGAACTGCTCTTCCGCTTTAATTTTGTGGGTCCGAGGGTCAATGAAAGTTACAAGGTCTTCCTTGTTACCAACAGCAATGGTATTTCCATCAGGGGCCCAGGAAATGTTTATGTTTTCACCTAGGAAGATAAAGCAAATTTAATATATTTTTCATCACGAAGGTCAAAGAGGAAAAACTGTTCTGTAATGTTACTTACATAGGCTACAGTATGTAGTAATAGTGTCAATACTAAAATACTGCAGAACTATAATGTTTACAAATGCACATAAAAGGTTTAACAAACAGATTTCAAAGTTAAATGCAGCATGTCTAAGCCTATGAATCCTTCCATGTTACTGCTATAAAGCTATTTGTCATGCAACATAATATAGATACGGTACCTAATTTATAAATGACTAGAGTTGTATCTCAAAGTGTATTTTCATAACAAAATTCAATTTTCAAATGCATGTTCCTAAATGTTCCATGTCTATCCACAAATTGAAGAAGCCTGATTGTAAATACAAAAATTGTAGCCTATAGCAATAAACAGATTGGTAGAAAATATATTTCATTGTTCCAACTTACGAAAATAAAATACCAGTATTTAATATAGTATAAGCTATAAAATAGGCTTAACATAAAAAATATGAAAGCACAAAAGTGATATCGTACCAACGAGCTAAACCTATTAGGTACACAAAACCTTTGAATTTCCATTTCAACAAATAAATGCTCTTCTTATTATAAATTCATTCCAGGTTTCATTTTTAGGTTTCAATAATAATAATATTAAATCTTTATTGCTGGAAGACAAATAAATACAATATTTGCATAGCAAGCGTCAATAAAATAGTTACATAAAAAAATGCACAGGATTCACATTTTACTCAAAACCACGCACCAGCCGGTTCACATAAAAAAAAGAAAAGTGACAAAATTTAAAATCAAGAAAAGCTTCAAAACTCAAGCCAGCATTTCACCCCGTGTATAAACTCGCCCACTGAGTAGAACACGTTCGACACTAAAAAGCGTCTTGATTTTGATTTGAATTTTGGCTCAGAATTTTCAAATCTGATGCTCTACTGGATTCTATTTAATATGGAAACACCTGCCAAGGAGGGGAGGCGCTCCATTGCTGCCAACCTGTGCTGTGCCGTTCTAAATACATTTCTAGATCTAGTATTGTAATTGTGTATATCATGTCCCTGAGTGAGATTGGTTTTGAATTAACAGAAAAGAGACAGCACTAGAATGTACAGCTCAGCCAGTGCTAGCAGCCCGAGCTTCCGGAAATCACCTCGACACGACTCTCTAAATTTAAGTTTAGCTATTATTCTGATGGCTTTTTTCTGGAGAACGAACACACGGTTAAAATTTCTCTGTGAACAACCACCCCACAGAGCAATGCCATGATGACATTGAATCAACCTGTGATAAGCCATCAGTAATAATTCGGTGGGACAGTGTTGGGACAGCCGTCTAAACAAATATATTGCGGAAGATAGCCTCTTGCAAACACTGGCCACATGGTCGGACTACGTCAGCTCATCATCAATGAGCATTCCGAGGAATTTAGTGACGCCGACTTCTTTGATGACAGTGTCATCTATTATAGCAGTCAGTCGGTGTGAATTTAGAGCTGTGCTGCCTCCAAATATCACACAATTATATTTTGAGGGATTTACTTTGAGATTTTTGCCCTCAAAGTATAGAATGCAAGAATTGATTCCTTCAAAAGAAATGAGTTCAATTTGGCCAATGTTTTTGACAATCCATGAGGACACAATTTTTTAGGCCTAAGTTGAATGTGGGTCGATTTCACAAAACTGTCTAATTTTAAGTCACCCAAATTATAAAAGAAACATTAATGACTATGTGAGTTTAAACTTAGCCCATGAACAACAAGAGATTCTTTTCTATACAATTCATTTAATAAAACTATTAAATATGTTCATTGTTATTTTTTTTTATAACTTTTTGGCTCAATTTACCATTAAGGTCACGGTCTCCAGGAATGCGCTGCATAAATAAGTGACTTTGTTTACATGTTTAAAAATGTTATAATTACATTTAAGCACATGCACTAGGTTGTGATTAAATTATATTAAATAAATTAGATGGTTTTAAATTAATAAGACAAATTATTTTGGTTTTATAAAAAAATGTACTTGTGTCACCAGAATTAACTCACTGAGAACAATATTTCTGTAAATATGAAATATAGTAATTCAAATTTGTAACTTTTTAGTTTTACATATATAAATGTTCTGTAGAAATATTGGCGAACATGATCTACGCAGTTTCCTGTTTTATATTTGACTATTTTTCCCTCAAATTTACAAAAAACTTGAGAGTTCTTATGAGTATTATAATTATTTTCCTTCAGGTCACGCCCTTTAATTAATTTTAAAAAATAACTTATTTTGGTTTTAAAGGTAGAATCATCTGTATCAGTCATAGCTAAAACTAAATACAGGATGAAAAAGGAGGTTTTTTATTTTATTTAGATAAATTACAATAAAACATAGCGGATTTACTTTCCAGTCACACTCCTTCCTGTCACAGTTCAATTACTCTATTTATAAAAAAAGACTATTGAATATAGTTGATATATATTTGAGCAATTCATAACTAAAAATATAAATTATTTGAAGATTTATAGCAGTCAAATTATTACTGCCCAAATTGTTTAGAGTTGTATTATTATTGGTTTTAATTAAAGCGTGACCTGAAAGGAAACTTAGGTAAGAAATACATGGAGAGTGCATAAACAAGTAATAAATAGTAAAAATTTTGAAATGATACTCATAATGTTATTTTATACATTCAATTTACTTCTGGATTATACAAAAAAAAAATTTATTTTTAATAACTTTTAATTTTAAGTTTTTAACCTCTGAAATTGGACAGTTTCGTGAAATCGACCCATGTGGTTTTTAATTGTGCAGCAAAACTAACAAATAAACCAAAATTTACCTTTGGTATTGATGGTAGCAGCACACTTTTGGTATCGAGCGTCCCATATCCGCACAGTTTTGTCACCACTTGCCGTAGCAAGTAATTCCGGATTTGTCGCATGCCAACACAGTTGATCTACACTTCCACTATGCCCCCGAAAAGTGAACTCTTTATTCTGTTAAAAAAATTCAAACACTTTAGATTACAGTATGGTATGATACTAAAAAGAACAACATGAAACATGAAAAAAATATATGTATGGTGTGACTTAGTTTGGCAAAAAAGTTTCCTCCAAAACACAGTCTTCTTTTTTTAAAGAATATTGTGGGGAAACTTAATTTGTCTATGTCATATCTTAATAATTTGAGAGGTCTATTTAGTGTAATATTACCTAAACTCGACCAAAAGAGGTTGAGTATGTGCAAATTATTGAATTTAGAAAATATTTTAATATTGTAGACTCACTATAAAGTAGGACAATCCGGCCCTGCAGTAGGCTGGTGTTTTTCAGATGGCATTAATCCACTATGCCTATCTCTGCTAATAGATGATTTGGGGTACCGTACAGTTTCATATAGCGTCTACACTACTATCGAATAAAAATATCGATCGATCTGATCGATATATAAACTGAATAGGCAAGATCGATAAATCTATCATATCGGATCCAATATTACTTTAAATGTCACAAAATTTAGCTTGACAACATTTATTTTAATCATAACCTGAACTAATCTCCAATGATGTAAGGAACCTACCTTTGCTCGGGAAAGTTTAAACGTGAAAGTAGATCACATTTCAGTAGGATACATAACTTAGATACCTACGGAACCTATTTGTTTTTATTATATAGGGCCTAGGTTTTATTTTTATTTTTTGTATAGGCCTAATTGACATTGTGATTAGTATAATGTTTTAACTTTGTTATACAAATTATATTAGGCCCTAGATACAACTTTGCGGATTATTTTAAATAACCATTTTGATCACCCGTAGAGCTTATTGGTTGCTTTGGGTAGGCCTATCCCATGAAAATTTATGTATAGTGTGGCATCTGTTTTATTTAGAATTAAAGTGTCTCACTTATAAAATATACTATCATTGTGTAGTATTAGTGACGCCATTCACTGTACATAATATGTACTACTGAATAATGATATTTGAATTTGAATACTTCCTACTGTACATGTGGGAATGACAAGCTAAACGAAAACAGGAGAGTTAGTAATAACTTGGCGAAACTTCGTTATCCGACCCCACCATTATTATCGATGTGGAAATGTCGATATTACGATAATATTGCTATTCTATCGATGATACAATTAAACGATACAATTACGATTTTATCACCAGATTTTGTTTTGTACTAATATAATTAAACATAGGAAATTTTGACAATTAAACAAATATACTGTACAAATATACTGTAAACAAGTAACTGAAAATAACAAAAACAAGTACAAATTTTATCTAATGTAACCTGTAACATTATCAAAGAACAACACAAAGTAAACTAGCCTACCCAAGTTTAATGTGTAGGTGTATCTTAATTGTGAGAAGAAGCAGACTTCGATGGACCTAAAATGGCGTCACACAAATGATGCCAAGAACACGAATCAAAAAGGTATTTTTTTGCTATTGTATTGAGGGAATATGTGCTTTAAATGTTTCCAAACACCATTGATTTTGTTGTTATCGCTGTCAATAAAAGTGATGGAGGTTTACGGTTAGGTTAGGTTAGATTATTATTATAATACATTTCTTAACTCAATATCGTTGTTGATTCGATTATTTTTACTACACAATTTTAATAGCAAACTTGCAATATCAAAATTTCCACATCGATAAAAACGGTGGAGTCAAATAAGGAAGTTTAGCCTATAACTTAGTGACTGTCTTTCTTGTTCAAGTACCTTTGGTACCTAATTAGATTGAATCGATACGGTAGTTGATGTGATGGATATATATTGATCGGATCAATCTATAGTCTAATTTGATAGTAGGGCCTAGGCCTAGAGTAGGCGTTATATGAAACTCCACCTCCATTTTTTATGAAAAGATCTTTTCCTACTGTAAAAGCTTTCTGGCAATTTTGTAGTAAGTAGGCATCTGCCTACCTAGGCTAACTTAGGCAAAGGCCTTTCTATGAAAGTGATTAAAATAATAGACCAATTCAGAGAACAAAAAATAAAACCTCAATAATCGATCATTTTGGGAAAAAAAAATTTTAGGTCTAACTTACTTACCAATCGTTCTCTGTCAAGTGAAAATATTGTGACACACTTATCAAACGAGCCTGAAGCTAACCTTTTCCCATCACAACTCCAACCTACAGAGTGGACTTTGGAAGTGTGAGCAGTGTACTCCTTTATTTTATTCCTAGTTTTAAAATGATTCTGAAGCTCTTCTAAGCGAGCTTTTTGAGTTCGAGACATCATCATTTTGGTAACTGGGAAGGTAAAGGTAAAACTGCATAAATAATAAATAAACACATAAACTCAACTTATCAATTCAGCCGGCTTGAAATTCAAAACATAAAAGAAGAAAAAGAAGAAGAAGGCCGAAGCCGAAGGGGAACGACACAAACGAAACGAATAAACGAAACGACCGACGTCGACAAACCGGTAAAAAAATGTAAACAAAACCCAAGGTCTGTAAAGGAAGAAGCATAACTTCCTCCCAGGTCAGCCGAATAGCTTTTTTTGTGTTCCGGATATGAAGCGTCTAAACTAACGCGGAATTCAAGTTACGTTATAATATTTAACATTACACAGCTGATTGAAAGAGAGAATGAAGCAGTCTTGCCATGGGTACGATATTTATCTAAACGACACCATACTAGGAATACGCTCCGATATCCGTCCCGTCCGAAAATTTTTACTCACTTTTTAAGTTATTAGGTGACGCTTTTTATGATGATTTTTTTTAGGGAGAGGTGAGAAAAATGCTTTACGCACACAGGTGGCAAGCCTGTAGTGTGGGGCTCCCCTAAAAAACGGGTTTACCCACTAAAAAACCTCCTCTACTCTTTAGGATTCTAACCTGGAATTGTTTATCACATTACGTCAGGCTAGGCCTAAATTTGGCTAACGCCGGTGGGGCTTACTCCTTATCCAGCCACTCGATCAAGGGATCTGGGCGACTTCGCGGTCCAGATCGGGTTTCGTTTCCAGGAGGAGGCCCCGGACGAACTGTGATAAACAATCCCAGTTGCCCTCATCCTCCAAGATCTTTTGGCAGACCGAGTCCACCGAAAATGCACCAAAAATTTGTGTAGCCTTCAGGCGGGACCCTTCCCAACGGGGGCAGCGGAAGAATGTGTGTTCCGCATCGCCGGGAACGCCCGGGCAATAAATGCAGTCCGGTGAACCGGTCTTGCCCATCCGGTTCAGGTACGACCAAAAATAGCCGTGAATTGTCAAGAATTGGCCGCCGTTCCACCCATGGTTGGACGTGCTTGATAAGTCGCGCAGTCCATCGTCCTCGGGTGTCGTGCTCCCAGCTGTGTTGCCACTGCTAGAAGGTTCGGGAGCGCTCTTCTGTTCTTGCCGTGTCCTTGCTAATCTCGCCTTGTCTCTGATAAATTGCCTTCCTTTCTCCTGCCAAGAGCTTGACAGGGATAACTCCGGCGACCACCAGGACGGCAGGCTCGGACACTGTCCGGTAGGAGGAACACACCCCGAGCGCCGCTCGACGTTGAACTCGGGCGAGTCGCAACCTGTACTACTCTTTATCGAGCAGAGGTGTGAGCGTCTGCCCACACCTCTGCTCCATAAAGAAGCACGAACTGAACCGCGGACATCAACAGCCGTCTTCTGCCGGATCGTGGAACCCCGACATTGGCCATCAGCCTACTATGGTAAGTGACTACCTTAGCGGCCTTGTCCGCCGTACGGAAGATCTGTTCCCTCCAGCTTAACTTGGTGTCCACCATAATCACGAAGTACTTAGCAGCACGAGTTGATTGGACCACCTCCCTTCCCACTCGGAACAGAACGACGGTGTCTATCCTCTTCTTCGTAAGAATCACAATCTCCGTCTTACGGAGAGCAAGCGAGAGACCGTGATCGGACATCCATGTTTGACCACACGCATGACTCGGTTCAACTTTAGTTGGGTCAGCTCAACGTTGCGTGCGACAATGAGAGCTGCGACATCATCGGCGTACCCAACCAAAGTGGTTTCCTCAGGCATCTCCGACCTCAGGAGGCTGTCATTGGCAACGTTCCAGAGATCCTGGCCGAATATTGAATCTTGCGCGGCAACAGAAGTGACTTCCATCGTCCAAACTCTGTCCCTTGTGTCGTAAATAAGGCTTTGAGAGCGGAGATAATCCTCGATGAGTCGCAACAGATATGCAGGAACGCGAAGGGTGTTGCGAAGCTTATCCAACATATCGACCCACCTCGCCGAGTTAAAGGCATTCTTGACATAAGCGTAACAAGAAGCACTACACAGCGAGGGAAATGGTTGTGGCTCTCGGCTCTCTTCGCAGCTCTCCATGGACTTCGGTGATAGCGTCAATCGTTGACCGTCCCTTTCTGAAGCCATACTGACGGGGGCATGAGTCCCCGGCAGCTTCCACGGCAGAGGTCAGGCGGGAACGGATCAGCTTCTCGAACAGCTTCCCAGCCGTGTCTAATTTGATCACCTTTGCCCTTGCTGATCAGTACAAGTCTTGTGGTTTTCCATAGGGAGCCGGAAACACCCCTTCTACCAAACAGGCGTTGTGCATTCTCAACAACAAGTCAGCATTAATTGAAAATACTTTTTTTAAAGCCTCGCTGGGAATCCCGTCCGGGTCCGGAGCCTTATTGCTCTTTAGGGAGAGAACGGATGTTTCCATCTCCTCGAATATGAAGAGTGGAACGTCATCTAACCGTCCAAAGTCAACCGGCGTACATCCTAGGCCTAGCCTACAAATAAATACATACAAAGAATGATTTTAGCTAAGACCTCAAAACAAGCAAGTAACTTAATAATAATAATTATGCTTACAATATTAAAGGTAAACAGATTGTAGAGCGAAAAAAAACAATACAATTTAAAATCCATGATTGCAAATTAATAAAAATCAAGTAATGTAAGTATTGTAGAATTACGCTTACTTAACACTTAATGCATATTTTGTTACCTGAGACATAGGCTACAATGGCACAACACACTCTAATTAGTTGTTCAATTTAAATCTTTCTCCCGAATAGATATTAGTTGTATCCCATAAATTAGTTAATCGCATAATTCCGTACGACAGCAATTCATTCCACATCAACATGCCTATCTTTTGGTATAATTTATAACTTCAACAGCAAGTAAACATCAGTGTTGATCTATTTAATTTAACAAATAGGTCTGTCAAAATATCAATTAAATTTTATTTAAAAACATAACATAACCGCGAGCAGATATAAACAAGAAAAAGTTATGTTGTTTTCAGCATACACAGTGACAACTCAGCATTGATGGGGGAATATAAACTGATCATATCAACTACATTAGTCAAATCATGTAGCCTAAACAACTGAAGTTCTGTCAAAAATTCCGGAAAATAAGCTTTTTTTATACTTGAAAATAATTGCTCGATTATAGTTTATTACCTAGTTTAAAATACTTAAAATCTAACCTGAGAATTTCATTGAAATCAAATTAGAAATAAAAAAGCCTTTTGGGGGTCTAAAATTCGCCTAAGTGAAATTTAAACTCGATCGTATAGAATTTTATGCTCTATGTTCCATAGAGTAAAATTCAATTACTCTATTTTAAATTTGGATTATTAGTTGATAACAAACCATTAGGTAATGACCAAATTACAAATTATCAATCAAGATAAATCTAAAACCATAAATTCTACCCTATTTTGCTTTGAAATTCCTTATTTTAGTAATTGTTGAGACAAAAAATTCCCAACGCAAACGAGAACGATTGTTGTTTGCTGTTTTGTTGGCAACACTTGCCGGTAGGCGACATCCATGGATGTCGCAGAAAGTGACACCATTGCTCTTATGGGATGCGGCTCACCTGACAAAACCACCATGGAACATAAATGGAGCCCGCCGTCGCGCCGCAGCCGTAGCCAGAGCCAGGCACTGAGTAAAGATGATTTTAGTGAAGATTTCCCCGTCGCAGGAGACCTGCGCACTCAGCAAATTTCCAATATATATATATATTAATGTTTCATCAACAAGGAAATTATTTATGGCTTGGAAAACGCTCTGATGTCCGTCCCGTACGAGAATTTTTACTCACGTTTTAAGTTATTGAGTGACGTTTTATGATATAGGTTATTTTTTATATATTGCGTTATTTCATTATTTTGTTTTTCTTTGTATTACAGTAAACTTAATATTTAATTCTGTTCTCTATTCAAACTTCATTAGTAATATTGACCTATAACACTTTTTAATGTATTTAGATATGCATACATGTTGTTATAAAAAACCAGCGACTGCCAATGCCAATGATACTGTAAGCCTTATATAAAATTATATAGCATTGACTTTACATACTCAATTAGTATGTAAATTAAATGATTATAGCAATGCCCCCCCCCACACACCCAGCAGACCTGCTTACTTAGCGAATTTCCAATGACTGTTATTGTTTAATAAACAAAATATTTGGTTTTATAAATGAGTGATGAATTGAAGTTAGGTAAAATACAATTATTAATCAATACAAGAAGGAATAATCTATACATATTTAATACACAGTCTTATCAATAATAGTAGTTATATCTGTATTATTCTGCTTCAATTCAAACAAAACCATTAAAATTACCGCCTAACAAAAATATCAGACAAAAAATTTAACTGAAAATTATACTAAAAGAGAAGTTGTTTCTAAAATAAATTGGTAAATATCTATCCAAACAGAAGGGCCCTAGAAGAACTTAAAGTTCTAAAATTACCCATTTGATTATCTTTGATTACGAAATTTAAAAGATTTTCAAGTTACATACATACATATATATCCCGCGTCGCCCCGTAGACCGCAGAAGACGGTATGGGACCAGTCTTGAATTCAGTCCATCCCCAGATTGCCATAAGGAGGGGAATAGGTCATGGTTAACAGTTGTAACGAGTAAACACAGTATTTACATCAGTGAGAACATCTGCCTATTCATACCAAAGATGATTTAAACCTTTTGAAGGATGCACTGGTTAACAAACTGATTAAAAATCGTAAATATAAAAATACCTTAACTAAATTGCTCGATATCGAGCAACAAGTACACTAGTGAATAATTTAAGGAACAAAATTGACACACATCAAGAAACCCCTCTAGTAAATCAAGAAACCCTACCTACATGAATGCTACTCATGAATGAGTACAGCAGGTAAAATTTTTCAATAATGATAGTAGATATAATTTTAAAAAACTCGGTAATTTCCGGCTTCTATGATGCAACCTGTTGTGATCGAATTGTAATGGTAGAAATAAGCACGCACTTGAATGTAACATTTTATTCCTTGAACTAAATTATAAAGAACATAAACTATAACAAACATATCATATTTAGAAATATATAAACAGCTGATTATCCATTATTAACATTATGTACAAAAGACAGACCATGTCATTCTCCCCCTCTTAATTTAAAAACATATTATGACACGTAGTCTCTTAACCAGTTAGGCCGGCGTCGCTCTCTTGCTGGTCTTATAGGAACGTCTTGTTGGGGAACTTCTCTGTCATTGTCAGGGATCACTGCTTCTGGAGGGGCTGGGTTGTTTTGTTCTGTTTGTTGTGGTTGTGGCAATCGGTTTGGAACTCTTGGTACATTGAAAGATTGAGTTGGACCGAAACTTACAGTCTTAGGTTTTGCCACTATTGATTGTCTTAGTTGGTTGAAATGCCTCTTGATTTTTCTTCCATTGTCCAAATAAGTAACAATGTAATGTAATTTTCCCAATTTTCTTGATATCACACCAAATGTCCAATGGCTCTTATTATTCACATAGATTTGTACTTGAACTCTCTCCCCGTCTTGTAGATTTCTTTCAGGTAGAATTTCTTGTTTCATGGATGAGGTTTTTGTAGAAGATTGCTGGTTAGGGAGTATATAGAATTAAATTTATCTCAAACATCTTCAATTGAACTAATTTGTGCAGGTACTTGAGAAACAGAGGACTGGCGAATCATCTCTTTGTACACCTGTCGAAGTTCTATTTCCAACCCTCTAATCCATTGCCTCCCTAAGAGTGCTTTGTGTCCTGCAGGTACAATATGTAACTCGCCATTCATCTCCTTACCATTGTACTTCACATTGACACACACCTTTCCAACAGGTTTAATTGTATTTCCTGAGTAAGATCGAAAAAATACTTTTGAAGGTTGAATTGGTAACCCTAGGTTTAGCTTTGAGTAATCAATTTCTGACAATAATGAAAATTTTTCACCAGAATCAATTTCAAATTGTGCTGGAGTACCATTTAACGCTACAGTAATTAAATATTTGTCTGGATTAGGGCTCATTTCGAACAAGTCTACAATGTCATGACTCATGTTATTGACACCATATATGTACACTCGCCTACGGCTCGATGGGGGCTCCGCCCCCATGCCCCCTCAGGGGTTGCCCCTGAGTAGTTAAAGCCCAAATTAGAGTCGTCGTTACGTCATAGATATATCTTTCATAGTTATAATTTGAATGCCAGAGCCCAAAGTACAAGATTTCATAAAAGTTTAGTGTTAATTTGGAAAAATTAAGAAAATCTTGTTAATCAATAATTAAGTCTAAATTATTAAACTGGTTAGTACCACCGAAGTAGTGGACTGCCAATTTAACTTTACTCACAATTAATACTAATAAAAAGTTTGAAAATTGCTTATGGCTTTTTTTCTTTTTTCCCTAGTCTCTTAATTCATAAAAAAACTGTCCCCACTTAGGAAAATAAATAAAAAATTCTAAACATTTCCAAATCGATGCAAAAGTTCACATTAATAACTGTAAATTAAAATGCCTTGCTTGGATAAAATAAAACTATAGGTGCATGGTGGTAATAATAATAAAAATAATCGGCCTGTAAAATTCACCAATAAAAAATGGAAAAACTTATTTTAGATAAAGAGTGTTGATATTGACAATGGTTTTGTCAAATCATGACTTACGAAAACTTATAAAATAATTGTTTATTCTCAGGCCTCCTTAGACAGTAGATCTATGTTCTAGTATAAAGAAAAAAACATTTGGGGAAATGAACAAATATTTATATATGTAATGTACAGCAATATCTCACCTAAAATAATCAAAACCTTCAATGGGAATATTTTAAATATAAGTAATTGTAGGGATAGAATGGAGTTGTGAAATAATAATGGACTATGTAAATATTCTAGATATCATGCTTAAAAATTGATATGTGTTAAAATTTTGGCCACATGATGTAAGTAATTGGTGTATTCAAAATGAATAAAAGTGGAATAAAATTATAAGTTTTAATTGAGGTACGCTGTATATAATGAAAGACAAAAAATACTTAAGAAAGATATTAGAAAATTTAAAAATCCACCGATAATGAGCAGGTGAGGCCCACCGAAGAACTGCCCGCTAAGACAGTAAGAAAACCGGCTAATACGAAAATCGCCTGTAGCTCGTTTTTTAAAACCACATCCTAGTTCTCCTTAGTTCGTAAAAAAAATGAGAATTGTGAAATCATGATCGATTATGGAAATATTCTAGATATTATGGTATATGGAGGCTCCACCCCCTTTCCCAGAAATTAGTTGCCCCTATTCTTTAATTGCCGTAAAAATCTCAAGCACTGAACATGGTAGTTGAGGCCTCCACCCCATAACCCTCGTTGTAATTTTGTTTGATACTCTAACTGTACTGATTAGGGTTATGAGTGTGGGTTTATGTGTAGTTTCTATGTACCTATTATACCTGAGTACTAGTACAGATTTTAAGTTAAACTTGTTAATTTTGTTTGATACTCTAACTGTACTGATTAGGTTATGAGTGTGGGTGTATGTGTAGTTTCTACGTACCTACTATACCTGAGTACTAGAATAGATTTTAAAAGAAACTATACTGTAGTAAACTAGTCGTCAGGGGATGTGACGCCATGCCTTGCCTCACCCTCCTAGCGCAAAAAGTATGAAAAAAATATCTGGATAAAATGGATGAAAATGTAGGATGGCTAAGCTAAATAAACTATTTTGCAAACTATTATTTAAATGAAAAAATAAATACCGTCAGAAAAAAATAGGACAACATGAACAAACTGTTATGAACCCGCTACAGGCTAATCACAAAAATACTATTCGATGCAAAATAAAAATGTATGTTATAATTTAAGAATAATTATTATAAATACTACTCATAAATCCTGTTAGAGTTACAGGGATAATTCAAACATTAGTTAAAAATTAGAAATTTACCTCGATTAGTTGGAAACCAAAGTTTTAGGTCAGTAAGTAACAAACAATGTAAAAAATCGCTAAGTAACAACAAACAATTCAAAACAATCAGTTACCCAACAATTAATTGTAAAACAACAGTATGGCCTAACAGGTAGAATAAAAGGCATTCATAACACTTATTTTTTTTTGTTTGGTATGTACTTCCCCACTCACTCATCGTGGTATCAGAAATTCATCAAATGTCGGTAAAGTAGATTTAGTTCTCGCTTGGGAATTACTGTGTAGTAAGTGATATATGGGTGATATAACTTAACTTCGCTTAATCTACTTTACCGACATTTGACGAATTTCTGATACCCCGATGAGTCAGTTACACATTCGGGAGTATATAATTTAGACTCGCCTACGGCTCGATGGGGCTTCGCCCCATGCCCCTTAGGGGTTTCCCTAAATTGGTAAATTAATAAGAAGTCAAGTTGTTAAACAGGTTAGTTCCAACCGAAGAACGGGTCAGCCGAGACAGTAACAAAACTATCTAATACTCTAAATTCACAATCGATAGTAAAAAAAGCTTTAATAATCTCCTATTAGTAGGTTTTAATACTCCTCCTTAGTAAATAGTTTTAAAAAAAATTGAGCTGTGAGATAAATATTATTTATGTAAATATTCTAGGTGTTATGCTTGATGGAGGGTCCAACCCAATAATTGGTTGCCCCAATTCCTTAAATTACTGTCAAAACCTCATACAATGAACAGGCTAGTTGAGGGCTCAACTCCAACGGCAGTAACAGAAGCTGCCAATATACACTACTCACAATAAATAATAATAAGCTTTGAAATTTGCTCACGGCTCATGGTATAATCCCACTCCCCCCTTAATTCGTAAAAAATATAATGGAGTTGTGAAATATTAATGAACTATGTAAATAGTCATGCTCAAAAGTTGTGTAAAAATTTGGAGATACGATTATGATTGCACATGATTGAGGTAATAATAGCTGTATTCTGAAAAGATAAAAGTGGAATAAAATTATAAGTTTATATAGAGGATCGTTGTATGTAATAGAAGAAAAACGGGACAAAATCAAGATATATGAAATTATAAAAAAAAATGGTATAGGCTAAGATGCTTCAGTTCCGCCACGGGGTGGCCAAGAAACGCAGGAATCATATATGTACCATATAGAGAAACGATAACAATTTTATCATTCAAAATCAGAAATTATTAGTTTAACAATTTTAAATGTTATATATATATATATATATATTAGTTCAGAAAATTAATAAAAATAGAGCCCTAGTAGTATGTAATAGATCACAGGGTATTAGGTACTATAATCATGAAGTCTTTAAGTCTTTATATAGTCTTAAAATGAAGAAAGTTGCAACTTAAGAACCATAAAATCGGCGTACATTATGCATTTTCAACCAATGGTAGTAAAAAAAAACCAATTGTGAAATAATAGCCAAAAAAGGATTATCGGTTAAATTAAAATATACTGAAAGAGTTACAATAATTGATAAGTATAGAATAGTTTTAAATTACAACAATAATAGGGTTAATCGAGACTTTAGGTGAGAGCACTGCATTGAAGAAGTTTGACGGACAAAGTGGCAGCGAGAAAAATTACTATTGAGTTTAATTCAATTGGTTATTATAATATTTCTCAGCCCGATGGGTCATCAGATATGTAGATGGTTTAAAAAAAACCGGAAGTAGGTAAACATTAGCCAAGGTAAGAATGGAAAGTTCAATCGTTCTATAACTTGATATGTTCAATCGTTTCCTAAACTAAAATCTAAGCCTGATTGGACGGCAGCAAATAGGTCAAAGACCGGATGTCAAACGTGTTGGGACACGTTCAACCTTCAAAGTAAAACTGCACCAGAACTATCAACTGAAGCGCTATATTCAATCTGGGGATTCATATAGAGAGACAGCATACAAATAGTAGAAAATTAAGAATAATTACTGTATTAGGGTTTTTTTTTGGGCGAAAACCTACAAGAAATTTTCCAGCATGAGAAGACTAAAGTCTAGAAAATGTAGTAAGACCTACAATATTTTTAGCAATTAATCATTTACTTTGCGGGCGTTACTGCGGCAAAAAATATGCTGTACTAGAATAATATGTTTAAAGTATTCGCACAAGCTTCGTAGAGCTCACCATAGTAATGATAAAATTAATAATATAATATTGTAACAAAGTATTCCAGCACTACGCTCAATCGTCTCTCAAAAGACAAGAGTAATAGCAATAGCCAATATGAACAAATGAATTTAAATAAAACGAAACGAGAACCTCACATTTCAATCAACATTTTCGTATTACTTTAGAGTACGTGCATTAAATTTATTTCACCATCCTTAAAACAAATGCTATATTACAGTTACAGCTATATTACAATATACTGTAAACTGAAATTTACACTAACGTAGTTTATACAACGCTTAAGATCACTGCTCAGCAAAACTGTCACGAAAACTTCATCAGGAACAGGTGTGGTTAAAAGACATAATTTAAATACAACCGAGAATTAAGCGACCTTAATTTAAAGTTACTATAGAAATCATAGCGGACATCACCTAAATGTAAATATACGCTTTCGATTCAGTAAACTTCATTTTCAATAATAACACAACAATCAGAAGGAAAACCATACGCAAACAACTATGCACCCAATTGAGAGTAATTATCAGGAAGAGGTGTAGTTAAAAGACATCATTTAAATACAAGCGAGAACTAAGCGACTATAATAGCGCTCCAAGCGATATCTTTAAGAACCAACCTACTTCCTTACCGACACCTCGGTATTTTTATAATTTGAAAGTTGAAAATTTGTAGTTTTTGGGCATAATAAAATCAAAGCTAGTATTACCCTGGTGAAATAACCCGCTCTCAATGCATCGAATCACCGTCGTGTACATGAAGATGTTCATGTTCGTATGAAATACAATATTTGTATCAAACACGGGTGTAGTTGTAAGAGATCATTTAAACACGAGCGAGAACTAAACCTGCAAGATCTACGTTACCCAAACGGTGATATATGCTCACACGGCTGAACTACGTTACCGACAAATCTATATTTTTTACCTTTTTTATAGTTTAAAAGTAAAAAAAAATCGTAGTTTTATGATTTTCCCTAAATTGAAACATCTCAAAGAATGTCCATGCCAAATTTCAAGTCTCTATCTTAAACGGTCGCTTCAGGACATTACTATCATCAGTGAGTCAGTCAGTTACACATAGGGCTGTATATATTATAGACTCGCCTACGGCTCGATGGGGCTTCGCCCCATGCCCCTTAGGGGTTTCCCTAAATTGGTAAATTAATAAGAAGTCAAGTTGTTAAACAGGTTAGTTCCAACCGAAGAACGGGTCAGCCGAGACAGTAACAAAACTATCTAATACTCTAAATTCACAATCGATAGTAAAAAAAGCTTTAATAATCTCCTATTAGTAGGTTTTAATACTCCTCCTTAGTAAATAGTTTTAAAAAAAATTGAGCTGTGAGATAAATATTATTTATGTAAATTTTCTAGGTGTTATGCTTGATGGAGGGTCCAACCCAATAATTGGTTGCCCCAATTCCTTAAATTACTGTCAAAACCTCATACAATGAACAGGCTAGTTGAGGGCTCAACTCCAACGGCAGTAACAGAAGCCGCCAATACAAACTACTCACAATAAATAATAATAAGCTTTGAAATTTGCTCACGGCTCATGGTATAATCCCACTCCCCCCTTAATTCGTAAAAAATATAATGGAGTTGTGAAATATTAATGAACTATGTAAATAGTCATGCTCAAAAGTTGTGTAAAAATTTGGAGATACGATTATGATTGCACATGATTGAGGTAATAATAGCTGTATTCTTAAAAGATAAAAGTGGAATAAAATTATAAGTTTATATAGAGGATCGTTGTATGTAATAGAAGAAAAACGGGACAAAATCAAGATATATGAAATTATAAAAAAAAAGTGGTATAGGCTAAGATGCTTCAGTTCCGCCACGGGGTGGCCAAGAAACGCAGGAATCATATATGTACCATATAGAGAAACGATAACAATTTTATCATTCAAAATCAGAAATTATTAGTTTAACAATTTTAAATGTTATATATATATATTAGTTCAGAAAATTAATAAAAATAGAGCCCTAGTAGTATGTAATAGATCACAGGGTATTAGGTACTATAATCATGAAGTCTTTAAGTCTTTATATAGTCTTAAAATAAAGAAAGTTGCAACTTAAGAACCATAAAATCGGCGTACATTATGCATTTTCAACCAATGGTAGTAAAAAAAACCAATTGTGAAATAATAGCCAAAAAAGGATTATCGGTTAAATTAAAATATACTGAAAGAGTTACAATAATTGATAAGTATAGAATAGTTTTAAATTACAACAATAATAGGGTTAATCGAGACTTTAGGTGAGAGCACTGCATTGAGGAAGTTTGACGGACAAAGTGGCAGCGAGAAAAATTACTATTGAGTTTAATTCAATTGGTTATTATAATATTTCTCAGCCCGATGGGTCATCAGATATGTAGATGGTTTAAAAAAAACGTCGGAAGTAGGTAAACATTAGCCAAGGTAAGAATGGAAAGTTCAATCGTTCTATAACTTGATATGTTCAATCGTTTCCTAAACTAAAATCTAAGCCTGATTGGACGGCAGCAAATAGGTCAAAGACCGGATGTCAAACGTGTTGGGACACGTTCAACCTTCAAAGTAAAACTGCACCAGAACTATCAACTGAAGCGCTATATTCAATCTGGGGATTCATATAGAGAGACAGCATACAAATAGTAGAAAATTAAGAATAATTACTGTATTAGGGGTTTTTTTTTTGTGCGAAAACCTACAAGAAATTTTCCAGCATGAGAAGACTAAAGTCTAGAAAATGTAGTAAGACCTACAATATTTTTAGTAATTAATCATTTACTTTACGGGCGTTACTGCGGCAAAAAATATGCAGTACTAGAATAATATGTTTAAAGTATTCGCACAAGCTTCGTAGAGCTCACCATAGTAATGATAAAATTAATAATATAATATTGTAACAAAGTATTCCAGCACTACGCTCAATCGTCTCTCAAAAGACAAGAGTAATAGCAATAGCCAATATGAACAAATGAATTTAAATAAAACGAAACGAGAACCTCACATTTCAATCAACATTTTCGTATTACTTTAGAGTACGTGCATTAAATTTATTTCACCATCCTTAAAACAAATGCTATATTACAGTTACAGCTATATTACAATATACTGTAAACTGAAATTTACACTAACGTAGTTTATACAACGCTTAAGATCACTGCTCAGCAAAACTGTCACGAAAACTTCATCAGGAACAGGTGTGGTTAAAAGACATAATTTAAATACAACCGAGAATTAAGCGACCTTAATTTAAAGTTACTATAGAAATCATAGCGGACATCACCTAAATGTAAATATACGCTTTCGATTCAGTAAACTTCATTTTCAATAATAACACAACAATCAGAAGGAAAACCATACGCAAACAACTATGCACCCAATTGAGAGTAATTATCAGGAAGAGGTGTAGTTAAAAGACATCATTTAAATACAAGCGAGAACTAAGCGACTATAATAGCGCTCCAAGCGATATCTTTAAGAACCAACCTACTTCCTTACCGACACCTCGGTATTTTTATAATTTGAAAGTTGAAAATTTGTAGTTTTTGGGCATAATAAAATCAAAGCTAGTATTACCCTGGTGAAATAACCCGCTCTCAATGCATCGAATCACCGTCGTGTACATGAAGATGTTCATGTTCGTATGAAATACAATATTTGTATCAAACACGGGTGTAGTTGTAAGAGATCAATTAAACACGAGCGAGAACTAAACCTGCAAGATCTACGTTACCCAAACGGTGATATATGCTCACACGGCTGAACTACGTTACCGACAAATCTATATTTTTTACCTTTTTTATAGTTTAAAAGTAAAAAAATCGTAGTTTTATGATTTTCCCTAAATTGAAACATCTCAAAGAATGTCCATGCCAAATTTCAAGTCTCTATCTTAAACGGTCGCTTCAGGACATTACTATCATCAGTGAGTCAGTCAGTTACACATAGGGCTGTATATATTATAGACTCGCCTACGGCTCGATGGGGGCTCCGCCCCCATGCCCCCTTAGGAGTTGCCCCCTAGTTTGAATTAATAAAAAGTCAAGTTTGAAATAGTTTAGCTCCACACAATATCTGAACAGCCAAGACAGTAATAAAACCATCTAATACTCTAAATTCACAATCAATAGTAAAAAAAGCTTTAATAATCTCCTATTAGTAGGTTTTAATACCCCTCCTTTGTAAATAGTTAAAAAAATTGAGCTGTGAAATAAATATTATTTATGTAAATATTCTAGGTGTTATGTTTGATGGAGGGTCCAACCCAATAATTGGTTGCCCCAATTCCGTAAATTATTGTCAAAACCTCATACAATGGCTAGTTGAGGGCTCAACTCCAACGACAGTAACAGAAGCCGCCAATACACACTACTCACAATAAATAATAATAAGCTTTGAAATTTGTCCACGGCTCATGGTTTAATCCCACTCCCTAGTTCCCCTTAATTCGTTAAAAAATATAATGGAGTTGTGAAATATTAATGAACTATGTAAATAGTAATGCTCAAAAGTTGTTGTGTAAAAATTTGGGAGATACGATTATGATTGCACATGATTGAGGTAATAGCTGTATTCTGAAAAGATAAAAAAGAATAAGATAATAAGTTTATATAGAGGATCGTTGTATGTAATAGAAGAAAAAAGGGACAAAATCAAGATATTTGAAATTAAAAAAAAATATGGTATTGGCTAAGATGCTTCAGTTCCGCCACGGGGTGGCCAAGAAACGTTAGAGGAACGATATAGAGGAAACCATGTACCATATAGAGGAACGATAACAATTTTATCATTCAAAATCAGCAATTATTAATTTAACAATTTTAAATGTTATATATATTAGTTCAGAAAATTAATAAAAATAGAGCCCTAGTAGTATGTAATAGATCACAGGGTATTAGGTACTATAATCATGAAGTCTTAAAGTCTTTATATAGTCTTAAAATAAAGAAAGTTGCAACTTAAGAACCATAAAATCGGCGTACATTATGCATTTTCAACCAATGGTAGTATAGAATACCAATTGTGAAATAATGGCCAAAAAAGAATTATTGGTTAAATTAAAATATACTGAAAGAGTTACAATAATTGATAAGCATAGAATAGGTTTCAATTACAACAATAATAGGGTTAATCGAGACTTTAGGTGAGCGCACTGCATTGAGGAAGTTTGATGGACAAAGTGGCAGCGAGAAAAATTACTATTGAGTTTAATTCAATTGGTTATTGTAATATTTCTCAGCCTGATGGGTCATCAGATATGTAGATGGTCTTAAAAAAAGTCGGAAGTAGTCAATGTTAGCGAAGGTAAGAATGGAAAGTCCAATCGTTCTATAACTTAATATGTTCAATCGTTTCCTAAACTAAAATCTAAGCCTGATTGGACAGCGGCAAATAGGTCAAAGACCGGATGTCAAACGTGTTGGGACACATTCAACTCTTCAAAGTAAAACTGCACCAGAACTATCAACTGAAGCGCTATATTCAATCTGGGGATTCATAAAGAGAGACAGCTTACAAATAGTAGAAAAATTAAGTTATAATTACTGTATTAGGTAATTTTTTGTGCGAAAACATACAAGAAATTTTCCATCATGAAAAAACTAAAGTCTAGTAAATATAATAAGACCTTAAATATTATTAGCAATTAATATAGAAATAACACCTGAATGTAAAGATACGCTTTCGATTCAATAAACTTCATTTTCAATCATGACACAGCAATCAGAGGGAAAACCATACGCAAACAACTAAGAGCCCAATTGAGAATAATAATCGGGAAGAGGTGTAGTTAATAAATAAATAAATAAATAAATAATAAATATAAAGATATCTTGTATAATTTAAATACAAGCGAGAACTAAGCTGCATTAGCAACACATTGCGCGTTGTTGCTATAGGAGTCAAAGCGGACATCACCTTGGTGAAAAGATCCGCTTTCAATGCAATAAAATGTCATTGCCATTTAAGAGTAAACTGGAACAAAAAACACAAGAAACTCAAGTAATAGAGCGCACTAACGAATTAACATCAGTAAGGGGTGTAGTTAAAAGACATAGTTTAAATACAAGCGAGAACTAAAAGACTATAATGGCGCTCCAAGCGTCATCTTTAAGAACTAACGTACTTCCTTACCGACACCTCGTATTTTTAGCACCTTTTTATAATTTAAAAGTAAAAAAGTTGTAGTTTTATGATTTTCCCTCAATTGAAACATCTCAAAGAATGTCCATGCCAAATTTCAAGTCTCTATCTTAAACGGTCGCTTCAGGAATTTAAGATCATCAGTGAGTGAGTCAGTCAGTCAGTCAGTTACACATGGGGCTGTATATATTATAGACTCGCCTACGGCTCGATGGGGCTTCGCCCCATGCCCCTTAGGGGTTTCCCTAAATTGGTAAATTAATAAGAAGTCAAGTTGTTAAACAGGTTAGTTCCAACCGAAGAACGGGTCAGCCGAGACAGTAACAAAACTATCTAATACTCTAAATTCACAATCGATAGTAAAAAAAGCTTTAATAATCTCCTATTAGTAGGTTTTAATACTCCTCCTTAGTAAATAGTTTTAAAAAAAATTGAGCTGTGAGATAAATATTATTTATGTAAATATTCTAGGTGTTATGCTTGATGGAGGGTCCAACCCAATAATTGGTTGCCCCAATTCCTTAAATTACTGTCAAAACCTCATACAATGAACAGGCTAGTTGAGGGCTCAACTCCAACGGCAGTAACAGAAGCTGCCAATATACACTACTCACAATAAATAATAATAAGCTTTGAAATTTGCTCACGGCTCATGGTATAATCCCACTCCCCCCTTAATTCGTAAAAAATATAACGGAGTTGTGAAATATTAATGAACTATGTAAATAGTCATGCTCAAAAGTTGTGTAAAAATTTGGAGATACGATTATGATTGCACATGATTGAGGTAATAATAGCTGTATTCTGAAAAGATAAAAGTGGAATAAAATTATAAGTTTATATAGAGGATCGTTGTATGTAATAGAAGAAAAACGGGACAAAATCAAGATATATGAAATTATAAAAAAAAAATGGTATAGGCTAAGATGCTTCAGTTCCGCCACGGGGTGGCCAAGAAACGCAGGAATCATATATGTACCATATAGAGAAACGATAACAATTTTATCATTCAAAATCAGAAATTATTAGTTTAACAATTTTAAATGTTATATATATATATATATTAGTTCAGAAAATTAATAAAAATAGAGCCCTAGTAGTATGTAATAGATCACAGGGTATTAGGTACTATAATCATGAAGTCTTTAAGTCTTTATATAGTCTTAAAATGAAGAAAGTTGCAACTTAAGAACCATAAAATCGGCGTACATTATGCATTTTCAACCAATGGTAGTAAAAAAAAACCAATTGTGAAATAATAGCCAAAAAAGTATTATCGGTTAAATTAAAATATACTGAAAGAGTTACAATAATTGATAAGTATAGAATAGTTTTAAATTACAACAATAATAGGGTTAATCGAGACTTTAGGTGAGAGCACTGCATTGAGGAAGTTTGACGGACAAAGTGGCAGCGAGAAAAATTACTATTGAGTTTAATTCAATTGGTTATTATAATATTTCTCAGCCCGATGGGTCATCAGATATGTAGATGGTTTAAAAAAAAACGTCGGAAGTAGGTAAACATTAGCCAAGGTAAGAATGGAAAGTTCAATCGTTCTATAACTTGATATGTTCAATCGTTTCCTAAACTAAAATCTAAGCCTGATTGGACGGCAGCAAATAGGTCAAAGACCGGATGTCAAACGTGTTGGGACACGTTCAACCTTCAAAGTAAAACTGCACCAGAACTATCAACTGAAGCGCTATATTCAATCTGGGGATTCATATAGAGAGACAGCATACAAATAGTAGAAAATTACTGTATTAGGGTTTTTTTTGTGCGAAAACCTACAAGAAATTTTCCAGCATGAGAAGACTAAAGTCTAGAAAATGTAGTAAGACCTACAATATTTTTAGCAATTAATCATTTACTTTGCGGGCGTTACTGCGGCAAAAAATATGCAGTACTAGAATAATATGTTTAAAGTATTCGCACAAGCTTCGTAGAGCTCACCATAGTAATGATAAAATTAATAATATAATATTGTAACAAAGTATTCCAGCACTACGCTCAATCGTCTCTCAAAAGACAAGAGTAATAGCAATAGCCAATATGAACAAATGAATTTAAATAAAACGAAACGAGAACCTCACATTTCAATCAACATTTTCGTATTACTTTAGAGTACGTGCATTAAATTTATTTCACCATCCTTAAAACAAATGCTATATTACAGTTACAGCTATATTACAATATACTGTAAACTGAAATTTACACTAACGTAGTTTATACAACGCTTAAGATCACTGCTCAGCAAAACTGTCACGAAAACTTCATCAGGAACAGGTGTGGTTAAAAGACATAATTTAAATACAACCGAGAATTAAGCGACCTTAATTTAAAGTTACTATAGAAATCATAGCGGACATCACCTAAATGTAAATATACGCTTTCGATTCAGTAAACTTCATTTTCAATAATAACACAACAATCAGAAGGAAAACCATACGCAAACAACTATGCACCCAATTGAGAGTAATTATCAGGAAGAGGTGTAGTTAAAAGACATCATTTAAATACAAGCGAGAACTAAGCGACTATAATAGCGCTCCAAGCGATATCTTTAAGAACCAACCTACTTCCTTACCGACACCTCGGTATTTTTATAATTTGAAAGTTGAAAATTTGTAGTTTTTGGGCATAATAAAATCAAAGCTAGTATTACCCTGGTGAAATAACCCGCTCTCAATGCATCGAATCACCGTCGTGTACATGAAGATGTTCATGTTCGTATGAAATACAATATTTGTATCAAACACGGGTGTAGTTGTAAGAGATCATTTAAACACGAGCGAGAACTAAACCTGCAAGATCTACGTTACCCAAACGGTGATATATGCTCACACGGCTGAACTACGTTACCGACAAATCTATATTTTTTACCTTTTTTATAGTTTAAAAGTAAAAAAATCGTAGTTTTATGATTTTCCCTAAATTGAAACATCTCAAAGAATGTCCATGCCAAATTTCAAGTCTCTATCTTAAACGGTCGCTTCAGGACATTACTATCATCAGTGAGTCAGTCAGTTACACATAGGGCTGTATATATTATAGACTCGCCTACGGCTCGATGGGGCTTCGCCCCATGCCCCTTAGGGGTTGCCCTAAATTCGTAAATTAATAAGAAGTCAAGTTGTTAAACAGGTTAGTTCCAACCAATGAACGGGTCAGCCAAGACAGTAACAAAAGTGTCTTATACACACTACTCACTATCAATAATAATAATAAAACGCTTTGAAAATCGTCTACGGTTTTTTAAACCCCCTTCCTAATTCATCGTAATTCGTTAAAAAATATAATTGATAGTTTTGAAATAATAATTAACTATGTAAATAATCTAGGTATTATGCTCAATATCGGTACTGTAGAAAATTTTTTGATACGAATATGTCTCAATTAATTGGCGTATCATGAAAAAAAAAGAAGTGAAATACATATTTCAGCTTCAATTTAAGTAGGTTGTACTAAAAAAGGCAAAAGAAACATATTTGTAAGTACAAAAATATAATTTAAGTTAAGATGATTGTTGCTGTGTTTAACGAAAAGAAGTTTGAAAACAAAGAGTTTAAATATAGTTGTGGTTGTTGCTATAAATATAATTAGTAGTGGTAGTTACAGTAATAAACGTTTCTCTGTTACTTAGCCAGCTCTTGGAGTTGCAATCGTGAAAGAAGTGACATAATCCCCTGCGTCACCCAAGTCAAATGAGAAATTAAAAACTCCAGGAAATAGATTACAAAGGTTTTAATCAAAGAAACAACTAATAAAATTTAAATAAATTAGCGAAAACAATAATTAAATAACATGAAAACAAAATAAAAGGGAAATAATAAAAACGGGGTGGATCCACGAAAGCCCCCTACTATTAGAAAACATTTTACTGTTTGTTAAAATATGAAATTGAGAGTTGCGAAATAATAGTTATTAAATAAAGTTATTAAATAAATGTTCTGGTTATTGTTGTGGCTTTTGTTAAAATTCTAGTGAAATATGATACTTTCATTAAGGAGTTGTGGAAAGAACATGAGTGGAATAAGATTTATGAATTTTCATTGAAATAGGTTGTATTTTATGAGTTGTAAAATAATTTAAATTTGTTTAAAAGTATTGTTTAGGTCAAGATGTTTTGAACTCAGGTGCTGTGAGTTCATTGTAGTACTTCAAGTGACAATGTTTCTCTGTTAGTTAGCCAGCGCTTAAAGTTGCAATCTGGCGTATCCAGTTCCGCCACGGGGAGGCCGAGAAACGTAGGAACCATATATACATATTTACAAATCAAAATTAAATATAAACACCGGGCAGTTTGTTTCGCAGTAACCCTAGCCTCTGCGAAATATTTACAAATCTTAAAACTAAAATCACACCGGGGAGGTTGTTGAAGCGGTGCCCCTCGCCTCCGCTCAAAAACCTTAAAACTAATGTACAAAAAACTAAACAGGGACTTTTGATGGGCAGGCCCCCTATCGTACTGCCATAAAAAGTCTAAATCCAACGGGGAATTTTGATAATGCAGGCCCCCTAGCTTACTGCTGAGTCAAATAAGGATTTATCGAAGGAGTTCGTCATATACAATGTTCTTTGCATATGCGACTCCTTCGCGGATCCTATCGGGATTTACCAGAACAGCAATGTTGTCTGGATGTCGAACTCTACTGAGTAAGACGTACAACTGACCATGCGTGAAGCAGTCCGTCCGAAGATCAACACCAACTGACTCTATTGTTTGACCTTGGCTCTTGTGCCCTGTCATACAATAGGCCAACATCAATGGAAATTGACGTCGGCGAACTTTTAACGGCGATCCCTCGACAAAGGGAAAAGTGAATTGTATACGGGGGATACAAATCGGTTCCCTTTGTCCAGGAAGTCGGACTGTGACCAAGCGGTTGCTGATCGCAGTCACAATGACTTTTGTGCCGTTAACAAGTCCTTCAGCGATATTTAGGTTCCGCATAACGAGGCACACGGAACCAATCTTCAGACGGAGGACATGGTCAGGGACACCTTTCCCAGTAGCCTGGTTCAGAAGTTGAATATCGACATCCAGTCCATCATCGCCTTCTTTGTCTGCAGAGTCAGCGCTTCTCAGCTCGTAAATGTTCCCGTCTAAGGAGTTTAAGACGATATTGTTAATCTCCTTGACATTCACAATTACAGTTGAGAGAATCGCTCTCTGCGCACAAAGATCCGGATCCAATAGGTAATTTCTAGGAAATACAAAACTGATCAAACCGGGCAGGGTAATAAAATGTCGTATGCCAGTCAAAGGGATAAGCATTTGACAATCCCTACCCTCACCAAAAGAGCTGGAACGAATAGTTCCGTTACCCACCTCAAGAAGAAACTCTGAGTAGGCAGAGGATTGACAAGTCCTATGAGGTGTCGTCAAAGAGAATATTTGAAAGTGTCGCCAAAGATGCGACGCCCGGAGTGATACACAGGCAACGTCAGATGGTGTACGCGCCTTCACCACGACGGGCGCGATCTGGCGGAAGTCTCCCGAGCAGAGAATGATCTTACCTCCAAATGGCTCATTTGAGTTCATTAAATCCCTCAGAGAACGGTCAATGATCTCGAAGATAAACCTATGAGCCATTGGAGCCTCATCAAAAACTATCAGCTGTGCTGCTCTGATGAGCTCTGCTCGTTGAGACCCGTTGGTGACACTCCAATAGCCGGTGCCATCCCCAAGATCGAGTGGAATCTTGAACATGCTATGGGCAGTTGTACCCCCCGGCATGTTTCCAGCAGCAATCCCGGAGCTGGCCACAGCAAGAGCCACTTGACGGCAACCTCGAACATATGCGAGAATGACGCGTATAAGCGAAGTTTTCCCATACCCCCCAGGGCCATCGAGGAAAATGAGTTTGGACTGTCTGTTTTCCTGACGATTTTGGAGGAGGGAACTCACATAGTCAAAAACGCGTTTTTGGTCCTCTGACAGTTTGGGAACCCACTCTTCGACAATTGACCGCTGATGATTGTCCCCGAAGACGAGGAGTTCTCTCCCCAACTCCGTCGTGTCGTCACGAACATCAGGGAGGCCGTGATCCACCAAACAAGAGCCCTGACGCCTAAGTTTACGGTCAATTTCGATAAGAGCGAGCTTGACTGCCAGGTCCGAATCGTGCGGGTTCCGTTCTAAGTGGTCTTCGCAAAGTGAATCTCGGAAAACATCCCACAAAAGAGCAGCGGGAGCTCCCATATTGCAAAGGATCACAAAGAACGAACGCAATCTAGGGCCAACCATAAATTGGGCTGCTTCACGCAAGGCATACTGATACTCTTCCTCGTCCTCAACCAGGCCGAGCTTACGAGCTACTTCTTGGAAAGTATGGCAATTTCCACCACGAGAAAGAAGATCAGCATACCCACGGCAAGGAATCAGCATTAGAAGTAAACGAAGATAGTACAGCTCACTTCTGCTGGGAGAGACCCAAAATAGACGACACACTTTTTCTCCACGCTGGCGCGCTGTGATAAAGTGTTTACCGTCGGGATGGTCGAATATTTCGCCGTTGGCAGGACGTTTCGTGTGCACAATGTACTTTTCATAAAAAGACTGATACGTAAGATGGTCAAATTCGGGGTTCTGAGGACGATCGAAGTAAATAATTAACTTAGAGCTAGCTCTGGAAGTAGCGTCTTCCAGCTGGTCTGGTCGAAAACATACAACCTGTTTCCCTTCCAGGTGAACTGGGAGACACTCAACAGTTGGCTCAGACACTGAAATAGGAAACCCCAGAAGTCTCCAACATGCGTCACTAGCACCGACCATTCTCTTCGTCACGTAATGATCTACCTCGTCATCTTGCTTACTGAAGGGAGTCACAGTGACGTTTTGTAGGGAACCTCCCTTCATTAGATATTTGAAGAGGTATTTTATTACGCGGCGAGTAGAAGCTAGCTCTAAGTTAATGTGTGCTTCGTATTTAAGTAACAAGGCCGGGTTATATGGTACAACCCATCCGTCATGTACGCCAACTTGTCTTTTACGTGACGTTATGAAGCCCTTATTATTATAATCCCGTTTATATTGGACGAACCCTCTTTCATCAACGTGTGTAGTTTCACACGAGGGCTTGGGGAAGAACTTTGTGCAGTAACCCTTCGCAGAGTCCCAGCAAGGAAAGTCAGTTCGATGATCAGTACCACATGGGCCGTGAACCATGTGTTTCAGAACCAACTCTCTTAGCCGGCCTCCGGCTTCTTCCTCCGAGGGAATATCTGCGCGGATTAGTGAGTCAATGTCGGATGCTTGGACTGGTCCGTCTCCGTTAATCTTGAATACGATGTGGGCATGAGGAAGGCCCCTCATCTGCATCTCGATAACGTAGACGAAATAGACCGCACGTCCGAACATGGCCCCACTTCGCAGATCTCGGAGAAGTTCCAGAAGTTTAATCCGGAAGACTCTGCAAGCAGTGCTAGGGTCACTGCGCCCACCCCCGCGAGGACAAGCTTTCTTGTTTTCCTCCCAAGTCGCGCTGTATGTAAATGTTAGAAAGAAAGTGGGGGAGCCCAGACGACAAACTAGAGCCATGGCGTGCTCATAATGGACTTTCATATATCTGGGACCCCCTGTAAATGTCCTTGGGAGGTAAACCTTTCCAGCTTGTGCCCCACCCTCGCCCTGGACAGTTTCGTCGTTGGCTATGTCTTCCAAGACTTGTCTACCTGTACGACTACCACGTTGAACATCAAGGAGTTCATCCAATGGCCCTATCCGCATGGCATTGGAAGTTGGTTTGGTCTGGGAAAATTTTATGAAACGAAGTTTTTCTTCCTCATACCTCGCATACATCTCAACCTGCCAAGCTTGAGAAAGACGGCCGATATGAGAGAAGCGAGGTTCGGAAAGGAGAAGACAACGTGTGTAGTTGTATTGAGTGAGCTTTTTCCCACTTTTGTCAAGAAGACCAATATGCCAACCCAATGTACCTTGAGGATAGAGCAAAGGATATTGGAAGGGTTCCATCAACGGACTTAAAAGGTCTATGGACGTTGGCCTGTCATCACCTATTTTCCAGATGGTTAATTTCCTGGGTTCATTAACTGTTTCTTCTGTGCTGAGGACAGCGTGGACCTCAACGCCCGTTTGTCGGTCACCAAGAACTGGGCCATGAGTCGCTCGGGTGGTCAGTTCGAAATCCAAATGAGCAGCGACAGACGGCTCATTGGCTAATCGACGAAAATCTTGGACGAATGGATTACAAGAATCTAGGAAACTGGTAATCTCATCGATCACTTCGCCATCGAGAGACCTACCCATAGCAATATTTTTACGTTCCTCGCCGTCATCTATGTACAGTCGAGAACGATTGACTAACTGGATATGCCGAGACTTGGTAACGAACTTCTGACCTGGAGCGGACAAATTGTACACATGATGGTACATACGACCTTCAATTTTGAAGAAAGCGAGACCACTTGGATGCCGGTATCCACCGGGCACCTCAAGAGCACAGAAAGCGAAAAGGTCGTTGTAAGCCCTTGCCCGTTCAAGAAATCGACGGTTAGAATAGAATGCTGCTTGAAGGGGAGGCAATCGAAGGACATTGTAAGCTCCATCTCCACAGCACCATTTTTTTCTATCACGTTCTTCATCAAACAACCTGGCTCCACATAGAGGACATTTGAAGATATCTTCAGCCCAAAGACTGACTTTGTTTAATTTATAAGCGATAATGTGATCGAATAAATCTCCATTCCAGCTGGCCATTGGACCATGTTTGTTGATGAGATGACTAAGTGAAGCAGGCAAATGTCTAAGCTCTTTGACTATTGGATTTTTCAATCGAAAAACCTGAACTCTCTGACGCGAAGCTTCGGGATGAAGCTGGTCATATCGCTTCACAGAATCCCGATGTACTTCAGGATGCTGTTGAGTGTAGAGACTAACAGCAGCCCTGTTAACATTGGGATGCCGTTGAGAATAACGTTCAACAGCAGCCCTGTGTACATCGGGATTCCGTTGTGAATACCGTTCAACAGCAGCCCTGTTAACTTCAGGGTGCTGTTGACTGTATTTCTGGACCGCATCCCTACGCTTCCCAGGATTTTTCTCGACATATCTTTTCTTTGCCTGCTGCAATTGTTCTTCATGGGTGGTCGAGAGAACTTTAGGCCGTCCACGCTTAGTTTTCTTTGGTCGCCCTGGTCCCCTTTTACCGACTGGGTGGTCAACTGGAATATCTTCCGATTGATGATTTGCATGTGTTGTTGAATCAGTCTGCTCAATAGATCTTTGGAAGGTAAGTTTAGTAATATTATACTGACTTTCAATTCCACTTAATGCAGAATTAGCAAGTAACAGAGAAGCGAGTGATAAATAACTGTCGCAGACAAAGAGACGTGCACGGTTTTCACCATCGTTTGAGCTGTGTCGACGCTCCTCGTCTACTCCATGAGAGTCAAAAACAAACAACATGCCATCATCACGCCAAAATGCTACTGTATTCATCTGTCCCGTAAACAGAAAACCCCCAATCGAATCAGTAGATAAAATGCCTTCCAAAATATTTGATAAATGGCGGACCGAGTTGGACAACTCATTCGCCGATAGTGGATAGAGACCATTGCATACGTACGATATGTCAACAATGTGGATTTTTTCGTCCATTATATTAAAATCTCTAACAAGATCTTCCTGGAACAAATACCTATTACTGATGCAATTCACACGACGAGACTGTCTGTACAAACCGTCACCCGCCATGAGAATTCCATCAATAATAGGTGTAGAGAATTCCCCATGTAAGTAATTCCAAGCAAGCGCACATGCTGCATTGGCAACACACTGCGCGTTGTTGCTATAGGAATCAAAGCGGACATCACCTTGGTGAAAGGAACCACTTTCAATGCAATAAAAATTCATTGCCATCAAAATCAAAACAAACAAATTAAAGGAAAACAATTTGCAAAATACTCAAAAATTAGAGAGCGCATTCGGACTTCAGTGAGAGGTGTAGTTAAAAGACATCATTTAAATACAAGCGAGAACTAAACGACTAATATAGCGCCCCAAGTGACATCTTTAAGAACTAACATACTTCCTTACCGACCCCTCGTCTTTTTAGCATTTTTTTATACTTTAAAAGGTGAAAATTTGTAGTTTGATGATTTTCCCTAAATTTAAACATCTCAAAGAATGTCCATGCCAAATTTCAAGTCTCTAGCTTAAACTGTCGCTTCAGGACTTTACTATCATCAGTGAGTCAGTGAGTCAGTTACACATGGGGCTGTATATATTATAGACTCGCCTACGGCTCGATGGGGGCTCCGCCCCCATGCCCCCTTTGGAGGTTGCCCCGAATTCGTTGAATAATTTAAAGTCAAGTATTGAACAGGCTAGTTCCACCAACTAACTGGACAGCGAAGACAGTAACAAAACGGGCTAATACGCACTCTTCACAATCAATAATAATAATAACAATAACAATAATATCCTTTGAAAGTATTTCACGGGGCTCAGCCCCCATGCCCCCTAGTTGATTTTACTAATTTCGTTAATCATTCACAAAGTCTCAAATAATGAACTTTCTAGTTCCACTAAAGTACTGAACAGGCTAGTTCCATCGAAGTTTTGAAAAGCTAAGTTTTAAATTACGTGTAACTCTACTACAAAAGTGTGTGATACTAACTCCTCCACGTTACCAACCACTTGGTCTGGAACGTCAACGATTTTAGATGCGGCACAGAAAAATTGCAATGGGGCAAAATTAATCCAAATTAAGTATCTTTAAATAAAATTTTCATTGATAAAAAAATGTAATGTGCCCACTATAGCAAAACAATAATGCTAAAAAATAGAAAATAATTGACTATGTGAAAATAACTATTAAAATAATAAAATAATCAAACTATAATAATGCATAAACTAAAGAAATTGAAAGTAACACTTAAACCAAATCTAGCATCGCCAACCACGATATTAAAATAATCGGAAAATAAAAACTAATAAAAATTGAAGTTTTTAAAAGCTAAGTTATTAATTTACTTGTAACTCTACTAAAATGTGTGATGCTAACTATTCCACGTTACCAACTACTTAGTCTGAAACGTCAACGAGTTAACATGCGTCACATTAAAATTGCAATGGGTCAAAATTATTCCAAATTAAGTATTTTTAAATGAGATTTTCGTAAATTTTAAAAATAATGTAATATGCCCATTAGAGTAAAACAATAATGCTAAAAAATAGAAAATAACCAATAGTAAGTTTGAATATTACTATTAAAATAATAAAAAAATCAAGCTATGCTAGTTAATAAACTTAAGAAATTAAAAATACAATTTGAACTAAATATAGTATCACCAACCACGATATTAAAAGAATCTGCTGATACATACTAATTAAAAATAAAAACTTGTATATTTCAGGATATAGAAGAAAAACGTTTAAATTACTGAAATAGCATAACATTCAAATCAATAAGCGAAAACAAGAATTAAATAACATGAAAACAAAATCATAGGAAATAATAAAAACGGGGTAGATCCGCAAAAAACCCCTACTATTACAAACTACTACTAATTATAAGAATATAAAATCTAGACCTGTGAAATAATAATTTATCCATAAAAACCTGTTAGTTTTGTTCAATAGCCGTTTAAAAATTCTTAAAAACATATTTTAAGTGTGTATTAAAATAAAATATAAAACACTGATTATAAACAATGCAGAAAGATAATACTTAACTGTCTATTAAGTATCGTACTAAGTAATAGGAGTATATAACGTTAAGATCACGGCACGAGCTACACAGAAAATTCATTGAATGCGTAATTCGGCTGAGGGGTTCACATAGGGTGAATTTGAATAAGTAATCTAAAATAAATTGAAATTAAACGAGAACCTAACATTTAAATCTATTACTTTTGCTCAACACTTATTTAAACATTCTCAAAAACAAATTTTAAGTGTGAAAAATTCGAATATAAGACACTAAATATAAATCAAACAGAAAGATAATAATAAACTGTCTATTAAGTATTGTACAAAGTAATCGAAGTATGTTACGTTAAGATCACGGCTCAAGCTTCACAGAAAATCCATTCAATGCGAAGTTCAGCGGAGAATAATCCCGTGTGAATTTGAATAAGTAATCTAAAATAAATTGAAACAAAACGAGAACCTACATTTAAATCTGTTAGTTCAGCTAAACAGTTATTTAAAAATTCCCTAAAACATATTTATGATGTGTGTAAAATATAAAAGAAACGAGCTTTCAATGCAGCATAATCTCATTGCTATTTAGAAGTCAAATGGATAACGGTTTGTTATATATGAGGGATACTAACGTTGCCAATAGCAAGGAAGCAGGTGTAGTTAAAAGACATGATTTAAATACAAGCGAGAACTAAGCGACTATTCACCCGCCATGGGAAATTAATTCATAGTAGGAGAAGAAAATTCACCTTTGGTAAACATTCAAGATAGCGCATATGCTACAAATTAGGGAATTATCACTGTATATATTATCGAGTATAACCCTGGGTCCCTGGTGAAATAACCCGCTCTCTATTCAAATTAACGCCGTAGTTTACAATATATATAAGAGTATCCATCGAAGGATACCACGAGTATATCAAACACGGGTGTAGTTGAAAGAGATCATTTAAACACGAGCGAGAACTAAACCTGAAGAGTGATCTACGATACCACGCGGTGATATACGCTGATACGGCTGAACTACGTTACCGACAAATCTATATTTTTTACCTTTTCTATAGTTTAAAAGTAAAAAAGTTGTAGTTTTATGATTTTTCCTAAATTGAAACATCTCAATGAATGTCCATGCCAAATTTCAAGTCTCTATCTTAAACGGTCGCTTCAGGAATTTAAGATCATCAGTGAGTCAGTCAGTTACACATGGGGCTGTATATAATATGGATTCCGTATCATCGTTAATGTATTCATTTTTTTTTTTTTTTTTTTTTTTTTTTTTTTGAGGGAGAGGCAGGGAAAATGCATTACGCACACAGGTGGCCAGCCTGTAGTGTGGGACTCCCCTAAAAAACGGGTTTACCCACTAAAAAACCTCCTCTACTCTTTAGGATTCTAACCTGGAATTGTTTATCACATTACGTCAGGCTAGGCCTAAATTTGGCTTACGCCCATGGGGCTCGCTCCTTATCCAGCTGTTCGGTCAAGGGATCTGGGCCACTTCGTGGTCCAAATCGGTTTTCTTTTCCAGGAGGATACCCCGGACGAACTGTGACAAACAATCCCAGTTGCCCTCATCCTCCATAATCTTTTGGCAGACCGTGTCCACCGAAAAAACACCGAGTTTTCTTGTGGCCTCCAGGCGGGGCCTTTCCCAACGCGAACAGCGGAAGAAGGTGTGTTCCGCGTCATCGGGAACGCCCGGGCAGTAGATGCAATCCGGTGAACCGGTCTTGCCCATCCGGTTCAGGTACGACTTGAAGTAGCCGTGACCTGTCAGGAACTGCGTGAGGTAGTAGTCCACCTCGCCATGCCGCCTTTCCACCCATGGTTGGACCTGCTCGATGAGTCGCGCAGTCCATCGTCCTCGGGTGTCGTGCTCCCAGCTGTGTTGCCACTGCTGGAAGGTTCGGGAGCGCTCTTCTGTTCTTGCCGTGTCCTTGCCGATCTCGCCTTGTCTCTGGTAAATCGCTTTCCTCTCCCCTGCCAAGAGCTTGACCGGGATGACTCCGGCGACCACCAGGACGGCAGGCTCGGACACTGTCCGGTAGGAGGAACACACCCGGAGCGCAGCTTGACGCTGAACCCGGGCGAGTCGCAACCTGTAGCACTCCTTATCTAGAGCGCCTGCCCACACCTCTGCCCCGTAAAGGAGCACGGACTGGACCGCGGACATCAACAGACGTCTTCTGCTGGATCGGGGACCCCCGACATTGGCCATCAGCCTACTAAGGTAAGTGACTACCTTAGCGGCCTTGTCCGCCGTACGAAAGATCTGATCCCTCCAGCTTAACTTGGTGTCCACCATAACCCCGAGGTATTTGGCGGCACGAGTTGATGTGACCACCTCCCTTCCCACTCGGAGTGGGACGACGGTGTCGATCCTCTTCTTCGTGAGGATCACAATCTCCGTCTTACTGAGAGCAAGCGAGAGACCGTGATCGGACATCCAGTTGTTGACCACCCGCATAACTCGGTTCAACTTCAGTTGGGCCAGCTCAACGTTGCGTGCAGCAATGAGAGCTGCAACGTTATCGGCGTACCCAACCAAAGTGGTTTCCTCAGGCATCTCGGACCTCAGGAGGCTGTCATAGGCAACGTTCCAGAGATCCGGGCCGAGTATTGAACCTTGTGCGGCACCAGAAGTGACTTCCATCGTCCGCGTTCCGTCCCTCGTGTCATAAATCAGGCTTCGAGAGCGTAGATAATCCTCGATGAGCCGCAACAGGTATGCAGGAATACGAAAGGTGTTGCGAAGCGCATCCAACATATCGACCCACCTTGCCGAGTTGAAGGCATTCTTGACATCAAGCGTAACAAGAAGCACTACTCGGCGGGAGAAATGGTTGTGGCTCTCGGCTCTCTCCACAGCTCTCTGAACTTCGGTGACAGCGTCGATCGTTGACCGTCCCTTTCTGAAGCCGTACTGACGGGGGCATAAGTCCCCGGCAGCTTCCACGGCATTCATTATGTAATTGAACTACAGTCATTTCCACAGGTTTGAGTTGAATCTACATTTGAAGTTTTAAGTAAGGATTTAATACAAACTCGTGAAACATGACCTTTCTTTTTGCACAATGTGCATGAAACTTTATTGAAATCTACATAACAGTTACTTTTGCCTTATGATTGGTCTTACCACAACGGAAGCACATGTTTTCAATTCCTAAGGCCTTAAAATTGATAGGTCTGCGTGTTTGTGAACTGGATCTGAGATTTTCCTTGATTCCTGGACGAAACCTTTTACTTTCTGAACTTCTAGAATGTTTTCTTGAATACATGGAATTGCTACGAATTGAATTAGTTTCAGTTATAGAAAGATGTTCAGAGACTGATGACTGGTTTGTCTTAGACAATTGCATACTATCAATTTTCGAAGCTTCCAAAGCCATAGCTTTGTTAAGGATATCATCAAAGCTGGTCAGGTTCGATTGTAAAATTTGTTCCCTTATCCAATTGTCTCGAAGCCCCCGAATAAATTGGACTCCAAGAAGGATGCCTGAAATTGAATTGACTTTCTCACACTCACATTTCATAGCGAATTCACAATCAGATATTTCCCTTTGAAGAGCAGCGACAAAATTAGAAATTGATTCACCATTTTTCTGATACACATTTAAAAACTGATGTTGAGAAACTATTACGTTCTTTTTAAGAACTAGCATTTGAGTGAGGGCACTTTTAAGTTCGTCATAGGATAAGTTTTGAATGGGTTTGTCTGGGCCTAAGAAAGCTGATAATGAATTGTAATGACGAGCCAATTGAATTACATAAAAGGTGAGCAACTTTACTGTTATCTTTTAACCCTTTCATAGTGCAGTAGTTGCTAAAACGTTCTAGATAACAGGAGAACTTTTCTTGTTTTTTATTGAAATTTTCCTATGGGCAGAGCACCAAAAAAAGAGAGATGGGTGAGTGGATGCTTGTGTTATCGTGTTATAATATCTTGATGAAAAAAGTTTTCATAAAAATTATCTTCGAGCATCAAAGAAATAACAACCTATCCCAGGTTCATAAAATTAATAAGAAACTTTCTTGTCCAAAACTCTTGCAATTTGTTCGAGTTTTTTTCCTGGTGTAACTAACAGATTGGGAGGGGGGTTCCATTGTAACTCCCTCCACATTTTAAATTACACTCCTTTTATTGACCTTATTTCACCTAACCAGAAACATTCTCCTATTTCCTTTCTCCTGATACCTCTTCATTATAGGGAAGTTTTTGGCAAAAATGTTCAAAGAATTAAAGTTTTAACAGCATATGCATACAATTTTGGTAACAGTACTCATGAAAAGTTTTTAACTACACTCTCAAAAAGTGTTATTATATCTTATGGTAAAATTCCTCTGGTGCAGATGATATGCCTTTTAGAGAAGTTTTATTTATAACCAATTTTAATGTTTAGAGTGCAATTTTTTCTAAATAAATACATTAAAAATTCTATTTAAGCATTTCTATTACTGTTATCAACTGAAATGGAAAATCATCCATGAGTACCTATAATGTTGCTTTGAGTATAAGGCTCACGATGGAGAAGGGTTAAGCAGCAGATAGTTTAGCTGCTTTTGTTACGGCAGACCTGCACAATCAACGAATTTTCAAATGGAATTTAGTATTTTTAATTTTCTCTACAGAATCAGTTTATTGGAAGTTGCTCTAAAGTTCGTTCAAAAGTTATTGTGTAAACAGAAATATTTTGATTGAATATTGTGAATTTGAATATAGCATTTTTTTTTTCTTTTACTGGCCTTAATACAAAGAAGCATCATAGGCCCTTGGCTATTTCTTACCATAACTACCATAACTGATATAATGGTATAGTGAATACCATTTTTATAGTTGAAACAATTGCAAAGCTGGGTGTAGTATATTTCCAAAATTGTAAAAAAGTTGGTGGGGAAATAAAAGAACAGAGTAAAAACAATATAACATATATTTCTGATATACAACATTAAAGTACTCAAACTCTTCTTTTTTTTACTGATTACACACAGTATATTTGTGTAGAACAAGTTGGTATATTTCTTTACAATTACATGAGATTGTTCTCACATGAAAATATAGATTGCAGCAAAGCGTGGGCTAATTTGGTAGCAAGGCACAAGAATAATTAATTATTTGTATGAATTGAAGGCAAGGATTGATAGCTTATGTTATATCTGTAAATGTTTGAAGGCATTGTTTTTTATGAGGTTTAAGAGTTGGTTATCTGTAGCTTAGTTTTCTCAAGGAATCAGTAAAATTAATATAAGAATTAGTAAGAAATAAGTTAGGATGCTTTTATTCTAACCATCATCTTCTGATATTAATACTGAGACAGTTATAGAATAAATATTATAAAATATAAGAAGTAAGATATACTGATTTAATTAATCATACAAATTATTTAATTACAAATAGTACAATGTTTATAATATTTTTGCAGTAATAACACTTCAACTCTTATCAAGTTTTTGAAGTTGGAGGACAACAATAGTAGATTCTTTATAATAAGAATGGTTTATATTTTAAAATGGTTATGTTAACTCTTATAAACAGAGATAATAACTTAATTATGTTTCATATTATATGATACTGAGCCAGTTGAAAAATATTGAAAAATAACACCGACATTACAAACAAGCTTTGCATGGCCAAAGCAAACAAGAATTACGAAACAATGCTGGCTTACGAGGGAGTTTGAGTACAGGTGTAATAAAAGAAATAATAATATGGACTTTAAACCTGCAAAAAATACGTTAGTGCCTTTGTTTTTTTTTTAAATAAAATAATTAATCCAGAAAAAAAACAAAAAAGAGCTGCTTTCACATAATCACTAACATACCAGGAGTTTTACAATATTTATATAGAGAATATAATGTGCCTGTGAACACAATTTACAAACACTCGGTTACTCTTTCTAAAGAGCTTGAAAGCACAAATATCATGTGAAAGCAGCCCATTCATAACAAATCTCAATTACAAAACATTTCATTCTCATAACAAAACCATCTAGATCTCTACAAATCTATAAAATTCAAGTGGATACAATAGGTTTTGATTAACACATAGGCTATCGTACACAACGGTACTGGATTCCTACAAACTTCTACCCAAGCTCACAACACAGAATATAAATAATCTAACACCCTCTTCTCAAGGTTCTAATAAAATTAAATTTCCCGCTTCACCGCCCACATCACAAAATCATCAGTAATAAATACACTAATCCTACAGGTACATGACTGTTTCTAAAAATATTTTTTATTCGACAAGCTACTCTATATTTTTCAGACTTAGTCTACATAGTTTTTCAGGTTACAATTTTGCAAAGCGGATTGGGTGCATCCCGATGGCAGTTGTCGATTCAAGGGCTGGTATAAATGCTAGTCGGCTTATCTTATAGACATGTAATTTACAGCTGTGTCTTTATTTACGAACTGCTACGTAGCGGGGGCTGCCAGTAATCCCATTACTGGCGAGTGCTGTTTTCTGTGGCAACAAAAGATGCGACGCCATGCAAGCCTCGATTCGTCCCAGGGTGGGGGGGGGGAGGCAGTTATTTGGACGCCTGGATAGGGGTGTCCCCCACTGTAATGGAGAGCCTACGAAGGTTGGGTTTGTCGTATTCTTCCATGCTGAGGCCTCGCGAGAAGCGACGGGGTCGCTCCAGGTCGATGGACCCTCCGGAGAATGTCCTCTGTCGCTCGACACCCGGCAATGTCACCGAGGTCAGGAGACCCTGGCCCTTGGCGAACAGGAGGATGCTGTGGGCCACCTTTGCGGGCTGGAAAAATAATCAAAATACAACTCTTAATAATAGCATGGAACAATGGAGGATTTAAGTTATGACATGTGCCATGGTAAGTCTCACGAAATTGCGAGCTTGAATTTAAAATCTAAAACAGTGTTGCTGATTTGTGCTGCCTCATTCAGCTATTGGCATATGTTATTAGCCAGTGCGAGCATAGGTGGAAATCAAAACAAATAGAAACCAACAACATCGCTCCATAAGAGTAAAATAAATCAGCTGCCAGCTGTTTTAATTTTTAGGCTCGCAATTACTTGCCACCTAATATAATGCTTTAGCATATACTAAAGCTCCTATGATTTTTAGTCTGGAGGAGCACTCAATTGTTATCTTGGAAAGTATAGTTTTGAATCTAACAGTTAAAAAATCGATGTTAAGTTTTCACTAAAAATGGTGTTACAACATGAGGTTGGTTTGCTTGGTGTTGTCGTGTTTTTGTTGAGCTTACAATATCAACAATTTTAAAGATGCCATAACTATGATTGTTGTGTTGAGAATACTTTTTAAGACACCTACACTGATAATTGATTATGACTCACCTTTTAGTCATTTGTCGCAAGATAAATTATAGTGTTGGTTTTGGAATGGAATTACTTTAGATGTACTATGCATAAGGGTGTTAGCTAGCCTATTAGCTCATCAAATGTTGCTACATTAGTAGCCCCGTGGCAAAAAGAAGTTAAATGATTCTGATTTTTTTTATTCTCCTTGGGGCTGGGGAGGCCTCATTTTGGCCTTGGACGCTGAGCCGAAAAAAATAATCTACTGGTATTTTACAATATTTATAATACTGTGTACTCTAAAGTGTTTAATGGGACCAAGGAGGTTTTGTAGCTAAAATTCTCCTTCAGTTTTTCATGTTGTTGGTAAGAGGTCTTCATAAAGATTTTTCTACCAGAAATTAAGAAATATTTTATAGTGATACCCCTCCCAAAATCTGAACCTCCCCCTTCACAACGAATTCCGAAAAAGTATTACAGTTTGTTATGTGAAAAAAATTTTGTTTCATACATACTTTTAACTTAATTTGAGAGTAAGACACAGGGCTGCTTCTGGAATAGTTCAGTTAGGGCCTATATCGTTCTGTAGTCCTCTACGAATAGTTTCGCCATGTAGTCCCCTAAATTCACAGTAGGAAAGTCAAAAAAAGCTTTCAGCTGCTATTCCTCCCTCACTCATTAACCCTATGTGTAGTGATGAAAACCAATCATCGTCATTAGGAGTATTTAGTTAGCAGGTTTCATCCCCAAGCAGTTTGCATTTGAGGGGAACTGAACTTCAGGGTTGTACCCCACAGGCTTTCAAAGTTTCAATCGTTGAGAAATTTCACCATAAGGCAGAGATAGTTCACCAGGTTTACTGCTGAGTTTTCTCACTGCCAACCTGCATGTACTCTGGTATTATTAATATTTCACCAAATATTTACCCAGATAACTTTTTATTTTTTATGAGCCGTACTTACAGATTCATTGAGAACATCCCCAGCGCGTTCGATCCTCAGGAGTGTTGCCTTGTTCTTGTCCAAATCCTGAAACAGTTTCTCCACCACGTTGGCATAAGAGCTCAGAACGCCCGTGATCAGAAGGACATCCGATTTGTACTGCTTCAGAGGTAAATCTTTTCGACTGAAAAGCAAGAACAAATAATCAGTTTTTTAAAATTATTATTCAACTAAGTTTGTAAAATAGCATTCAAATCCCGAAAAAGTGGTCTTGACCACGGACAATTTGTTTAAAAAAAGGTAATGAACGTCACATCTAGCAAAACATTTTCTTGTTTTTTTCCAGTTTCTTTTATACTAGTCTTTCCTTCAGCAATGGATATTATTGTATTTCAAGCATTTTGAACAGTAAGATGCATGTATGCATATATTTAATAGAAGTGTTACAATTATTTAAATTAATTTCCTTTATGTATTTCTTAGTAGCTAGACGAGAAACATAAAAATTAACTATCATTCTTAATGTGTAGTATAACTGTACATAGCTTGACTGGCTGATTTCAGGCTTTCTATTCCCCTCGATATCGACATGAAGGTTGATTGAGAGCTACTAATTACAATAATTGATAGTAAATAGTTTCCTCTAAGCAAGGTGAATCAAAATAATAATTACCAGTAATTAGGTGAATATTACGTCGATTCAAAGTTGTTGACATCGAATAACAGATAGCATCAATTCTTTACATGTCATTAATATAATGTTTAACTACAAAACTGCATAGGATTGATAGCGTATTTTTGCTGTTTCTTTTCATCGAAAATTTTAGGAATTCATAGATAAACAAATATTGAACACAGTATTGTATTTATTTGTCTGGGATTGATTTAACAAGTATATTTAGCAAGTACATAATAAATATCAAGTACAGTAACAAATAGAGTTAAATTTTGTATAATATTTTTTATATTGTTTAAATATATTCCACCCTGAATTAATGTTTAGAGTATTGTACCTACATGAAGCAAATATATATCGTGTATTCACAGAGTGCTTAACAGAGTTGAAAAATGTTACAAAAGATGACAATAGACTCCGTGAAACTTGTGTTTCGTGCTTGTGAATCATCACTTTGAAGAACAACAATCTTGTGAGTTATTGTAAATATTACACGATTATACCCCGTTCAAAATAAATGTGCGGTCGAAACGCAGATTTCAATCCCCCCATTATTCCCGTTCCTCCCGCTTTCAAGAATCCAACCAATCAGAATCGCTGAGAAATACCACAGCTGTTTAATATCTCACGTCACTTTATGCCAATGTTTTGATTTTTTGTAAACAAATATTCTAATTTTGACGTTTGAGATGTAACCAGAATCGCTTCCAACGGCTAGTACGGGAAGTAACACGATCATCAGCGCCATTTTCTACTCTAAATTTTAAGGGTGAAATTAAAATAACATCTGATTGTGGAGAAAATTGGGGAATTCAGGAAGGTATTGAGGGAATTTTCCTTGTGGTGGGAAATAAAATTCTGTCTTTCGACCGCACATTTATTGGACAGTTAATTTTAAAATGTTTTTACCCTTTCAGTAGGCATGGTACAAAAAAATTTCTTTACAAAAGTGCCAAAGTTAAAAATTAAAATTAAAATGCATAACAACACTTTCTACTGAATGCCAGGTTAAAAAGTAATACTTGGCAAATGAAAAAATGTCATACCTTATGATTTTGGGCTGAAACTTGATACATAAGTTGAATCAATTTGGTTTCTAAGCCAACTTATCTATCACTACTATGTCTAGTACAGAACATTGATACTTTTGGGCAAATCTCATTACACAATTGGACGATAACTATCACTTTTAATCATCTTTCAGAAATCTTCTGTTATCCAAACATTGGCACCAACAGAACCAACTTGATCCCACAAGATCGCAAGGTTTTTTTCATAATTTCTGTAGTGTAACTAGAAAATGGGTAGTCTATCCTATACGTTTAAGCTTTGCTTTATGGATTTATAAAATACTTACTTGAGGAATGCATTGACGTACAGACGAACATTGCTATGGTTGATGGTGCCTCTTAGTTTGTGGAGGAAGTCAGAAATAACCTTGTCTTTGTCTGGGTTGGTCTCATTCATTAGTTGCTGAAAAATAAGACACAAAGTTGATTTTAAGGGTAACATCACAAGTACCATGTGGAATTTCAATATTGATAGGTGTTTTAATTGTTTTATTTAAATAAACTTGTATTTTATTATTTAAATGAAGTTATTGATGCTTTTCATCGATGAATTATACTTAAAAGAAATTTTGAATAGCTAATTAAAGTATATATAATAACAGTGGTAATTAGTTCATAAAAATGCAATAAATAAATAAAAATCAGGTTAATTAATTCATATAAATGATCGAATACAATACTACTAACCAATTAGTTAGTTTTTATTCAAATAGTTATTAGTTACTATTCATTATTTCTGCTTAAAACATATATATAGTTCTTCTTTCTGCTTTACCACTAGTAACTAACAATATTTTAAGTAACCTTTTTTAGAGAGAGAAATTACAATCTTCTCAAATAGCAAATCGTTGGTTTAATAATTATTTATATTGAATATTTAACACTTTTGGATTGTTTCAAATATTATATATTAATGATGAAAAGAAACAAGTAAAAAATCAATTAAACTCGTCTAAGATTGTAGGTTAAAAGGAGAAATATTATATCGTAACATAGATTGGTTAAAAAAATAAAATAAAATTAACTATTAAGATCAAATGTAAGGAAATTTGACAAATAATAGTGATGACTTTATTTTTAAAATATTCATCAAACTAATAAAATATTCCATGTTTGCTGTCTACTAGTTTTATGGTTGCTTATAGGTTTAATATGGTCTACGTAATAGCAATCGGCACAGAAGCAGCAATGCACTATAGCAAAGCAGTTATCATATTTATTTATGTTTGATCTTTGGTGTAAAATATAAATCAGTTCAGTATGAATGTAATACAATAGTAAAAAATACACATCACCTGAAGGTTAAAACATTACCTGGGGCATATGAATGAACTGTAAATAAGCTATTTATCGTATTAAACAATTTTACAAAGGCAAGAGGAAGCAAAAATAACATCAAATGTGGAAGTGTATTATACACATCAGACAATATAAACGACTGAAACGAGGTCGGTGCGTTTTGAAAACAGTTTGCAGGTGTAGGTGCTATAATCAAAGGGGGAGGGGGGGGGGGAATCACCATTGTTGCCAATCCTCCAATCATTTTATTATCTCAGATAACAAATGTACTATTTGTTTACATGATGGGTTGGCAACACTGTTGTTGCGCCTTCTTCAAAGATGGCTAAAACCGATAGTTTTGTATACCTGAGAGCGTGTTCTACCCAATGAAGTTTAACTACTATACAGTGATAAACACATGTTAACTTGGTGTTCCTTTTTTTTATTGTTGTCATTTTACCCACGATTCCCCCTATCCTTACACTATCTCACACTTCGTTTCTTTGGTTACCAGCTTTAGCTACTCTGATTGGTCGAAAAGACTTTAAAAAATTGTAAATTATACTAGTGAAGTTTGCCTCTTTTAAGTATTTATTTTGTATAATTGTATCTCTGTGTATTTATTCTGTGTTTGTTGAAAATGTTTTATTATGTATATTATAATAATTATGACGTGTCATATGTTTAAATTTTAAATCAATGTGACAAATAAATCTGATTCTGATTCTGAGTACCTAACTTTTTTACAACTTTGGTTTGATGGTCTGTTTAAGAGTAGTGTGAAATGCCAACTCCTGGCTCCGTCAAATTTTGATGGGTAGGCAATCCCTTCAAGGTTGGGAGGTGCAGAGGTGCTTTGTATAAATTAGCATAAACTAATTTGACAGTGAAGAATTGGAAAGAAAATGAGGTCAAAGCCATTTCGAGGGAGTTTTAAGAAACCCCATCCCGCTACGGCATTTCTTTGCGATAGCGGAATAGGTATGATGTAGTTGTTGAATTGTTAGGTTAGATTAGTGTTTTTGTAACCGAGTTAAAGCATTCTGTTTTGTTAGTTATAATGTTGTAAATACAGACTGATGATGATGTTAAGGTAAGGGCAATTCCAGTACTCAACAGACGACAATTAATTTATGCTAATTCATGCAATTAAAGCACCTCTGCATTTCATCTGTACCTCCCGACCTTGAGGGGGTGCCTAGCTGTCAAAATTTGATTGACTTTTAAACTATTGAAATTGGTTACCATAGAAAGGCTAGACAGGTATAGGTGAAATGTCAGATAACAGATAGGAAAGTGTGAACAAATGACTGGCTACCAAGGAAAAGGGAGGAATGTGGGTAAAATGGCTGCTAAAAAAGAAAAAAATCCCCGCTATGTTTGTAGCACCCTATATGTCGTTTGACCTCATTGGTTTCACTCGTTTATGTGGTTTGATGACCTGTGGTCATGAGCACTGTAAGCACTAAGCATCTAGACACAGGCGAGAAGCTTAGAAAGAGTTAAATCTGATTACCTCTGCGAGCATCTGTAATGTTGTTCGTGTTCAGGAAATCAGGTGGCCAAAAACACACATAGTTTATAAAATTAGAAAATCATATCTACAACTAATGTTAATAGTGCTTCAAGTTGAATGCCACTGTATCAGAGTGATGTCCTTGAATTTTCCTTTTTTGAGCTTGATATTATGATATGACAGTACTGAATTTCAGATTACTATGGATTAAAATTTCAATATCACATTAGAAGTAACACCATCATGCTGTTTATTGATGGGAACAAACTTTATATATGTTGAAATTATTTTTTTACAATTTCTTATTTTGTGCCTGGCCTGGTTTTCAACTAACACAATTTTTAGTTTATACATACCGGTAATACTTTGTAATAAACATACATTATTCGAAAGATAATTTAGAAACATTATAACGACTATCATTTTCAACAATCTCCCATATTTTATTATTTTTTAATTAAAGATTATTTATTGTTTATGAATCATAATATTACACTATTTATTATTAGAGAGAATTTTGCTATCACACCGTGACACAAAATATGTTCATCTTTACAACATTTCTTGATTTTTATTAAAACTTTTTCACTGAAAGAGAAGACTATGAAAATAATACAAAATACAATATTTAAAGCTATAGTCCGTTTTTTTAAGCCTGATCCTTCGAGGGAGAGATGGTGGAGGGGGTTTGTTTATACTTGCTACTATCCCATTGGCTGAAGCCTTTTGTTTTTTTTTGTTGGTTTTTTTGTTGTTTTTGTTTTATTTCACTGTTGCATACCAGCTGGTAATTTTACATCACAACATAATGTGTATCAGTTTTACAATATTATTGGTAGCAGTTGTTTTTTAATCAGTTTACTTTAGAACTGTTATTTTTTAACAAGGAATAGGTTTGGCTTGAAAATATAACAGCTGACTAGGAGTTACTGAAAGATATTATAACTTATTTAAAACGTTATTTGAGGGAATCTGATACTCGACAAACGTTTGTCACGAGTTTAATTGTGTTGTTTACAGTTTAAATTTTTTGTTTACAGTTTAAACCCCTCCCCCACCCCAATTTTCTCGAGAAGGATCAGGTTTAAAAAAACGGACTATAGTACAGATCAATAAATCTGAACTGTTGAATGCGGGAATGTCTTGAACTCGAACTATTTTTAACCTCTTTTCAAATCGATTTTATTGATTATACAAGTAGAAATCTTATAATAATATATAGAATTCTCTTATAATTACAGAAAATCCTTTCAAGGATTAAGGAATAAAATTACTAATACAATTAATTTACTAATACCTCTTCTTGAATAACTCACAAAATATTATATAACAATAATCAGTATATTAACAAGGAATGGTAAGGGTGAAGTATCGTAAGCACATCGGTTTGTTATTTAGTTAAAAAATTTCGTGCATTCAATAACAATTTCTATACGTTTTAAAAGTGTTACGTTAATTTGATGACAAAACGAAATTTGTTAAACCAAAAAGCGTTAATTGGCATTTTACTACATCTCTTCAAGAGCTGTCATAAAGCTATAAGGTATCGTTTTATAAGATATTCAAGCATATAGGAGAGAGTTATCCATCCTAAAACTTTTAACAAAATAATTATTTAATTCTATCAAGAAATCAAAACATGAGGGTTGATCTTAACTCCGTCCCCAACATTAAAAAAAGGAATGAAAAGGTTTTAGTTCAAATTTGCTTGTAAAAATTGTACTGTTTTTCTGAGAAAGGGGATTTAAGCAAACTCATAATTAAATAGTAAAAAACTAAATTAAAATTAAAATTATTACTGAAGCGCAAAAATAAATATTTTTACAATGTTTGGTAAACTTAAATGATGAATATATTGTACTCACATTTTACCCTTTGCATTTTTATTTTGTTTTATGTGTAAAGAACATTTACAATTAAATCAAAAATGTTCAAAAATTCAAGCTTAAAAATTTTTAAGCTTGAATTTTGAGTTTTTATCCAAACTCTAACTAAGATTTTTTGTCTTTAGAGTAGGTACCTACACTGAGCAATAATTGGCGGACCTTTCACGCTCAATACGGATTGCGATATTTGGATCGTGATCCTGGATCACAATATGGATTAACGGATTGAGTGTGTTAAGTCAAATATTGATGTAAGGTCCATTTTGACTGCGTAAGGTCAAGCCCAGTAAACAATACTATCAATATTTATTACCTTCCAGGTCCATGCTCCGTATTGATCGTGTAAGATTCGCCATTTTGTATACCCTACATCATTGTAAAATCAATAAAATATTGAGTAAAATATTTATATGGAAACAACTAAAATTTTAAAAAAATGTTTTACAACATTCCTTAAAATTTGACAAGGTATAAATCACAGTTACAGTTCATGGTAGGCCTACCAGGGAGAAGTGAGAAACATGAAACATTTATCTCTTTTCTCTCTAATTTAAATCTCTAATTTAAGTAGACAATAACACTTTATACATTGTCTAAGACTCAGATGCACTTTTAGCGCTTGTTTTAAGATGGATATATGAAACTGAGTGTGATCAATCAGATGAAGAGTGGCTTTGTTATTGACAAAGATGAACTTATTTGTTAGTCAGGTCCATCAATTAACAAAATAACCAAATATTTCAATTAAATTAAACAAAACATTTATAGTTTGTATTGACAAAAGAGGGTTTCAATGCTTAAAAGACTAAGCGGACAGGGACAGTAGTAAGTTAGTCTACCCAGAAGCTACCTTATTTGGCTTCATCCACACAGTATTTTGGTGTTCAGTCAGCGAAGAGACCACAGTCTAATCTTCTCAGTCATGACACTCGTAGCCGTGGAATGAATTTCCTCGAAAATTAATTTTCTCATACCACCAAAACAAACCAATGACACACTAGTGATTCAAGCATAGAAGTAACTGGGAACTATCACAATTCAGGTGAATTCGATCATTCATTTTGGGGTCCCTCATGTTTGTAGAACTAACATTTCTCTGTGGTGTTCCAAAAGATATTAGTGATTTAAGTGTCATGACTGACTCCTATTAATTTAACTTTATATTACACTGTGTTAGAGATACATCAAGTAAATCAAATGGATGGGAGAAAATGTACAGGGTTTGACAGAAATGTGAATAATATTGATAATAACCGTGCAGTCCACTCATGCACACCGAACACACCACAACACCCCATCTACAGGCTTCACACCAATAACATATCAGTCTTTTGATTCGTGTTATAGTTCTTTCAAGTGTTTACTTACATGTCCAAACTTGTGGAACACCAGATAGTCTTCAGCCGACTGGGATACTGAACCTTTTCCCTTCCAATTTACAAACTGGAAAATAAAACATCATTTATATCAAACATGTAATTAAATTAAAGGTGTTTTAAAGTTTTAAAAATCCCTTAAAATGACAGGAGACACTCATATATAAAAATCTGTTTTTCACCATACTGCATGTAGAACAGCCGTTTTCTGGAATGTAACTAGTCTCCGTAAAGTTGATGTTTTTCTGTAGCCTTTTAAAAATCCACAGAAAAAACTTCTGTACATTTTTTCCGTGCGCTTACCTTAGAATCTTTTTCCAAAGCAAAAATTGTACAGATGCCAAACAAATAAGGGCACTGTAAAAAAAAGATTTGCAGACTACATTTTTAAAGCAAGATTTTAACATTTAATTCATTCCACTTACATATTAGCTGGTTTTAAGGGATTTTTAAATTAAGATGGAAGTTAACTACTTTGTGACTACATATAAACATACAATTTCAAATTTCCAGGTTCATGGAGTAAATTTTAGCCACGTCCAAGTTCCTTAAATTTATTTTGTCTCCACAACACACAGTCATACGGAATTTCAGAGACCATAAAAACAATTCTATGAGAATTAGATATTCTGAAAAACTATGGTCATTTTCTTTGAATTACCTTCGCCTTGAAGTTGTCTTTGACGTTGGTGGCCGAGCCGGTACAGTTGATCAGTATGAGCCCCAGAGTGCGCTGAGGATGAGCCAGTCCGAACCTCGCGAGCACGTTGGCCCCCGCCCCCTCCCCCAGCCCGATCACGTACTTCACCTTCACAAAGTCCAGAATGGTCACCAAGTCTTCCCCCAGCGTCTGGAGTGAAGGGAACTGGAACCTGCGGGAGACACCGTAGACAATATATTTTTAACATAATATTTGAGATTAGTAGGCCTATAGGTGACGTCAAAGATCTCTCTGCCCCTTAGAGCAGCATTCTTTTAGTTATATTTTTTATAAGGGTTATTACTACATAAATGGTTCTGATATATCAAAGCTGTTTTGTTACTAGCCATTTGAAATATGGCGTTCCAAATGTTCCACATTAAAAAAATATATAAACAGCTGTTGGTATAGAATACAATTAATGTTTTTTGAAAAGTACCATTTTACCGGTCTCAGAGCTCTCTGGTGATGATATCAGTAAAAAATTGAGGAGCAGAGATCTTTGGTAATATTTAACAAATTTTATCTATAACCTACTTATAAAAACACAGGCATTCTGTAAGGTTTATTATTATTTCAGTTTAAGAACTCTATATGGTACAGAAAAGTGTTTCTGAAGTTTATATGTGGAGTTCTTTTAAGGTCTTGCTAGATTCTCTTCTTGGCACCTTGAAATGCTTCATGTTTTAATTTTGTAGTTGTGATAAAATCTTTTTCACATTTTTTACTTGCTATAATAGTGTAGTCATTAATCATAACATAACTAACCATGCACTCATTGACACACTTTAACAAAAAGAGAATAAGAAAATTTATCAGTTGAGATTACACTTTTTCATTATTTATGCAGTTTTGTGACACAACCTCAAATCTTGTTGAAACACTCTCAGTTCATTACAATAAGGTAGATTTGTTTGTCTTTTATATAAAACTTTTACCTCCAACTTATAAGTATTTTATTACAAATTAATATGTGTTTCTTAACATGCATATTTTTCCGAATTAAAAATTACAGGGGATTTACAGCGGGGAGATGAGGCTGAAATAACTTCACTTGAAACTGCAATAGAGAACACACTGACTGGACCTAAAACTTTACCCCATTTTTTCACACCGTGTGTCCCCCCCATGAAAATCCTGGATACATTGTGTTTTGCCCATATTGACAAAATTGATAATACTGAAAAATACTTCATCCAAACAACCAATATACAACTGTTCTCTCTGTGTAGTTTTCAAGATTGTTATTTGTATGCTCAGCCTGACGGTTTACTTACGACTCGGGCAGGGGGTCTGCGTTGTCTTCGTGGCCAGGGACGTCCACGTGGATAAATATAGACCTTTCCTTGATGTCACTCATACACGGTTTGTTGATGAAGTCTTCAAACGAGTAATCTGCAAACAGCCACCGTCACATGACAAACACCGAACACCCCAGATTGTGACAAGCATAAAGCTTTGATAAATGATTTTATCGCTTTTCAATAAGAACCAATTCAGGCCTAGGATATTACAACTAGGCCTTAAAGATGTATATTATTTAAAAAAATATAAACCTGTTCAATAGTGAGGTCTTAAAGTATAGTTTTCAAGTAGTGTTGTAATAAAAAAATTCCAATTTGCACATCAACTGATTGTTCCATTCATCCTCTTTACGTTAGTTGATGGGCTCAAAAGTGTGTGCATGATCAAGAGAACTATAGTGCCACAGGTGAGCTACATCCCATAAGATCAATGGTGTCACTTTCTGCGACATCCGTGGATGTCGTCACAGAGTTTTTGTTGGTTAAAAAAGTGTTAAGAAACCAACATTTAACTCTTTGTTACCTGCAAGTGTTGCCAACACTGCAGGAAACCACAATCGTTCTCGTTTGCGTTGGAGATTTTTCATCTCAACTATTATTAAAATAAGGAATTTCAAAGCAAACTAGAGTAGAATTTATGGTTTTATATTTACCTTGACTGATAATTGTTAATTTGATCATTACCTAATGGTTTGTTATTACTAATAATCCAAATGTAAAATAGAGTAATATGGTGTCGTTACGATAAATATCGTACCTGTGGCAACACTGCTTCATCCGCTTATTCAGTCAGCTGTGTAATAGTAAAAATTAAAACTTAACTTGACTTCCGTTTTAGTTTTCACGCTTCATATCCGGAAAAACCCGGTATTCCGCAGACCTTAGCAAGCTGTTGTGCTTTTCCTCTACTGACCTTGAGTGGGAACAACGATTAGGTCAAGAGGCGCCTGTTGTGGTTGCATTTTTGATGGTGGACTGAATTTAACCTATACATTTTCAACATGTTTATTACTTTATTTTTTCAGTGATTTACCAAATTAAGTAGGTTGTAGATAAAGTAGTGTATGCAACGATGGTATTCAGCATTTGGCTTTAAGCCACTTGTAATGAGAATGATGAGATATTTAGAACACTCAATGCCAATGCGCTCGTGTTCTTACTTGCATCTCACTCTTGGCTTTAAGACTCATAATACTGTACAATTCGTTGCATAAAATACTATTTTAGCACAAGACCGAATGTCTAGAACTAAAATTTATTCATAATTACCACTTCGTAAAATATCAACAAAGAAAAACATTTGAACAATGTTTTGTGTGATGAACAGATAAACAGATTTTGGTTTGAACTTACGGTTACATCCTAGGTCATGGACTGTTAGGAACACAGCTCTCTTGTCCTGCTGGGAGACATCACCCTGGAAAATAGACGCAACTTCAACCATTTTTAACCTCGGTTAGGTGGTGAAGTGTAGTTAATATGTTCATAAGAAAACCTAAAATAATAGTAGGCATAGTTTTAATTATTAATAAATCTAAGTCAGAGGGGATGGGAGCGGCAATCTTTATGAAAAAAGCATACATTTATTTTTATCTCAACATTTTATATGCTTGAAGTTTTAATTACAATTTAAAATTTACTTAACAAAAGTATACAATACCTAGGACTAATTATGATCTAACTAGTTTACGTGTTGCTCGAAATTGAAAAATTTTATCTGGACTATCCTATGTAACTGCTAAAAAAATGTTACGTTTAGTTTTGAATTAATAACCCTCTAACAATCCAATTGTGATCATCAGTGCCCAATCGCCAAATATACCCTTATTTACAGCTGTACATTTACAGATGTTTAAAATACTAAACCCAACCCCAATGTTAAAATGAGGTTTTTTCCAAATTTTCTAATAGGAAATTTGCAGATTTTTGTTTATGGATAGCGCGCCTTTAAGTCTGTTTCTCATCATTTTTGGCGGAAACAACTAGAGATCGAGCCCTATCCAACGACACCAACAACTTGGAAATTAGTTTAAATTTGTAGGAGTTCGAAATCACTAAGGAAAATCGAGTTACTTTGCGACGTCACAGAGAGTAATATTTGTTAAATTTTCAAAATTTCCAGGTATGAGGGGTCTAATATAACTAGTCAACTAAACACTTACAAAGTTTAAAGAAAATCGGTTGAAAAACGGCGTCCGAAACAGGGGAATACAATACCATTATTTGCATTAAAAGCCGTGTGGTTAACATTACCGACTGCGCAAAAATGGGCTACTGGCCAAAAGGTGAAGATGGACTCTTAACTCAGCGGGGCCGATACAGTCAACGCACCACGCAAAGCACTTTAGTGACAGGTACAGTCAGTCATTTTACTTTCTCCCCCTATACCATAGTATATGGAGAAAGTATTGTTTTCGTCAAAATTTTCGAATTTGAGTTGTTGGTGGATTTATCCATTTTGGTTCCCCCTGAGTCCAAAAAAGTGGTTTTCGTAGTGATGTCTGTGTGTGTGTGTGTGTGTGTCAGGATGTATACAGAGCTAGAGAATGCCCCAATGGTCCGATTTTGGTGAAATTTGGTACGTAGGTCCAAACCCACGATAATTCCAGGCGTTTTTTTCATTTTTTTGAATTTTTGATTTTTAAGGGTAGTTTACCCCCAAAAACCCTCAAAAATCGTCGAAAATCAAAATTTCTCAAAAACGGCTCTAACGATTTTGATTAAAATTTTGTGGTTTATTAAGCTAAAAATGTTGAATAAAATGACACCACCCGCATCTCCGAGAAAATGCGCGTTCAAAAGTTATGGAGTAAAAAGTGTTTCAAAAATCAGTTTTTTGAATTTTCAAAAAAGCTGTTGCTTCGAAATAAATTTTACTTATCACCATTAAATCAAGCTCAAAAAACTAAATAATCCAGTATTTTAAATTATTGCTCTACGTCAAGTGGTTGCGGAGAAAATTCAATTTTTCGTTTAGCGGTAAACGCAGTACGTTGTTAAAAGTCACAGACGCACGTGGGGTCAAACGAGCGCTGCTCAGCTGGTGGCTATCCGACTGAGTCATCAAGACATTAATGTTTGGAGCTTTTAACACCTTTTTTATATTGTTGGGAGAAAGTATGTGTCAGTTAACTGATACCGTTTATTTTAAATGGTATAGTCAGTGATAAATTGGTGGGAAAGGTACAAAAAATAATGCCAGTCGTTTGAGGGAAAAGGTAAAATTTTTTTGTTTCAGGGGACACCAAAGTAAAATGGATGTTAATATATTTGAGAAGCAATTTAAATTAATCAAGATACCCTACGCGATAAATAACATTCATTAATTGTTTAACGCTGTTGTTTATCAGATAAAAATAAATGAATGCTCTTTTAAATATGAAGTGAATCGCAGTTAAAAATGAAAACTGATGTTCGCAAAGCATTTGTAGTACTCTTATTACAACTATAACTAACTTTTTGTGTTTATTAGAATTATCATTTGACTCCATTGCGAAGACATCAATAGTGCAGAACATTTAATTGAGTTATTTCAATGGATGTGTTAGCCTCATATGTTAATGTAATCTGCTTTTAATAACCTTTTTTCAAATTTTTGTGAAGTTAACATTGATACATAACTTTGTAGTTGTTTAAACAAATAAAATATTTATTATTATTATTATTTAGTTGAAGGCTTTAATTTTCAGTGGAATTGTGTCATAATAAATTTAGTTCTTGATAAAAAAAACTTTTACTGTAGAAGTTGAACAAAAAAGATTTAATTAAGTAAAAACATTAAAAGTTTATTAATGTTTTAAACATTTGGTACCATACAAAAATAAGGTACTGCATGAATAAATTATTAATGTGTCTCAATTTGTATTACACTTCACTGTTATTGTTGAAATACGCATCACACGAGGGACAGAAACCTTACATTCTCATCAGATGGCGACATCGATCGCCCACGTGTCTCATCCAAGAGTCATCGAACTTTTGGAACAGCTGATCCCATTGTTGTGGATTACAACTCCCCCCCCCCACTCCACCGACACCCGTATAACCTTGACCTATAATGTAGTTGTAAACAAACAAACGAACATGTACATCTTGAACTGTGTAAGCGTGATTTTACAGGGGCAATTAATTGTAAAATTGCATAAATACTCTTTACAAACATACAAACGAAACACGTACATCTTGAACTCTGTAAGCGTGATTTTATCGAGCGAATTAATTGTAAAATTGCATAAATACTCTTAACAAACATACAAACGAACACGTACATCTTGAACTGTGTAAGCGTGATTTTACAGGGGCAATTAATTGTAAAATTGCATAAATACTCTTTACAAACATACACACGAAACACGTACATCTGAGCTCTGTAAGCGTGATTTTATCGAGCGAATTAATTGTAAAATTACATAAATACTCTTTACAAACATACAAACGAACACGTACATCTTGAACTGTGTAAGCGTGATTTTACAGGGGCAATTAATTTTAAAATTGCATAAATACTCTTTACAAACATACAAACGAAACACGTACATCTGAGCTGTGTAAGCGTGATCTTACAGAGGAAATTAATTGTAAAATTCCATAAATACTCTTTACCAACAAGCAATTTTACAGATAAAAAAATTATAAAGATGAAATTATTAATCGATAATATTAAAATAAAACAAGATAAATACTAGAGGATTCATAAGTTAAAATGCCAACGGTCTATACTTGATTTAATTTGAAATGTATATATCTCTCCAATTGAAATAAAGTAAGCTACTTGAATCAGAACAAAAACAATTCAATAAAAAATTAAATAGAATATTTACCTGGACATGGATTACTAAATCTCCGCATCTCTCAGTCTTTACAACGTATCTCTGAAACATACGAAAATATTACGTCATTTCCTTATTCTCATTAGCATAAAGAATTTACAAGTAAGTCACTGAATTTTGTATAAACCTATATTATCCTTTGCTTTTTAAATTACATAAATTGACTTATAGTCTAACATCAGGCATTTAAATATTTTCTTTAAATCGTAAAGTAAAGTTGCCTGTATGATATACAATATAAGAAGCGGAATTGATTATACAGAATGTATAAAGTTTACTTGGATATACATCACTTAAGGTACTAGTGTCTAAGGCATAAATAATATACTTAAAAAAATAAAACTCTTTTTTCGGCGTTTTTTGCTAAAAATTGTATCACAGAAATAAAAACCAAATTTAAACGTTTATATTCATCTTCTAATGTTTACGTGGTTATGATAAATATTTCATTATTTTAAGAACATTTAACCATTGATTCGAGTATTTTTTATCAAACTTATACAATAATAACACGAATTCGGTCCACCCCAGAGAAATTTAATTCTGGATCATTTTTTCTTACAAAATTAGTGAAATCAAGAATTGACCTATGAAAAATTAACCGTCCTAATACAGCATTAAGAGTCGTCTTCACCTTTGGGCTAGTAGCCCATTGTTGCGCAATCGTCAATGTTAACCATACGGCTTTTATGCAAAACATGGTATTTTGTTCCCCTGTTTCAGACGTCGTTTTTCAACAGATTTTCTTTAAACTTGATAAGTGTTTAGTTGAATAGTTATAAAAGGTCCATCGTACCTCAAAATTTTGAAAATTTTACAAATATTACTTACCGTAATGTAGCAAAATAACCCGATTTTTCTTAATTTTAAGATGTTTTTTTTGTATTTATACCATTGTTTTTTACTCACATAACAGGTAAGAGGGACCTAGATCTAACCTTATTCTACTATAAAATAAAAAAGATTACCAATAAATATCCAAAAACACCGTCCGAAACAGAGGAATGCCGAGGCATGTTTTCTGTGTTTTTACACGGGTGAAGATGACTCTTAAGCTTTTTTACAAAAAAAAAAAAAAAAAACCGTTAGTGAAATCGGTGAGATATAGTTTAGTTTGATCAATATCTGCGGGATGACAACCTGGTGCTTTACCCATGACAGAGACCGATAATCTGTTCACCTTTGGGTCAGCGGGGTATTATTAGACCCCCCTCTAGCCAGCGGCCGGCGTTCCGAAACCGAATTGGCTTTTGTTGCTGAGAGTCGGCCAAGACTCGCAGCCGCCAGCATTGTCGACATCGTCGGTCAATAACTCACAGCCCTCGGCAAACGTTCAGTCGCAGTTTGTTTTGCGAATCGCGAAAACAAGTGGGAGTGAATGAAAACAACACTAATTAATATATTCAAGTGCACAATTCTACTCATTGAAATAAGTAAGAAATTTGCAAGTCTCTAATTTACTTCTTCGCACAATGGGCTGATTTTGTAATGTAGAGTTTAGTGTCTGAGAGACGCAAATACCACGATTTGGATGATAAAAACACCCTTTGAAGACTGTAGCACAGAAAAGTCTTTGTGGTTGTAGTTAGAACTTTATCCCCAACTCTTTTATTTCTCTGTCCTACTCTTTTGAAACAGTCCATGCTATCCTTAGACACAGGTTTTATTTATCACGACTCTTCAAATATACAGCACTTTATTTAAGTTCATTATTTATAACAGTTGTCTGAAAAGTACCACTGAATATTTCCAGTAGGTAGCAATTTTCAATGATATTACTGAACGGAGAGGCAAGTGAGCGAAGCGAACAAGCTAATTATGAAGATAGCGAATCACCAAATGGAATGCACAGAGCTCCCTCCGAACAAGCTGGCTTTAATTTTATTATTGAAATGTTAAAATGTTATTAAAATTTTTAACTTTTCGCGGCTAGACATGGATGTAAAAATAGACATATCAGTGGTGATAGGATTCGTAATCAATAACGCCATTAAGAGTTTTTGCACGATGGAAAACTTTTCTTCACCCTAATGTACTGTGAAAGTATTAAACAACTTGAGTGAAAATTTGAGAACCAGCCGACCCCGTGGCATTAAGGGGTGATGGAACATCTTGATGATGGATATGCGCGAGGAAAATGATAAGAGGGCTTTGGGAGTGGGATGGGGTGAGAGGTGAGAAAGGGGGGGTGATAAAGGGTGGGGGTGAGAGGGGGTCAGGGGGGCAACCTTGAAGAGCGGAAAGTGTTTGTCCACTTATTATGCCGTGACGTTAACATGTTAGGTACTTTGGTGTTGAGGAATTGTAATAATGTAGGTCAGTGGCATAAAGGCATTGTGAAACTACTCTTTAGATCCTTCGCCCTTAAATTATTTGACTAATTAATTTGTAAGTAAGAAAGGTTTTGATTTGCTTCTATCACTTAACTATTAATGAATTGTAACGATCTCCACCACAAAAAACTTTCGTTAATGTAAATTTTTAGAAATTTATTTTTACGGTATTAAAGTCAGCGGAATTTCGTAAAGAGTCAGTTTAAAGAATTTAGGGAAAGTACTTTTTATAGAGAGAGCATGTTATTTGAAGGAATAAAAATGTAATTGCGATGTACAGGCAAACATTATTGCAAAGTCACGCTGGTTATTTAAAAATGGTGTAGGTGATAGCTTTTAAAGTCAGTTAAACATCAACGCAAACAAACGAACTGACGACGTAAATATTATTGTTAGTACTTCAGTCACAACTAACAAATGGACATGGCTGTTTAGATATCTAAATATATTTCGACTGAAATAAATGCTGCGTCGTTTCATATTTGAACTATGCAAGGTATTTAATTATCAATAACACTGCATAGTTATCTCAGATATAAAAATTTATAATTATAACGTGATTGTAATACACTAAACTGTATAATGAAAGTATTGTTTTTAGTTTTATCTGGCTTTACTTGTAAATTGAGGAGATTTTTCAGGTCTTCTAACATTAATCAAAATAAATTATCTCATCTGAATTGAGTGTAATGATGTCTTTTAGAAACTGTGTTTTCCGTAATAGGTTTGCATTCTTATCGAATGACAAAATAAAATGGCAAAATAATTTAAAATCTCTGCTCCCAGTCACTTCAGCAACGATAGCGTTATTTTGGAAAGTAACAAGGCAGTTGTATTAATGAAGCATTATTGAGGAAAACTCTTTACAGAAAAATATAAATAAACTTTAGATTAATTTAAAATATGCTTACTGTGAAATATTTAGAGCTATGGCTGTAAATTAAAATAATCCAAATTCTTTAGCCAGTAAAAAAAAAACTGCGGTAGAATGGCGTGAAAATCACGTATAATTGCTAAGAACGCAAGATTCTTATAGATTCTTAAGAACGCAATCACAAAAAATTGAAACAGAATATTATAAACAACCATGCTATTTTATAGATTCTTAGCAAGTTTTACTAAACCTCATATCTTATAAAAGACATACCATATAGTTTATAAAAGTTTCTTATAATCATCCAAATGTTGGGAAGAGAAACTAAAGCAACATAAGTAATGTATTTCGACCCTTCCTAGCTATGTTAGTGTTTGCAGTTAATTTCAGTACATCGATAATAGGTGAATATTGATGTATCGTAAAACTTTGTTCATAAAGGCTGAAAGAAAATAATTGAAGGAACTAAAGTAAAACATTCGTGCGAGTACACAAAATAGCCAGGGTCAATGTTGTGAAGTCGTTAATGTAGATTTCAATATCTTTTTTTTGTTAAAACCCCACTAAATTCCAAGTTAAAAATGTAGACTCCAATCAGAATGAACAGAAGAGATGCGAAATAGATAAATCAGTCAATCAACTGTCGTGTGAATACGGCAAACAAGCAATCAGCTGGTATTGTGCAAGCGAGTGTTTACATAGAGTAATTAAGAGTCGGAGATTGCACCAGGCAGGACGTCCTGCACAGAGCAACTGCGGAAGAAACAATTACTCCATGCATGGAGACCAATTATTGCACTTGCCATGTGACCGGGGTCAGTGGTGGAAGATTCATAGCATTCCTGACGATGTCTTATTGTTGTTTAGTGGACTGCGTATTAGTAAACTGTAGTGGAATTCTGTTTCATTGTTAGGATCACATGATTTCCACGCAAGTTATGAAAACGAGTTATAAAAAAGTTATTTCAAATACCTCTGAGCTAGTAGGTTTTCTGCTCGCTTGGTCCTTCGAATATCGTTTGGGTACTATTTTGAAAAAGAGTAGAACATAAGCAAACAATAATTTATTTTTCTATTGAAAAATGTCTTGTGTTTAGTTTAGTATAGCTAGTTTCCTTACATGTTTTAAATAAATAAATTACTCGGCCAGGGGGGCCGTACGCAAACTTACCTACAGTTCGAAGGAATTTTTACTTTTCAAACAATTTTTATGTTGATTATGTTCGTGACAGACGATATATTTTTGTTTACACTGACTTAAGAATTCATCTGAAGGTTATCAGCTGTTAATTTACAATTCACGTGATAGTTGGCCAACATTTTAAAGCGCCCGACCCTGTAGAAATAAATAAAAGGCTATGGGGGCGAAGCCCGAAACGAAATGACGTTTTAAATCACCATTCTCACACTAGGTGCATCATGAGCTTTAAAATGACACCTCAATCTTAAAAATTGGTTGAGCAGGTCGGTAGGAAAGGGATGTAACAGACGAAACCCTTATGGAAGGAAGAAGATGGATGAATTAAATCTTTAGTATCAAGAGGTATGGAGATCACTAAAATTGAAAGTGAGTGTGTCACTGCGTAAAGTAAAGTAGTCGGCTCCGTCAAACAAAGTGGCCGCAAGATTATCTCATAGTAGCTAATGAGACTTGAAAACTCTTCACCAAATTTCAGCACTTCAAATTTACTTAGAAAGAGTAAAAAGTAGGTGCCTTTCTTCGGTGTATTATTTTTTTTAAGTTATAAGTATTTTTAATTTGTTTAAACGAGTGTCCGTCCTTCTTTCAATACAATTTTTGCATCTATTCATTTTTGGAAGTAAGCCGTTGTGAATTAAAATTGACTTTAACAAGAGAAAAGAGAAGGAAGGGAATATATTGTCCGGTGATTTGTTTTTGTCATAAAGACAGCGCTGGGATTAGCCAAAGCGAAACAATCAAGTCCGAGCGCATCGATCGCTGGAGCGAGAGTATTTCTTCTTTTATGGCTCTGAAGTTACTCATGCGTGGTTCGCCTTGTAAACATTGTTAGACTAATGGGTACAAATTGATCTTCGCTTAGGCTAAGTCGAATAGTCCATTTTAACTTGATCTTGCACGAAAATTCTCGATTATGAAGTAAGGTGGAAGATAATAGAAGATTTTTAGTTTGGTAATAGTTTTAAAATAGTAAAAATTTCATCAACCAAATATAACAATTACCAACTTATGTATTTTCTACATTAACAAATAGAATTTACGGTACATTAGGAAATAGTGCTGCATCAATCAATCAATCAATCAATCATTTTATTGACACATTAATATTTACAATACATGGTAAATCTGGTGTCTCGTCATCTCTACATACAAAATGAATCAAACATAACAAAAAGTATCCTAAAGTGTGAAATGAGAAAAAAAAAAATAATAATACTAAAATAATACTAAAATCCCTAGGTTCCTCAAAAAAAAAAAAAAAAAAAAAAGAGTGAACAATAAAACTTACTCAAGATACTCCTGTATGGAATAAAACGCCCGCGAGCACAAGAATGTTCTCAGAGCCGCCTTGAAGCTCTTAGGCCTGTCTGTTATTTTCAACATAATTGAGTCTGGCAACGTGTTAAGAAATTTTATACCCCTGTAGAGTGGACCTCTCTCAAATTTTGATGTTCTGTGAATAGGGTATGCCAGTCTGTTTCGATGTCGGGTGTTAATTTCATGAAAATCTCCTGTACTTTGTATTTCATTTATGTTCTTAGCTGTCATGAGTATTACTTGTTCTATATAAAGGGAATGTACTGTGAGGATTTGTTCTGTTTTGAAAATGTTTTTACAAGAGTGTTGAGGGTGTAAATTGTAGATAATTCTTATAACTCTTTTTTGGGATTTTAATACTTTATCGAGAAGACTTGATGCACCCCATGTTACTATGCCATACCTAAGAACACTTTCAAAGTATGCTCTATACACGCTCAAAATGGTTTCTCTAGAGCAGGAGGGTTTGAGGATACGGATGGCATATGTTGCAGAGTTCAGCTTTCTTAAAAGTTTCTCAACGTGAGAGCACCATGACATATTTCCATCTATCCATACACCCAAGAATGAGACTCTTGCATCACATTTTAAATTTTCATTTGGGCTTATATGTATATCAATGTTCTCTTTTGCCCGGTTGGACTGAAAATGAAAGTCAATGGATTTGGTCTTTTTGGCATTAAGGAGTAGACCATTTGCCTGAAACCATTCCTTAAATTTATTCATTTCTGATTTTGTGTTTTCGACCATCTCATTTTCATCCTCCCCCCGCACCAGAAGTGACACGTCATCCGCAAACATGAAGAGTTGGGATTTTGAGGTGTTACAGATATTAAGGTCATTTATGTACAAAAGAAAAAGGATTGGAGATATAATACATCCTTGGGGAACACCTGTATTGTTTGATGACCAGGATGATTGGCAAGTTTGTGAATAATTTAGCTTTACCGCTTGCTGACGGTTTGACAGAAATGTACTGAACCAATTTAGGGCTGTTCCTCGAATGCCATAATGATCTAATTTTGATAGAAGAACGGAGTGGTTTACGCAATCAAAGGCCTTAGATAAGTCACAGAAGACACCGAGGGCCCTCCGTGACGTGTCCAAGGCCTGCAGAACCTCATTTGAAAAATCATAAAGTGCAGAGGAGGTGCATTTTCCTTTTAAGAAACCATGTTGACGTGGATTGAGAATTGAAAACTGTGTTAAAAATGATATGAGTCTGTTGAGAACAACTTTTTCGAAGACTTTTGAAAAGGTTGGGACAAGGGCAACAGGTCTGTAATTTGAAATCTGAGTTCGCTCATCTTTTTTGTGAAGAGGTTTAATGGTTGAAAACTTCAATTTGCTCGGGAAAATTCCTTGAAGTAGAGAATGGTTGATAAAATAAGCTAAAGGCATTGCGAGTTCTTCTGCACAAAATTTAAGAAGATTTGGAGAAATTTCATCCCAGCCACTGGAGTTTTTGTTTTTGAGAGATCGAATCACATTCAATACCTCTGCTTCGTTTGTGGGATGTAGGAACAATGAGGACGGATTAGGTTGTTGGGTGCTAGACAGGTGTGTCATGGCGTTTTGAGGTGACGGCTTCGGTGCGAGTGCGACAGGCTCATCAATAAAATACCTATTAAAATTCTCACTTATTGCTTGTGGGTCATCGATTACTTTGCCATTTTTTACTATTTTATGTATTTCATGGTTGTTACTGACCCTACCTGTTTCTTTTTTTACAATTTCCCACGTAGTTTTTGTTTTATTATCTGACTTTTTAATCATGCTGTCAAAAACCATTTTCTTTGATCTGTTTATGAGCTTTCTGAGAAGTTTAACATATTCTTTATAATATGCTATGAACTGAATATTTTCAGACAATTTTACAGCACGGCTCATTTCTCTCTTTCTTGTTAAAGATACTTGTAATCCCTTAGTTATCCATTTAGTTTTGTCACATTTATCTTTTATTCTCATCCTCCTTTTCGGGAAACTCTCTTCAAATGATAGTATAACTTTTTCCAAAAATATATCAAACTTAATTTCAAAAGTATTGTTTGATTCTATTATATTCTCCCATTGCACCACCCTGAGGTTTTGTTTAAATTTCTCTTTATTATCTTTGCTGTAAATTCTTTTATTTGTTGTTCTGCTCTTAGGGTAGTGATTAGTTGTAGTGCAGGGTAGATTTATAATTTGTGCTGCGTGGTCTGAAAGGCCAAGTTCAATTACTTCGGCTTTGTAAGATTCATTTAGATTGTTAGTTATTATGTAATCAATAGCAGTTTGGGAGGTTCTTGTTATTCTAGTAGCTTCGTTTACATGCGATACTAGCCCAAACGAGTCTAGCAGACAGAGAAGGTCTAGGGTTTTTTGTGAATTTTCTAAGGCATCTATATTGAGGTCTCCACATATTATCAGATCCTTATCTCTAAGCTCCTTATGTAAGGCGCATAAAATTTTCTCAAAGCGGTCTAGGAAGGCTTGGGTGGCTGAGTTGGGTGCGTGATACATCGCCACAACCAACAACGGTCTTTGTCGATTTTGACCGGATACTTCTGTGGCTGTACATTCCAAAACTCTCTCTTCTGATAGCTTCTCAATATCTGTTCGATTTTTTGCATCAAGGTGTTTTTTTAACGCTATCAGAACTCCTCCTCCACGGCTGTTCTTTTCCCTGCCAAAAAATGAAACCGTTTGAAAATCACCCAGACGGTTTAAAATTTGATTACATTCGCTCGCGAGCCAGTGTTCACTCACACACAGGATATCTACCCTGGGCAAAGATGATTTTAGATTGTATACTAGTTCGTCTATTTTATTGGTGATACTTCTAATGTTAATGTGAAGCAAGAAAGACAATTCTGGACTAGTATTTAAATTACTTTTCTTGGATTTTACTTGACAGGGACCTTTTTCAACCAAATGTCTAAAAAAGTTGGTTTTTTACAATTCTTAATTAACAAGTCAGAAAAATGTTTACATATCAAAGATTTGCCCATGGAATTCAGGTGAAGCCCATGATTGGTGAAATGACTTCTACTTAAAAAGTTTGTATCTACGATTTTGACATGAGGAACCCCTGACAATACATCTTTAATTAAGCTATTTTCTAGGTTAATTCTAGTGTTACAAACTAATGAGTCGAAACGCTTAAGAGTGTTGACAAAGATTAGATTTGTGTGACTAGTAATGTCTGTGATAGCGTTGAGCTCAACACGAAGTCGCTGGTCGTCATCAGGGTAGAGATGGGTTGTGTCGTTGGAGCCCCCGATCACGATAACGAAGTCCTTTTTTGTAAAATCAGCCGTCTGATCGACAATGTCAGCCGTAACTTGTGCGATAGTGGCATTTGGTTTAGTAATGCCCGTAACGGTCATTCGTGGGCCGACGTTGTCTTGCAGTAAACCTGGTAGGGAGCGACCGTGGCTGCTGCCAAGGATAAGGACCCTGGGTGTCGCATTCAGTGTCTTTGTGTCTTTTCTAGGCATTGGAGCTTTAGCATGTTTGTTTAAAGTCTCTTCAGAGACAGGTCGCTTTCTGTTATTTTTGGTGGTACACTTCTTTGACTCGGTTATACGACCGATTTCATTGAGTTCTTCTGTGTTGTCTGATAAAACATCAAAAGTGTTCGATAATGAAAATAGAGGGTCAATGATTGATATTGAGTGATCTTCGTTTTCTGCGTCCGATTCTTTTGATGGCAATTCCTGTGAATCCTGGTCATTATTTTTTGATTTAGACCTACAATGTGAGCAATGTTTACAACTATTCCTTTCGAGATCTCTTGTAGATGGAAATTTCTTATTGTTTTTTGAACTATTTTTAGCTGCTAATAGTTCTTTTTCTAGTCTGGAATTTATTTCCTGCAATTTAGCGATACATGAATCTTTATCGCAACTAGTAGATGTTTCGAGTGATGTATAGTGTAATATTTCAGTTTGTGTGGATTTAAAACTTTTTTGTGCAGTTTCAGTCAGGTTTGTGGAATCCAAGGGAAATATTTCGTTTGTGTATTTGAGAAGTCGTAAGTCAGATTCCACAGAATGGTCAAGAAGATATTTGATTTCAGTTTCTAATTTTATTATTTTCCCCTTAAAGCATTTTCTTCCTCTAAATCGCAGGTAGTTTTTGACGGTTTAGGTGTGGATGTATACTCGCAGGTTGAGTCAGATTTTTCGATGTCAGGATCAGTAGCGACAGAAATGCTATCTTCTGAGGCTGCCTCGGACGACGTGCTGAGTGCGCCGTTGACTGAGGAAGGGCGCTCACATGCGGCTCCGAGACAGTTTGGCGTAGCTGGACTTATCAGGCGTGATATTGAGTCGTTGAGAGGGGCTTTATGATGATGGTCAATTTTTGATTCTACTATATTTTTTCGGTCTTTGTCCGTTTTAATATTGCTTGAACAGTCTTTATTACAGCATCGCCAAGAGATAGTCCCATTTGCCAGAAGGCGAGTTTCACGGAATTTAAACCCATTTATTACTAAGTACTGCTTTCCCGCACTAGATATTAATTTAAATTTAAGGGCCATTTTCTATGGGGATATAAACTGAAATGTCTTTTTAATTCCAAAAACAACCAAGTGGATATAAAATAATATTGATTTATACACCACCAACAGCAGGAAAAGTCGAAGTATTGAGTCGTATTGGTTTGCAGGATTTAGAACCCTGAGCACGATCTATTGGTGATTGTAGGAACTACTGGCGCGTCGCGGCGACACAGTGCGTGGCGGCGGCGTGACGCGGGTGTAGAGTGCACGTTTTGAGCGGCCAGCTTGATCTAGCGGCAATCACTGGAACTTCAGTGAAGTCCATCTAGTCCTTTAGAGTAAAAAGTTTAAACAGTTCAAAAAGGTTTTGAACCGAGGTCTCCGGCATATTGGCTCGCAGTCGTTCCTCTGAGCTATGATGCTCTACTGACTGTAGCTGTGTGAGGTGTATCATAAGTCGTGCGGGTGGCGGATCACTGAAGCGAGCGTGGTTGGAATGGTTGTGTAGACAGGTTACTTTGAGGTTAGATAATACACTGCTTCATTACGTCTTACTTACAGGAAAATACGTCAATTCGATTGTCACAAAAGGTCCGGCCACCACTAAATGTTGCGTGCACTCAAATCATTTAGTTACAAAACTGTTAAAACTGACGATTTCTTTAAACATAATTTGAACTATAAACAGAGACTGTTGAACATTGGCGCATGCGCACCGACCCTCTTCAGTTGTGTTCATGCTGTATGCTGTAGATTAGCTCTCGTTGTGTTGTATATTGATTTAGTGTTTTGCTCCGAATATATCCTAGATGTCTTGCTATTAAATAAATCATTATGGCTTATTATTGTTGTGTAAATGAGAATAATGTGAAAACTATTATTATGGCAAGTAGGTTGGGGCTCGGAGGTTAGATCGGGTTGAAAGCTAACCTTTTCATAGATGAACCGAAAGAGTTAGGGAACAAAATTTCAACTTCTATTATTAAGGCACTTTAGTGATGAATGAGAGTTTTCCTTTTATTTTTATATGCTTTTTAAAGTTGACGAAACTTATATTAGGCCCGTGAGCCAGATGCATTCAAAGCCGTTTATCTATTGCATCGTTGAGTCTATTATCCAATAGAGATTGATCGTCCTGCGCCGTGCCTCTCGTCTATTAATAGAGCTTGTTAACGCGGTTGGCGAGCCGGTGAATCAGGCGCGCGACGCAATAACTCGACAGCTGTAGCTAGATTGCGTTCGGACGGCGCAGGCGCACCAACAAGTGATTAAAAGCATATTTTTTATTACTAGAGATCGCCTCCTGGTTGAAATTCAACCAACATTTTTCAGTTCATCTGGACTGTCTGGGCCAAATTTGTTAACACAATATGTTATAACTGAAACATCTGTTCTTCCTGATTGAAACTTTTTTTTATTACAACAAAAGATTTAGTCAATTATCTTCTCCCATACGATTAACATTGAAACTTTGAGAGCCTGTAGGGCACAGCCCTGGGGGCCGGTGAGAATTAAAACGCGATTCTGCTCATCTACAGCACAATACCTTTCTAACGGTATGCGCGGATTGCTCCTACGATGCACACAAGCTGAGAAAAAAAAGAGGAAATGAAACATGCTTGCCTATTGATATATAGATTACCGTTTCGTAAGATTGTGTGAGAGATATATGAGAAGTATAGTGGTTTTTTTCATGCTGATATATCATCGGCTTATCCACTTTTCATTATTATTTTATCAAACCTGATAATTTTAAAACAATCCTCAGAAATTGGATAAAGTCAAACAAACACTTAAGTGGTTAAAGGTAAGAACAATGTGAATTTCCACTAACCATCTGTCAACAAAATATCCCCTACAACAGGTGAAAGTATATGAAACGAGAGTTTTCGTTTAAAGATTAGTTAGAATAACGGCGTCGGCAATGTAGATTGACAGTCATTGGTTACGACTGAAGGCCTCGCGGTTACGTTGCCTTGGAAAAATAACTATTGTTATATTTTAAATTATTTGAACAATATGTTTGTTTTGCCAAAACAATTTTAAAATTGTAACTCAATTGTGCAGTTTTTATTGTACATATTGATTTTGTCTATGAAACTAATTTAAGTATATATAAGCACTTGCATTGTAATACGTTCTCGGTTGGTTAAAGTTAACTATTTTTATATTTATTAGATGGTTTTGTCAACAACCTTTATGCATGAAATGCTTACTACTTAGACTTGGTCAATAATACTCCATACCGTTATTTTTTTGAAGGGTCATGCATGTTTGTGACCCTCGTTAATATCTCAATCATGCGGTTAAAATCACCGATTATGCTCGTTGATTAATCGTCACACGATATCCTTTTATACTCTAAATGGAATATAGATGTAGGTGAACTGTGTAGGAAAACCTTGCACACTGTATAGGGTCGTTCTTATTTTGAGGAGTTTCCTAGTAAAACCTTTTCAACTTTAACCTTAATATCTTATCTCATCTTAAACTATAATACCCCTCCCTCAGGGGCAGTGGGCTTTCCACTGTACGGGTGTTTCTTGGCGACCCCGGGGTACCTGAGCCAAGCTGTGAGACCCTCCTCACAGTTCTTCCCGAGCTAGGGCCTTTCTTCTCATCTTTCAGGTCTTAGCTCACCGTCTTTATTCTTTCCTGAGCTAACCTTGCTCACCTTCTTGTTTTCGACCCCGAATCAAGGGTGTCTTTCCACCTTCTTTCGACCGGCGCACGCTGGGGGGTCCTGGGAGTGTCCCTGTTGTGTTGCAGGGACTGATGTGTGCCTCGCACTGCCGATGGTCTCCTCCAGTGTGTCGTCAGAAGCCAGCCGCTTCGGACCTTAGTCAGGAAGTGCGGCATGGATGCAGAGATCGGACTCTGCATTGCCACGGTGCGACCCCCAGCACGTCCGGCACATTTTGTGTATCGGTGCTGGGCAAACGGAGGTTTCGGGCCCCAGAGTCCTGGGGTAGGGGTGTCTTATCTCCTACGGGGGGTAGACCTCCGAGGGTGTACCCGCTCCCGGCCAATGAAGGGCCGCCTCTTGCCGCACGATGCGCTGGTGAAACAAAAGTATGGATTTTCAAAACCAAAACACGAAATTAAAGGAGAATGAGCAGGCCGCCTTTAAGCGCAGCTCAAAACTGCAGAGGTCTCCGACCTCGAAGACTGGGACGCCGACGGGGGGAATTAAAGCCTCCCCTCCGCCGATCCCGTTCAAGGCTGCTGGTGTCGCCGGATCGTCGGCCGTAACCGGAAAGGAGAAGGATGAGGTTAAGCTGGGTATGGGGGTGACTGAGCCGGTAACACCTCTAGCCGGGATGCAAGGAATTCCTCCCAGGAAGAGTCCTCTTCGTCCGGCATTCGAGATGCAAATGCTTCGGCAGCAGCAGGACGATGCCAACGAGGAGGAAGACTCATGTCTGAAGAAAATGAACGATCTTTTGAAGGAGATGGCCAAGGCTCTCCTTATTCAGAAGAACGTCAACAAGGCGATTAAGGACGGAATTCCAAAACTCGAGGATTTCCTTGGCGAAATCGAGGAATGCCGGAAGATCAGGCTGAAGGCAGTGAAGCAGGAGCGCGACGTTATGAACCGAGTTATGTCTGCTTCGCCTCAAGCTCATCTGGCTGAGTCCCAGACTCAAGCCAGAAAGCGAAAGAAGAGGCAGAGCGGTTCTTCGCCGGAAAGCCCTGAGCTTGTTGAGGTGGACTCAGTGCCGAGACCGGTTTTTGTCACTGCGGCATCGCAGACATCTCCTGTCCAGGCTACTCAATCCGCCCCGGGCGCTGTCGCGATTCCAGCGGCTACTCCTGCAGAGGTTCCTGCTCCGGCGGCTAATCCTGTCTTGGCAGCAAACTCTGCCTCAACACCTTTGGGGGGCTGGAAGACGCGCCTGTCTAAGAAAGAAAGGAGGAGGCAGAAGCAAGTGGAGGCAGCTTCGAAAAGTGCGTCGAGGGTGGAGCGGACGCAAGTCTCAAACCCGGTGGGGGAGGCCTCTGGCAAGTCTGTCAGAAAGCCTAAACAACCCAGGCCTAAGAAGCCCAGGACGGAGGCAATCTTGATCAAGCCCTTAGGGGGGCGATCTTTTGCTGATGTTCTGGGTCAGATTAGATCGCAGGCCAAACCGGAAGAGACCGACACCGTTATCAAGTCTATTCAGCGAACCCAGAACGGGGATGTCCTCCTCGAACTGGGGAAGTCGAGTGACAAGATCGGTTTTGCCGCTTCCCTCAAGACTGCACTTGGGGACAAAGGCTCCATCAAGGCCCTAGAACCGAAATGTTCGGTCGAGATTCGGGACCTTGATGCCCTCTCCACCGAAGATGAGGTGACCCGTGCGATCCAGGTGGCACTCCCGGAGATACCGGCTGATGGAGTGAGGGTATGGCTGACAAAGCCTAACCGAAGTCAACTCAGGATGGCTGTTGCTGAGATGGGCGAAAAGCACGCCAATAAGCTGCTTAGCCTTCAGCACCTCAGAGTCGGTTGGGTCAGTTGCAGGCTCAAACGGAGGGTGGTAGTTTCGAGATGCTTCCGCTGTCTCGGTTTCGGCCACTCCTCCCGAAACTGTAACGGGCCCGACAGGAGTGCCAACTGCTTCCAGTGTGGAGGCCAGGGCCACAAACGCAAGGAATGTTCCTCGAGCCCATCCTGCTTCCTCTGCAAGGATTCAGGCTCCAGTGCCCTCGGTCACTTACCCGGGTCTGGTCAGTGCGGTGCCTTCAGAGCCGCACTTGAACAGGCAAAAGGCAGCGGCCGGTAATTCGCATCCTCCAGGCCAATCTTCATAGATCCTGGGGAGCTGATAACCTTCTAGATCAGCTCGCCCGAGAACTTGGTGCTGACGCGCTCCTTATCAGCGAACAGTATCGGGACAGAGACCCAAACATTTGGATCTCCGACAGCCTCGGTACTGCTGCATTTTGGGCGCGTAATACACAGGATGTCTTGGTGCGGAGTCACGGGCGCGGCCGAGGATTCGTCTGGGTTCGGTGTAGGGACGTGACTATCTTCAGTTGCTACCTCACACCCAACGAGGCCGTCCAGGACTTTCGCGACAAGATAGATAGCCTAGAGGAGTGCGTTCTCGGCACCACCGGGCATGTCGTCGTTGGTGGCGATTTCAACGCCAGGGCCGTCGAGTGGGGAATGCCCTCTACCAGCTCCCGGGGGAAATACATCCTGGATTTCATCGCCAGGGCCGGTCTTGTCGTCCTCAACCAGGGCGACACACCTACTTTTCGGCGCCCCGGGCAGAGAGGCACGATCCCTGACGTCACCTTTGCGTCTGAGTCGCTCCTTCCGAGGATCTCTGGCTGGAGGGTTGTCGAGGACTACACGGGTAGCGACCACCAATACATCGTGTTTGACCTGCATGATCAGGCAAATCGTCGAGTTTCCGCATCTCGGGAAGGGCCACGCCGGTGGAACACCAACAAACTGGACGTGGTCAAGTTAACCGAAGTCATCTCTCGGGGAGCGCAGGGGAATCCTGGTGAGGCTGGAGCCGAGGCACTAGTAACATCCACGATGGAACTTATCGTCTCGGCCTGCGACCAGTCTATGCCGCGAAGGAAACCCCGACGCGACAAACAACCCGTTTACTGGTGGACTGAAGAGATTGCGGAACTCAGGAGAACATGTTTAAGAACTAGACGAGCCGCCACTAGAGCGAGAATTCCCGCAGACAGAGTTCGTAAGTCGGAGGCCTATAAAGCTGCGAGAAAATCTCTCCGCCAGGCGATCAACAGGAGCAAGGCGAATAGCTGGAGGAGACTTCGTGACGACGTTGATTCCGACCCGTGGGGCCTGGGTTACAAACTTGTAACACAGAAACTCGGCGCCCGCTCTCCACCTTCCATCATGGAGGGCGCCACCATGGGGAGGATCGTCGCTGCGTTGTTTCCTGAACATCCACAGCGACCGCCGGTTGACTTCGGACGGGTAGAGGACGTTCCACTTTTCACTTTCGAGGAGCTGGAAACCTCCGTTCTCTCCCTGAAGAGCAACAAGGCTCCTGGCCCGGATGGGATTCCCAGTGAGGCTTTAAAGAAAGTATTTTTAATCAACGCTGACTTGTTGTTGAGAATGTACAATGCCTGTTTGGTAGAAGGGGTGTTTCCGGCTCCCTGGAAAACAGCCAGGCTTGTACTGATCAGCAAGGGCAAAGGTGATCCCGAGCTGCCGTCGTCCCACAGGCCTCTCTGCATGTTGGACACGGCTGGGAAGCTGTTCGAGAAGCTGATCCGTTCCCGCCTGACTTCTGCCGTGGAAGCTGCCGGGGACTTATGCCCCCGTCAGTACGGCTTCAGAAAGGGACGGTCAACGATCGACGCTGTCACCGAAGTTCAGAGAGCTGTGGAGAGAGCCGAGAGCCACAACCATTTCTCCCGCCGAGTAGTGCTTCTTGTTACGCTTGATGTCAAGAATGCCTTCAACTCGGCGAGGTGGGTCGATATGTTGGATGCGCTTCGCAACACCTTTCGTATTCCTGCATATCTGTTGCGGCTCGTCGAGGATTATCTACGCTCTCGAAGCCTGATTTATGACACGAGGGACGGAACGCGGACGATGGAAGTCACTTCTGGTGCCGCACAAGGTTCAATACTCGGCCCGGATCTCTGGAACGTTGCCTATGACAGCCTCCTGAGGTCCGAGATGCCTGAGGAAACCACTTTGGTTGGGTACGCCAATGACGTCGCAGCTCTCATTGCTGCACGCAACGTTGAGCTGGCCCAACTGAAGTTGAACCGAGTTATGCGGGTGGTCAACAACTGGATGTCCGATCACGGTCTCTCACTTGCTCTCAGTAAGACGGAGATCGTGATTCTTACGAAGAAGAGGATCGACACCGTCGTCCCGTTTCGAGTGGGAAGGGAGGTGGTCACATCAACTCGTGCCGCCAAATACCTCGGGGTTATGGTGGACACCAAGTTAAGCTGGAGGGATCAGATCTTCCGTACAGCGGACAAGGCCGCTAAGGTAGTGACTTACCTTAGTAGGCTGATGGCCAATGTCGGGGGTCCCCGATCCAGCAGAAGACGTCTGTTGATGTCCGCGGTCCAGTCCGTGCTTCTTTACGGGGCAGAGGTGTGGGCAGGCGCTCTAGATAAGGAGTGCTACAGGTTGCGACTCGCCCGGGTTCAGCGTCAAGCTGCGCTCCGGGTGTGTTCCGCCTACCGGACAGTGTCCGAGCCTGCCGTCCTGGTGGTCGCCGGAGTCATCCCTGTCAAGCTCTTGGCAGGGGAGAGGAAAGCGATTTATCAGAGACAAGGCGAGATCGGCAAGGACACGGCAAGAACAGAAGAGCGCTCCCGAACCTACCAGCAGTGGCAACACAGCTGGGAGCACGACACCCGAGGACGATGGACTGCGCGACTTATCAAGCAGGTCCAACCATGGGTGGAACGGCGGCATGGGGAGGTGGACTACTACCTGACCCAATTTTTGACAGGTCACGGCTATTTTCGGTCGTACCTGAACCGTATGGGAAAGACCGGTTCACCGGACTGCATTTATTGCCCGGGTGTTCCCGACGATGCGGAACACACATTCTTCCGCTGTCCCCGTTGGGAAGGGCCCCGCCTGGAGGCCACACAAATCTTTGGTGCATTTTCGGTGGACTCGGTCTGCCAAAAGATTTTGGAGGATGAGGGCAACTGGGATTGTTTGTCACAGTTCGTCCGGGGCATCCTCCTGGAAAAGAAAACCGATCTGGACCGTGAAGTGGCCCAGATCCCTTGATCGAGCGGCTGGATAAGGAGCGAGCCCCACGGGCGTAAGCCAAATTTAGGCCTAGCCTGACGTAATGTGACAAACAATTCCAGGTTAGATTCCTAAAGAGTAGAGGAGGTTTTTTAGTGGGTAAATTCGTTTTTAGGGGAGCCCCACACTACAGGCTGGCCACCTGTGTGCGTAATGCATTTTTCCGCCTCTCCCTCAAAAAAAAAAAAAAAAAAAAAAAAAAAAAAACTATAATACCCCGGTCGCAGCAGACCTGCGTACTCAGCGAATTTCCAAAGAATTATTATTTCAACATCAAAGAACTTTGTGGCTATCTTATATAATTAATAATCTTTACAAGGAAATATAATATATTTTATATAATATATTTCTGAGTAAATTATTTTTATTTAATAATTTATATATTAATATTTATATTGCAATAAATGACTTTTTTAACAGTAATAAAAGTGCATATCCAAAGCTTCCATGAAAAAGGAATTATTTGTTTACAAATAACAAAACATAAACATTTCAAATTTGACAAATATGCAGAAGACAGCTGATCAGCTGATTAGGAATAGATACTTTATTATCTCCACCTCTCTTGCTCCCATTATACACTTATTTTCCATGAGAATACCATGGGATTTAGCATGTAGGTTTGCTGCCATCTGGGTTTTTTATCAAATCTTAATTACTCACCACCAAGTGAAGGTTCATAAAATTTTTTATTAAAATATGTTGATAAATAAGCGATATATAACTTTTTAAAGATTTACCCATAAGAATAACATGGGAAACTTGATTTGAATTTTCTCCATTACCAGTTAAGCTATTTTAATGATTAAAAAGACTAAATTGTTTGTTTTTTTAAGCTCTTTTGAATGGTTTTAGTTAAAATTCATGAATTTTGAAAATTGAGGTCCAAAAATGCGAAAAACCCAATTTTGACCCCTTTGAAACCCCATAAAACCCCGTTCCCATAACCCGACAACGCTGGTTCGCGAACTCATGAAAATAGATCTGGTCTTACACCTTCATACCAAATTTGATGAAAATCGGAGGTCCGCTTCAAAAGTTATCGGTACCACGGACACACATATATATATATATATATATATATATATATATATATACATATACATATATATATGAAAATGAACGAACGGTGTTTTTGGCTTCTGGGGACCTCAAAATGAAAAAGTAAAGTGGTCCCGGGCTTAGGTCTTACCATGGCTACTACCGTAATAGCGTATTCCCTATAGGGAAATTCGCTAAAACAAGCGATATTTGTACGGGTAAATTTTTTTTTCGCTCCAAGTATTTTTTTTATTTTTTGGGGGAATATGGGGATTTTGGCCATGGGAAATCGATTGGAGTTGGTCCCATAGCTGGGAAAAATCAGGTTTTCGTACTAGAGCCCTTCATAGTTCTTATGTTACCCTTGTGGAGATTTTTAAATTGAACAAAAATCACCTGATAACTGTAGATAAAATAAACAAATAAATGTGTTACAACTTTAACCTGTAGTTTAGGAAAATTATACCAAAGTCATCTTAAATACCTCCGTCGCAGCAGACCTGCATACTCAGCGATTTTCCAAAGAATTTTTGTTTTAACATCAAAGAACTTTGTGGCTATATTATATAATTAATAATCTTTACAAGGAAATATAATATATTTAATGACATTATATTTCTGAGTAAATTATTTCTATTTAATAATTTATATACTAATATTTATATTGCAATAAATGACTTTTTAACAGTAAAAAAGTGCATATCCAAATCTTCCATGCAAAAGGAATGATTTGTTTACAAATAACAAAAAATAAACATTTCAAATTTGACAAATATGCAGAAGACAGCTGATCAGCTGATTAGGAACAGATACCTTATTATCTCCATCTCTCTTGCTCCCATTATACACTTATTTTCCATGAGAATACCATGGGATTTAGCATGTAGGTTTGCTGCCATGTGGGATTTTTATCAAATCTTAATTACTCACCACCTAGTGAAGGTTCATAACAATTTTTATTAAGATATGTTGATAAATAAGCGATATATAACTTTTTAAAAATTTACCCATAAGAATAACATGGGAAACTTGATTTGAATTTTCTCTATAACCAGTTAAGCTATTTTAAAGATTCAAAATACTAAATTGTTTGTTTTTTTAAGCTCTTTTAAATGGTTTTAGTTAAAATTGATGAATTTTGAAAATTTAGGTCCAAAAATGCCAAAAACCCATTTTTGACCCCTTTGAAACCCCATAAAACCCCGTTCCCATAGCCCGACAATGCTGGTTTGCGAACTCATGAAAATAGACCTGGTCTTACACCTTCATACCAAATTTGATCAAAATCGGAGGTCCGCTTCAAAAGTTATCGGTACCACGGACACATATATATATATATATATATATATATATATATAGATATAAAAACCCCACTATTGATGGTCCACCCTCTATTTCTCTGCAGAACATAGCAGGTCCGATAGCAGTTCATGGTCCACCATTACATTAAGCAGGTCCGACCAGCTTGATATGATCAAGTTTATAAAACCACCATCTTGTTTTTTAAGTGGACCAGCACTATGTGACCGTTTTTACAAAGCCCGCCATTAAAGTAGACCAACAACATCCGTGTTATTGTAAATTTTATATTTTGTAAAACCAGAAGATGATGGTCTCTGATGGAATTATGACGAGAAATCTAGGGGAAATGTGTGGCATCATCCCGCTTACCCCCTCCATCGAAACCTGAACGAGATTTATTCTAGCTACTGCTGGATAAAAATGAGATCGCCATGCACTGCAATCTCAAGTAAAATAAGACACCGAGTTATTAATTTTGATATTTTTTATTTTAATGCGATTTCCAATAATAACCAATAATTTTTTTCTGAATTTAAATATGTCTTAAAGACAGCTGATATGTAAATGAAATATAAAAAATTGCATTTAAACTGTAGTCTAAAAGTTTTTTTTTTAGTCTTATTTGTTTTGGATTAGTACGATTTCTGCTGAAGTAAAATTGAATTGTGAGGTTAGCACATGAAAAAATTAACATATTTTTGTACTTTTAAAAGGTTACAGAAAACACCTAATTTGTGGTCTAATTACAAGCCATAAAACGGCTGTTCTGTGCAGTGTGATGAAAAAGTTTTCTTCTAAGCAAAAATCTTATAAATCCAAAAGAATAAGACTAAAATGTTAAAAAAAAACCTACTTGCAGCCTACATTTTACATACTTTATATCGACATTTCATTCATTCCACTTACATAGCTAATTTTAAGAATATTTAAATTAAGATGGAAGTCAACCAGCCTACTTAATGTAAGTTACAATGATGAAATTGTAAATTATTTATATTAGGATTAGTTATTCATTTTATATTTTTGCAATGTGATGAAAAACTTTGTTCATCACTCAAACAGACAGTGTATTTTCTGTGCTTAGTCACTTAATCCAAGCTTGCCTTCGCCTTAGTCTTAAAACGCTAATACGCACAGAAAAATTTCACTTTCCATCTTATTAATGAAAACTACTATTTCAGTATGATACATACAACTAATTTAGATAAAATATTGTGTTTTAAAACTATATCCGAATCTAAATGAAAAAAAATATTTGCTAAAATTTTGGAATATGAGGTAGACAACGCTATGTAAATATATAATGCTTATATAATGGAAATTTAGTTCCTTGTATGCCCAGTCGACATTAATTTCAAAACACCTCTCTGATGTTGATGATGATATCTTTCGGCCGAACGTGCGAATTATCAAAACAGCTTAACGCCGGATGTCCATAGCATTACGCACATCCTCTATAAAAACCGTCCTTGCGATAACCTCCACCCATTCCGTGCCGCCACAATATGAGGGTAGCGTGTCTAATTTCAAAGTATTTCGGATTTTCTAAGCAACAACCACATGAGACCAATAGACGGGTGATAGCTGATTCTTTAAAGCAGTTGAAACGAAATCCGCCATAGCAGTAGATGATAGAAAGACGAAATCGTGATTTTGAGTGCAAAAACATTAAATGTTTGCTGATCAAATAAGATTCAATTAAATGCAGTTAAGATTGAGATAAAAATGCTTAGCTTTTCATGAGCATGGGGCATTGAATTATAACTATGACAATACAGTTATAAATATTTTTTTCTCCAAAAATTTAAATATTAGAATATTTTTTTGTACTAGTTTTAATACATTACATAAAAAAAGTTAACCGGCGATTAAAATTTCTTTCCATCAGAGGAACTATCAAAATATGTGATTTTGAGAGCAGCAATTGAGTTTTTCAATTTTTTATTGATTTACGACTTATACTTGATGAAAATAGATTCAAGACAAAAGTTTCAACGCGGTCGGCAGCGCGTGGCGCACGGCAGTCTCACTGTATACTTCCTTGTCTGGGATTAAGTATTTTAAAGAGGGCCTATTAGGTACGCATGTTTCGTTTCCTCTTTTTCCCAGCTCGTGTGCATCGCAGGAGAAATCCGCGCATACCGTTAAAAAGGCATAGTCCTGTAGGTGAGCAGAATCCCATACAAATTCACATCTGATTTCAGGGCTACGACCCACAGGCTTTCAAAGTTCCAATGTTAATTTTATGGATAAAGGAAAATTCATTGAATCATTAAACAGCTGTTGTAAAAACAACTGATAGGAAAACAGGAAGAACAGATGTTTCAGTTATAAGATATTTTTAAACTTCTTGGGTCAAGATCAACTGAAATTTTGGTCGAATTTCGATCAGGAGGCGATCCCTAGTAGATATTAATAGGCAAGCATGTTTCTTTTCATCCCTATTTCTCAGCTTGTGTGCATCGTAGGAGAAATCCGCGAATACCATCAGAAATGTAGTCCTGTAGATGAGCAGAATCCTATTATAATTTACATTTGCCCCCAGGGCTATGCCCTCCTGGTGTTAAAAGTTGCAATGTTAATCAGCTGTTGTAAAAAATTCCAGCAAATCAGGAAGAACATATGTTTGAATTATAAAACATTTTAAGACTAATTGGCTCAAGATAAACTTAATTTTTGGCCGAATTTCAACCATGGGCGATTCCTAGTAATTAGTAATTGAACTACTTTTTATTCCTTTTATCTTTTATTGTGTATTTTTTAAGTAACATTCATATAATTGTTATATAAATTATTTTCATGTCGTTCATCTTATACGCAAATAAGAAAAAAAGTAAGAAAAATTACAATTGACTATGTGATAAACAGAAATGAATGAGATCATTAATGTTTTAAAGGATACTAGTATACGTGTTGCTCGAAATTAAGCAGTTTATTTCAGTACAGTACAAATGTTACTTTAGCTCTAAATCAATGACATCCGACCAACCCAATAATGTGAATATTTGCAATAACCAATAACTACAACAATATTTACAGCTGATTATTAACAGATGTTTAAAATGCTTTATTCAATCCCAATGTTATTTTAATGGGAAATTTTGAGATTTCAATGGTGGATAGTGCTTTTATTTTCAGTCCGATTCCGATGGGAATACTGATGAGTATTTGATGGAAACAGCTCCAGACCAAGCCCTATCCAACGACACCAAAAACTTGAAAATCGGCTGAAAATTGTAGGAGGAATTCTAAAGACAAAAACCCCTTAGCGTATTAAATAGCATAATGAAAAGCTTATCGAAAAATACGGAGTCGTTGTTAATAAAAACATTCTTTGGGGATTCTATTTTTAATTTTTTTAAATTTTAAGTGTTTTAAAAGTAGTAAAGAAATAACTCAAAGCAATAATGAATTTAAAGAACTTTGTTTCATAACAAATTAATAAAATTATATTATAGTTGTGGAAAACACCAAAAAAACTTATGAAAACATTATTATAAATATAAAATAAGTTGTCCGTCTTGAAAACTATGTAATGAAAAATTGGATAAAACATAAATATCCATAATTCATTGTTTTATACTACTTTAGAGAATTTTATTGTTTTATTACATAGTTTACAATTTTAACTTCATTTAATGATTCTGATATTGTTTTCGAATGTTTGGGAATCCTCACTGTTAGGTTTTTTTTACATGTGGTCTTGAACTATGAAATAGAATGGTTTGCGTTGGACATTTAATCCCATACTTCATCTACCTTGAAATATTTACTCGGTTGCATTTTTAATTATTCTTTTAATCATGATATTTCCAAGATTATGAAAACTGCAAATGAGGTAATACTTTTTTGCAATGTATTACAGTGTTAGCAAGTGGTTCATTATTAATAACAAGCAGGTCTAAATAAATACAATATTTACTTAAGGATGTAACAAAACAGCCAGCATACACTCCGCTAAATTACAGGTAGTAATAGTTGAAGTTCAACCATCCTGGCCCCCGACATTAAATGCCCGTCGAAGTTAATTCTGTGATAAGTGGTACTAATAAATGAATGAGCATTAAATTTAAATAAAATGAAATAAAGATATATCCTTGAGCTTATTTTAAACAAAACTTAATGTTCAAAACGAGCTATGATCCTTATGTACGTGTGATTGTAATCATTCAGAGTAAAAATCCATTATTTCATGTCAAGCCGGTTAATGTTAAGATTACTTTGTTGTTTATTAATCAAACAATCAATAAAATAAAATTGTCGATTTCATAGGGCCCTAGGTATTAAAGTTTCCTTTCAAATGATATAGATATAAGTCAATATTTCTAAACGTATGTTAATACCCCCAAGCAACCAAATGAAGATAATTCAAGTATAAAAAGCATGGTCAACTCCAAAACGCATCCGTCAGAAGGCTACCGCATTAAACTTAAAATCAAACTTTCCTCTTGAGAATTTACAATGCTTCTTCTCTTGCAGGTTGGCGGATTTTAATTAATGCAATATTTGATCGCCCTCCATGTTTGACTGGGTCTTAATTTCTAGTTTCTAGTTAAGTTTGTAGCCATGCTTTTCAACTTAAAGACATTTTAAATGTAAGCATTAGAAGACATAAGTACAAAACATTAAGATTTTAAAGATTCCTTTAGTTTGTACTTTCCCTTATCGGTAAATTTCCATGTGATATGACACGTTATTCTCAAAGAGTATTTATTTTTTACGCTTAAAATCTACTCACAACAAATTGTGTTTACGTAAAATGACAAATAAAAGAAATATTTTACTCCTCCAGGTCTTTTTAACACATGGTATTTTAAACATATACATCTCAACAAATTATGCCAAATTTTAATTCACTTTTAACTTGTTTTATTCCTAGAAAATATTTAATTTCAGCTTCATGCAATAAGTATGAAACAACTTTTTTTCTTAAACTTAAAAAAATAGATTGATAGATATGTAATTTAATTGTTGAATATCACTTTCATGCTGCTGGTAATACTAGCTTGCCAGTATTCATTACTATAAATAAAACCACTTTCTTGGTTACTTAGACCTAAGTGGACCAAGATGATGACGTATATTATACACTTTTTATACTTCAATTCCCCCTTATCCCCTCCAAAATCACATTTTGCAATGGACCAGCATGATGAGAATCATTATACGCGGTGTATTATACAGGAACAGCATTTTCCGAAGTTTTCGCAAGGGACCAACAAATCCTGTAATAATTTTATTTATAGAGTATAAACAATTTTCAGTGAATATATAAGTTCGGAAGGGTTTATAGTCCCAGAATAGCGTTATATACTCTGTGGAATCTATTCTGTACTTTTTAAAAACGGTATGTCCCATGGACCTTCATAATGTTGAACGTTACATAGGACCATCAACTTCTGCACATTTAAATATATATATATATATATATATATATATGTATGTATATATGTATATATATATGTATATATATATATATATATATATATATATATATATATATATATATATATATATATATATATACATATATATGAAAATGAACGAACGGTGTTTTTGGCTTCTGGGGACCTCAAAATGAAAAAGTAAAGTGGTCCCGGGCTTAGGTCTTACCATGGCTACTACCGTAATAGCGTATTCCCTATAGGGAAATTCGCTAAAAGGAAGAGGGCGAGTGAGCGGAGCGAACGAGCTTTGAGTGAGAAGCCAAAGTAATAATTTTACCGAGCATAACCTCGGTTTCTCTGGTACTTTTGTTTAAGCTAACACTTTGAAGTGTGATACTTCTTGGTTTCTAATATTGTTTATCTATACAGGGTGTTTCTTAGGAACCCTGACAAACTTTACCAGGTGATTCCTAACATCAAGACAAGAAAAAAATGTCATATGGACAAAGGTCCGGAAATCATTTGTTTTCGAGTTACGGCCAAAAATTTTAAGTGTGCTTATTTTACATTTGGCCTCTAGATTGAAAAGTTACAAAGATATTTTGATGAACCTTTCACATTTAGGTAGGTTATGAATTTGTCAAGTGGTATATGTCCTATTTTATATTGATATGTTAAATCAACTTGTTAAACAATGTTAAATTAACATGAATTTATGGATACCTTTATTAGTGATTTTTTCATGGAAAAACAGAAATTATTGAAGGGTAACGAAAAAGTCTAAAAGGAAACAATCGATAGTTCTTTTTGAGACATTTAACCTGTCAACCTGTGAGCAAATACGAATCGTACATTTTATACTATAACTTTGTTCCAATCTACTTCAATCAATTTTCAATTAATTGTTTGTCTGCTTATGATAGCAATTTAAAAACTGAACACGATGTAGGGAAACCTTTATTATTATAGCAAATAAAAAATCAAGACAAAAAAATTATTGATTACTATTTACATTTTGAAAAAGAAAGTAAATCAATTATTACGCTCTGTTATGACGACTGGGTGGTATTGGAACATGAACTAGGCTACTTCAGGAAGTTCTCAAAATGCCCCCATTGTGAGCTCGGCAAGCCCTGACTCGTTTTAATAAGGAGGATGTGGCCGCTTTTATCATCCTGGGATTATTTTTTATAGAAAGTGAAACATTCAAGATTTTGTCCACAAGTTCCTCTCTTGTTCAGGGTTTGGTATTGTAAACTTAACTTTTCATGTATCCCCAAAGAAAAAAGTCCATTGGAGTCAGATCAGGGGATCTAGGTGGCCAATTTACCGGTCCTCGGTGGGCGGTTACCTTGTTTCCATGACGGTCGTTAACAACCGCACCACACGATTGTCTCTATGAGGGGGTGCTCCATCATGTTGGTAGTATAAATTCTGCCGGGTTTGCAGAGGAACTTGCTCCAAAAGTTCTGGTAAAGAATTTTCAAAAAAATCAAGATAGGTCGGAGCATTCAGCGATCTTTCTAAAATGAATGGCCCTAACAAAGTTTCATTGATGAGACCAAACGTTCACTGAAAACCTTCTTTGAAAATGTGTTTCAATAGTTGCACGAGGGTTTTCTTCTTCTCAAATATGTGTGTTTTTTAATTATTTATTCCATTTCAAGTGAACTGAGCTTCGTCGGTAAATAGTATGTACTTCAGTACCCGACGATTTGCCAAAACCCATCGACAAAACTCGGATCTTACAACATTATCACCAGGATGAAGTGCCTGCACTTTCTGATGATGGTAAGGAAACAAATTTTCACTATGTAAAATTCTCCACGCCTGAGATGCTGGGCTGAAAGTCTTCTTACACTAGTACCTGGATCCTGATGAACCGAGTCAATAATGTTCTGTTAAACTTTATTTTTGACAACTGAGCCTGTCTCTCTAATCTATTGTGAAGTTCAGTAAATACTTGACTGTTGGGCAGACGTGTGTCGGGAGACCTTTTCCATATTCAACAACAGCTGCTCTGGAATTCCCATTACAAAAACCATACACAAAATGCATGTCAGCATACTCACTATTATAAAACATGTTCTTCCACTGATTGTAAACAAAGTAACGGAATAAAACCAATAAACAAAGGCAACAATGACTTTAATCAGCTGATTAACCTTACAGCTGGGCAGTGTATAATAATGAACAAAACAAAGGCTATTAAAGCAAATATTGATAATAAACCAAATTGAATTAAAAATTTAAAAAAAAATTATAAAAGTTGATTATAAAATATTTTTAAAATTAGAAATAATAATAAAAGTTTGCTAGTTTCAAATGGGCTTTAAAATTATGTAAGCTAATTCATTGCCATAAGATTATTTTTCTTTAATAAAGCAGTTTTATTTTGTTAATTAATTTCTTATTATGAACTAAATACCTGGTTAGTAATCGTATTTATGATACTGTACTATCTTTCGACCAAAGTCACAGGTAGAAAAAATTAATTTTTCTTAAAAATAATCAATTAATCTCTATAAAAGCCCCTAGTGCTGTATGTTCTGGTATCTATGTTCTGGTATTATTAGTATTCACTTATGATTCACTCCTCAATGTGACTAGTTGGATTGTTGATGTTTATAACTTTTGTTACTAATAATTTTGGTTTTTACATGAAAAAATCACTGATAAAGGTATCCATAAATTGATGTTATTTTGTTCCTTATTAAATTTTACAACTTTTAGGAAAGTTGCAGCCCAAATACTTGAATAGTTATCATTAAATGGTTAAATAAAAATGAAAAATATTTTTGAACAACACATTAAAAAAAATAATAATATTCAACAATATTTTTTCACTTTTATTTAACATATCAACATAAAATAGGACATACACCACTTGACAAATTCATAACCTAAAAAATGTGAAAGGTTCATCAAAATATCTTTGTAATTTTTCAATCTAGAGGCCAAAATGTCCTAAATTGATGTTTTAAGAACACATTTTTCATAATAACGAAAATAATTTTGAAAATTTATTTTTTGGACGCCTTATTGGAAAGAAGTTAATTTATTCGTAAATGATAATTTTTATGAGTAAAATGTTCTTAAAACATCAATTTAAGACATTTTTTCTTAGGTATATTTTTATTTTAATCAATGGTTTCGGACATAGCCTATAGACAGATAAAGTTTGCCCCATGTTATTCTTATGGAACTAAAAATGAACTTTAATTGCATCTAGTTCCCTAACCGTTAGGTTTAGATAAAAATGGCAAAGAATAAAAAATTCTTAAAATCACATGAAAATTTAAAAATGTAGGGGTTTTCATAAGAAATTTTAAAGTTGGCCGCCATATTAGGTGCTCACTAAGAACTGATTTTGCATAATTCCTTCAGGGCTCCGCCCCACACGTCTTCAAAGTTACCATGTTATTCTTATGGAAGCAACATTTTTGTATTGGAACATGATTACATTAAGAAATATTGTTTTTTTAACAGCTGTTCTCAATTAAATTACCGAGGGAAAATTATTGATAAAAAACTAGATGATAATATTATAAGCTTAGCGAACGAGCTAAACCCGACGGGGAGTGATTACTGACTGACTCATTACGAAATCTCATGAACTACCAAACGTATTTGCTTGAAAATTTAAAAAAGGTTCGTCTTGCCTCTTGGGTGCTCACTAAGAAGCGATTTTGCAAAATAACTCCATGGCTCCGCCTCACAGGCATTTGAAATTTCAATATAATGTTATCCGTATGGCCAAATTTAAGTAAAAATTAAGAAACCTGCGGGGTAAAAATTTGGAGTGATCTCTTTTCTAGGTGCGCAATAAAAAAAGTCCTTTGAAAATCCCCTTTAGGGCTCCGCCCCGCAGGACTTCAAAATTACTTTTGGACCTCCGGGGTTTAAATTTAAATTGGACGTTCGTCTTTGCTCACACTGTAGTTTACTTACTAAGAAACGGTTTTGCAAATACTGTTTTTGAAATTTTTTTAAAAACCTAACTTTTATCTTATCTAGGTATATAGAAGGATCGGAGATTAGCACAAGTTTTGATGATCCGTTATTTAGGTTAACACTGTGCAGTAAAATGAGGTTCATCGTCCTTCTTCGGTGCAATATTGTCGAATGGCTTCATACCGTGTAATACTGTATAGGCCTACTGTCTGTGTCTACGAGTGAAAACTGTTTTACCACTAACAAGCATAAGATACTAATTTCAGTGACCAGTTATCTTAACCACAATGTTTTCTTTACCATAGAAATGGCTATAAATTGAGGCAAAGCAAAATTTATTATTAGTTAAATTCAAATTTTCAATTGAACTTTCCTCTAGAATATATCGAATAGAGTAAAAAAATTAGTTATTAATAATTTTCTTCACAATACATTAAATATGAAAGTACAATTTTTATTAGTTTCAGCCTCTATCCAAAGAATTATTGATTATTTATAAAACAAACTTTATTCTATAAACTCCTAAAAAAATCCAATAACTTATTTCCATGTTAGTAGTGGGGTTTGCCCACTCCTGGTCCAGGTCAAGGTCAGCGGTTGTAACTGTTGTAGGGGTAGTAGCGGCTGGGGGTTTTCTTTGACAGTGATGGGTGGGTTTTGGAAGTGGGTCAAGGTCATCCAGAGGGGGTTTTTAAAATATATTTATTTAATAAAAACTCATCAGTGATTGAAGAATTGCTTTGTCATTATTTGTAGCAGTAATAGTTATTTTATTACTCTGTATGGGTGAATCCCGCTGTGTGTCCATAATTGCAAAAAAGGAGAGGTCCTAGGTGGTTACAGTGCGAGTTGATAGAGCAGAACAAGACATGTGTCTGAGGAAGAATGATCATATAAACCTGGTAATATAGTGAATAAGAATAATTGGATAGGATTGTCAATAGGTGTAACAAGATTGAAATTTTGATATTTCAGCATTTTAGTTAAGACAGAGTGTAAAACAGGATTAGTAGAACAAGTATTACAAAGGTTAGATTTTACAAAGTACAACGGGTAAAAACTGAAGTATTTTTTAAGCTTACTCAATGTAGTACGCGGTTTTGAAATTGTGGAGTTAGATTGTTTCTGTAAAATGTGTTTCGTACGCAAAAGTTTTAAATGTAAAGTGTGGGAACCCATAATAATATTTAAAGGGGAGATGTGTACTCTCCAAAATTCAGCGAGTATATGATTGGTGCCCACGAGTGTGTCTGAATATATAGAGACTAATTAGCATAATAAGCGCAAACATATGTTAGAGTAACAAGAGTAAGTTAAAAAAAAAATGTTTGATAGTCTTAGAGACTTATGGATAGATGTTTACTGTCGCCCTATCGCCATTATAATGGCGCACGCGCGAGGTACCGATGCCGCTTATATAGGGTAGTGTGAACCCCACCCCCCCCCCCAACCCCCTCCCCTAAGAGAATGAGATAAAAGGGAAGAACTTTGAAGATTTTAGTTCTTTGTCGGGGCGGCAGCGTCGCGAAAGGTTCTAGTAGGGGGAAAGAAATAGTTAATAAATTTTTGTAAAATTTTTAAAAATTACCGCTAGTGGTAGAAGTTAGTTAATTATTTTATAAGGGTTTAAGAACTGTGTCGTAAAAACAGAAATAGAATATTACTAAATTTATTATTTTACCATAAGTCTCCAAATTAAATTAGACAATGATGTTCTAACAGGCAAACCAAAGGCATGGTTAAATCGATTGAGCTCCAATATTTTATAAAATCTTTAAGGTTACGAAATTAAATTTAACAACTTGAAACTGTTTCAAACACCTAACAAAATTAAATCATGGTATTTGCTCACCTTGGCTACTTTAATATTCAAAGTCAGCCTTGAAATTCAATGAAGTTGGAGGGTAGAATAACTGACAGCCAGCACTTCAAATTCACTCGGCGATCACCCAGACAAGACGGACAGTCTGGCCAAAAAGGATAAGGCACATGACAATCAGCTGATTGGTCGAATACAAAGGTCGGTGGCAGATAAGAGGTAGTGATTTGGTGGTCGCGGGTATAAGCTGGTTAGTGGACTTTTTGGAGTGCCTGCAATTTTGTCATGCAACTTCGCAGCATTACTGAATTACCGCTGGTATTGGCTGTTGTCGGCGCGCTCAACAACAGAGAAAATTCAAAGTTGCTTGATCAGCCCAACTTTTATGACCGAAATGTGGGCGGAAATAAAATAAATGCCACAGTTGAAAGGGTTAAATTTCTATGAACAACTAACTATGCCTTTTTACAGTTAATGGCTGTTTTAAAAAGAGGGTATAGGCTTAACATATTATAGTTTCTTTATTTGTGTGCAATTTTCGTTGTTATTTCGTTATCAAAATAGCAGCACATAAGACTAATGTTAAAAATTACGATTTTTAAACTTAAATTTAGAACAAATTTAATTTTTCCTGGGATTGAGCCTGTTTCTAAACTAATTTTTGGGCAAAAACACTTTTAAAGGTAAAGTATTAGTAAAATCTACCTGCCATATTTTGAGATTGTAAAATACACATCCCTTCAGACATTGCTTGTATAGTATAGATTTAATAAACAATAATAAAAAAATTACTAAAATTTGTAAAAAGTTACTGGTAATAACTGACCGTATATTTTACTTAAATTATTTTACAAGGATAATAGTACAAAATTTGCCTGGTAAATGTGTATGATTTATTGTAGCAATAGTAATATCAGTGACAGATTGTATTCTAAAAATTCTAAGCTTAAAAAGGATTGTTTAGTTGAAGACGAGCTCATTAGCTCTGCTTATTTACCTTTAAGATGAGCTTGTTAAGGAGTCTTAATGTAGGGCTAAGGGTGTTGTATAATGGTATAAGTAAAATTTTGATTATACCTCTGCTGGTAACAGCTGGCTTTATAATTTGGTGTTAAATATTTTATTATAAAATTAAATATTTGCGATTGTACAAATTACTCATTTGTTGTATCCTTTTAATAAAATTAAACTAAATATACATGATCACCAATAAAGACTACTATTAAAAAGGAATGAACTATTTTCTAATATAATACTATTTATTAATTCATTTACTGATTAAAAGTGAAAGACACATGTTTATAATGGAGTATATGGTTTTTTTGACAATTAATTTAACTGTTTTTATGAATTATTTTATTTCGGTATTAAAATCCATAAGACTAATGTTAAAACTTTTAGAATTTCAATTTATGACTAGCTGTATACCCGCTCTTTGCATGGGTCGTGTGTAAAGTTTATTAAACAAATTATAACAATGCTTTCAGAAATTGAATATATCACCATCAGTTAGGTTATTTTAAATTAAGTTTTATGTCTAATAGGTTCCTGTTTAATAGCTCCCCTGTTTAATAGCTCGTGTTTAAAGCCACCTTTGTCAAAATCTTGTTACATCTATTTTATTTGGTTTGGAAGTTATTACCATGAATGTTTTTTTTTTTTTTTTTTGCAGTTTGATTTAACATTTATATTCGTATAGCGATTTATTTTATAGTTCTATGAGAATAAACTCATAAACAATTTAAGAAAATTCAGATGTTTCAAAAATACTATAGATTATTAAATAAAAAACCTAATATCGAATAATTTATAGGATGTGACAATAGCTATATGCCAAATCCAAAATACCCCACCCCTGCATATCGTGTTCTACCCATGAAAGATATGTACAGACATGGGCAACATTAAATCTAAATTAAATATGCATATCAAGCAAAACAACGCAGCACTTGTTAGTAATGTATAGACACCGTACCAATGTAGATATTAGGTCTAATCAATTCAATATATGTCTTTAGATTTTACCTTCTTACCTAAAACCTCATGTATTGCCAATGTATACAAAACTGAATAAATAGGGAAATCTGTCGTTAAAAAATTTGACAATAAATGGAGGAAAATAAAGCATTGATGGTAGGATCACCTCTTTTTATTGCAGCAGGAAGCGTCCTTTTTACATTCTGAATGTCCAAATAAGTATATCTGTTAGTTTACACAAAATAAAAACAATAACAAACCTCTGCCAAAATATTCTAAGACCATCTGATTCTATTTAACCAATCAGCATAATCCTTGAATGAAAATTAAAGTGGTGCTATCAGTATTTTATGACCAGCCTCCTCACTTCTTCATAAGAACACTATTCAATATTCATATTTAGAACCAAGAATTAGTTGAATTTACTCACTGTATATAGGCCAGTAAAAAGTTAAAGGGTTAGATTTGAATTATTTTATAATTATTAACATTTTAAATGTTGCAATCTGTGGTGAAAATTAAGAATTGTCTAATCCAGCTGATTAAAAAGCATAAATAAAAAGCTAGAATTAAATATTCTCATAAGATTAACATTGAACTAGTGCACTTGTTTTAAAAAATTTGACAATAAAGGGAGGAAAATAAAGCATTGATGGTAGGATTACCTCTTTTTATTGCCGCAGGAAGCGTCTTTTTACATTCTGAATGTCCAAATAAGTATATCTGTTTGTTTACACAAAATAAAAACAATAACACACTTCTGCAAAAATATTCTAAGACCATCTGATTCTATTCAACCAATCATCATAATCCTTGAATGAAAATTACAGTGGTGCTATCAGTATTTTATGACCAGCCTCCTCACTTCTTCATAAGAACACTATTCAATATTCATATTTAGAACCAAGAATTAGTTGAATTTACTCACTGTATTTAGGCCAGTAAAAAGTTAAAGGGTTAGATTTGAATGATTTTATAGTTATTAACATTTTAAATGTTGCCATCTGTGGTGAAAATTAACAATTGTCTAATCCAGCTGATTAATAAGCATAAATAAAAACCTAAAATTAAATATTCTCATAAGATTAACATTGAACTAGTGCACTTGTTGCTTGATATCGAGCAATTTAGTTAAGGTATTTTTTATGTTTACACTTTTTCATTAGTTTGTTAACCAGCGCATCCTAAAAAATTTAAAATTATAACCTTTTAGCGAATTTCCCATAGGGAATAAGCTATTACCGTAGGTCTCATGGAAAGACCTAAGCCCGGGACCATGATACTTTTTCGTTTTGAGGTGTCCAGAGACCGAAAATAATAGTCATTAAAATTTTTATATATATATATATGTATATATATATATATATATATGTATATATATATATATATGTATGTGTCCCTAGACACGATAACTCTCGTAAAAATGGTCCGATCGACACCAAATTTGGTAGAGATGTGTAATCCTACGTTTATTCGGATGAGTTCGAAAACCAGACATATCGACCTACCGGAAGGGGTAGTTTTGGGGGGTTTTGTACCCCAAAAATGGGTTTTTTGCATTTTTCATATGTAAATTTTAAAAATTTTAAATTTTTATTTTGACCATTGGATTTAGCTAAAAAAAACACACAATTTAGTATTTTGAAGCTTTGCTCTATCTCCATTGGTTACCGAGATATTACAAAGTCTAAAGACAGTACATTGTCTTTTAGGGCTCCAATGTTAATCTTATGGAGAATAAGGATGTGTTAATATTTCACTTATTAACCAATATTTTTGGATGAAACTTAGTATTTAGCTTCATTTGGTTGAGATTCATCCATTTAAGGTAAAAATTCTTGGCTTTTGTACTTATCATGGCAGCAAACCTGCATACTCTTTTGCCATGTTAATCATATGGAGAATAGGCAAACTCTTTTATTTATGGACAGATATTGATGAAACTTACTATATGGCTTTATATGGTCGAAATAAATTTTTTCTATGCTAAAAACCTACTTTTAGTGTCCCCCATGGCAGCATACCTGCATACTCTTTCCCTATATCTCAAGGAGAATAGACATTTATTTCCCTATTTATGAGCACGTGATGAAATTTTGTTTACAAATTTAGCTGGTCAAAATTAATATTACTAATTTGGAAATTCGCTGAGTACGCAGGTCTGCTGCGACGGGGGGTATTTGGTATGAATATACAGATATTTTCAGTGGTATACTGTGTTTACCCGTTACAGCTGGTAACATGAAATCTTTTTTTAATTTCCTTCTCAATTTTAATCAAATGGAGAAATTTAGAACTTTAAGGGCGTCTAGGATCCTTCTGTTTGAATAAATTTCCATCAATTTACTGTATAAAGAATTTCTTGCCGGGTCCTATTGAATGACACTAAAATGATTAAAATTGGTTGAAAACTGTAGGAGGAGTTCCTTGTACAAAAAACCGTGTCGCGTATTAAATATGTATATGAATAAATAATTCTTTTACTATGAGGCAGAGCCTTTTTGACAAACCTTCAGCAGTTAAAAAATAGTTCTAATTGCACTATCTAAGAGTAATAAAAATTTTCATATAATGTATTAAAGCTCTTGTCCCTTGAAAAGAGATAAAGCTTGGTATTTTAGCACAACTTGGTTAGTTTGACGTACTATGGGGCGAAGCCCTAAGGTTGCTAAGGCAATTAAAGTTGCAATAAACATTTACACAACTCTAGTCTATGCCATGAAAAACATTTATACCATTAGGTAAAGTCGTTATCCCGTGAAAAGAGGACAAAATAGGACCCATGAGCATTACAGACAAAGAGAGAGAGAGAGACAGAGGAAAAGAAATTTAGATCACACCTCTTTTGGATTCTGCGATGCATGAAAAGTAAATACCAACGTCGCAGCAGACCTGCATACTCAGCTAATTTCTAAAGTAAAAAATAATAAAAAAATTTGAGATTTTAAGCAATATACAAAAAAAAATCAAATTTTATTAATATACTTGAATTTGAATACAAAAGGTATTTAAGGACACAGAAGAACTTCTTTAAAGTCTATAAATAACTTTATCTTTTGACATTACGAGTTACCCAAAATACGTACAAACAGGTTTTTAATTAAAAAGATATAAAAACAAACCTTTGTTTACTTTGAAAGGTTTAGCAGCAGTTTGTAATATGTGTTGTGTTTTAAAAGGTTTTAGGCTTATAAACTGTGTATTCACTATAGGAAACTGGTATTTAAAGTAAAAAAATAAAAAAACTCTGCTTTAAAGTTACATAAAATAAATCTAAAACAGGACTAGAAATGTTTTCTAGTACAACATATTTTTTTTTAAACTTTGCCTAATATCTCTACTAGGTGTTTCATTAAATAAATATATCCATACCCTCTACGTCAAAGCCCCGCAAACAAAAGAGCTTCCGAACAACTCAATCTTACTTTTATAAACTCCCCACCCGTGTATATCCCCACTTTTCTATGTCGAGCCAACGGGTGGAAACTTACTTAACACATTACAACCCCTCTGCGTCTGCCTTGATTCACACCAGGTGGAACCCATGTACACCGCGACAGATGTCTGTTTGTTTCTCAACTCATCGATTCAACAATAACTATTTATGCTCTTTGTATAATTCTAAAGGAATTAAAAATGTTTTTTATATTGTTGCAAAATGACCACTTTTGGTCAATTTATAAAAATGTGGTTTAATTAATCACGTTAACCCAATAACAATTTATTAAATTACTGGTATAGTTTTTATTATTATTGGAGAGAGGTATGGAGAGGCATGAAAGTACAGGAAATGCTTTATAGACGAATTGAGGTTTTAATCATAGCCTAGATTAAATTTTTCCTTTTAACTGGTAGTTAATTATTATTAAAATTTTATTTTATATGATTTCATCTATGAATTCTAAAGTCCAACCGTAGTATAGGTTTTATTTATAAATTTAATATGATTATTGTTTTGGTTCTAATTATATTTGTAAAGTAATAACAAAAGGGGTATGCTATATATGTTATAGTAATTTTGTTTCACTCGCAAAAATGTTTTAATATCCTAATTAGTTGATTTTTGTTAACCGAGCCGACTATTGATCTGAATACGAGTATTACATAATGTTTACACAAACATTTCCTAGTATCATATAACCACAACCATACTTAACTTATTTTTGGTTAAAAATAAATAATGGATAAAACCCACAGGACATTTAAATCTTGGTAAAAATAAGGTAAAATTGACTAAAATAAAGCGAATTTAGCTTAATTTGGCTTTAAAGAAGCCTGTATTCTAGGAATATCATGGTATTTGTTTAGTTTTTATTATTATTTTTATTGTAAATGGTAATTTTCATGTTAAATGATAGGTGGTATTAAATTATTATTTATGCCCAATTTGCCTCATTTAAAAAAATAAGGATTCCAGCTTACGTTTACAATACATTCTAATTATTTTGTGCCTCATAACTTTGAATTCCCTCTTAGTTTCTATAAAAAATAATGCTACAAACGGTTGTCATATGTTTAGATAATGGGCGTATTCGGATTTCAAATGAAGTGTTTTCTGTACTATGTTGTGTTTTAAAATAATTTTAAAGTTCTTTACACTTCATTTTGCTCTTGTCAAGGTAATCTATAGTTCTCTAGACAATCTTAGACACTCAAAAAAGCTTACGCAATCATATAACCAACCCAAAAAAAAGACGTGGTGTTCTGTATCTAATAGGCCACACTAAGGAAGACTAGAGTATGATTCATTGTGGACGTAGTAGCGCACTCTACCATGAGAGCGCTCACAAGACAATAATCTATTAGTTAGATTAAATTATGACTTTGTTGCAGATGGTCACCAGCAAAGAATCTCTCTCTTGTCCTCATACTGCACTCACACACCATACATAACCTATGACAGTTTCCATTACTGTACCAATTCTCACAATTATTAATGTAGGAACACTTTTTACATCCGCCTACTTTAGTGCTCATTTTGGAACCGAAGTAAACAAATTGGAAAAAAGCAGGATACTATGACAAAGTTTATATAACTTAGTTTATTTTTGTAAACATATGATTCAATCAAATATCTTCATCAGAATAACATTAAATTGTGAAAGCCCGTACGACAAAGTGTGAACAATAACAGGCTTTAGTAACTTAAAATAACGATTTTTTTAAGAAAAGCTTTTTATTGATACCAAATAAGATGGGTAACCAATGTTTAAAATGGCGTTTTAACAACACAATACTAAATACGAAATTTAATATCTCCCTCTCTCTCGTACTGTGTTTGGGCCTACTCCTCTGGCGCTATCTCTATTTGGTATTGACTGGCAACGACTCGTTATTTAAATTTAGACAATCTTCTTTGCATTTTAGAGAGGGCCTTAAAATCTACATTAGACCAATCTTTTCTAACAATAAATGATTGACTATAACACAACTCATGTTATAAATTTTTATTGGTTTACACTTAAGAGTCGTTTTTAATCATTTATAATATCAGGTCTTGTATTAATTTTTATTCAATTGTATTTAAGCTACTTTGGTTATTGTTAACTGTTATATTCTTATAAATAGCAAAGCCAAAATATGGGCAAAAGCTTTTTCTATTTTGCTCCATATTTTACTTAATTGTTTTTATATATTAGTGTGAATTAGTAGCATACCCCATTTATGTCCATTTTCCCGTGGTGCCGGCGGCGCGGTGCTGATGCATGGCCCAGTTGCAATGGGGTCAGTAGTAGGTCTATGATGTAATGTATAAAAGTTACGGAGAAAGTAGCGACCAAGGCCAGGGTTGAGGGGCAATGCCCGGCGACGCACACGACACAACAATGAGCTTCCATTCATTGGATGAAGTAAACCATTACTCTAAAATTGATTTATAAAATATTACCAAGGACCACAAAATATTAGAGATTCTATGCATACATAATACTTTCAGTCTAAGTATATAAGTATATATTTAAGCATTTGGATTATGAAATCAGTATATTTAAAACAGTAACGTCATCTTTACAGTTGAAATGACAAAAAATAAACAAATTAAATTTTTTATCCTCTAAAGCGAAGCCAAACCGTTATTTAAGAAATCCTCCACCCTTACCTACATTGAATAGTACAAAAAAGTAAGCCTGAAACAATTAACCATTTTTTTAAACAGTGTTTTAATACAGTTTAGGAATATTTTTTAAGTTTTTGGTGTCGTTAGATAGGGTTTGGTTTGTAGTTGTTTCCGAAAAAAAATTACGAGAAGTGGACTGAAAATAAAGGCGCAATCCACCATTGAAATCTAAAAAATTCCCATTCAAATAACATTGGGATTGAAAAAAGTATTTTAAACAGTTTTTAATAATCAGCTGTAAATATGTTTAGTTTTGGTGATTTAAAAGATTCACAATATTGTATTGGTCGGATGTGTGTGTGTGTGTGTGTGTGTGTGTGTGTGTGTGTGTGTGTGTGTGTGTGTGTGTGTGTGTGTGTGTGTGTGTGTGTGTGTGTGTGTGTGTGTGTGTGTGTGTGTGTGTGTGTGTGTGTGTGTGTGTGTGTGTGTGTGTGTGTGTGTGTGTGTGTGTGTGTGTGTGTGTGTGTGTGTGTGTGTGTGTGTGTGTGTGTGTGTGTGTGTGTGTGTGTGTGTGTGTGTGTGTGTGTGTGTGTGTGTGTGTGTGTGTGTGTGTGTGTGTGTGTGTGTGTGTGTATACCTAATTGGTAATTATGGCCTTTCATTCCACCGAGCACCGAGACACCACCGTATGACCTTTTTTAAGCTAAATGAATAAATGATGTCGTGGCATGTCTTTTTTCTAATGAAAGAATCTAAATCCGGTTAAAAAAGCGATTTATGCCATTTAGATGTGTCTAACTAAGCCACACTAAAAATGCTTTCCTGACCATAAGTACAATACGTGTTTCCTTGTTATTAATTGTGTCAAAATTTCATCCGAATTCAAATGGTAAAGTTATTTCTAGAATAGGTATTTGCACTAATGGGTTTGACACAGTTAAGACAAAATTTACTATTCATGTGTTCTTCTGTTAATATCCACTTTTTATTAAACAAATAAAACTAGGTTTGACACAGTAGAGACAACATTTACTATTCTTGTGTTTTACCGAATTTTCCGAATTGGGATATGTTAATATTTCAATCATTAACCAATATTTTTTTCGATGAAACTTAGAATTCAGCTTCATTTGGTTGAGATTCATCCATTTATGATTAAAAAAACCTTGGTTTTTCTTGGTTGGCTTATCATGGCAGCAAACCTGCACACTCTTTTCCCATATAAATGATATGGAGAATAGGCAAGCTTCTTTAGCAATGGACAGATATTGATGAAACTTAGTATATGGCTTCATATGCTCAAAATAAATTTTTTTATGATAATAACCTACTTTTAGTATTCTCCATGGCAGTATAACTGCATACTATCCCTATATTTATCATAAGGAGAATAGACATTTATTTCCCTATTTATGAGCATATGATTTTATTTCATTTACAGTTTTATGTGGTAAAAACTAATATTTCTAATTTGGAAATTTGCTGACTACGCAGGTCTGCTGTGACGGACGTATTTTTTCCATTAATATCCACTTCAATGTCTTTTATTAAACAAAGAAATTAATCATACTCTAGTCTACCTTCGTGTGTTTTTTTAGGTTGATTATACAATTGCGTAAGCTATTTTCGAGCGTCTAAGATTGCCTAGAGAACTATAAATTACCTTGACAAGAGCAAAATGAAGTGTAAAGAACTTTAAAATTATTTTAAAACACAACATAGTACAGAAAACACTTCATTTGAAATCCAAATACGCCCATTATCTAAACATATGACAACCGTTTGTAGCATTATTTTTTATAGAAACTAAGATGGAATTCAAAGTTATGAGGCACAAAATAATTAGAATATATTGTAAACGTAAGCTGGAATCATTATTTTTTTATGGTTATACAAGTAAATGAGGCAAATTGGGCATAAATAATAATTTAATACCACCTATCATTTAACATGAAAATTACCATTTACAATAAAAATAATAATAAAAACTAAACAAATACCATGATATTCCTAGAATACAGGCTTCTTTAAAGCCAAATTAAAGTAAATTCGCCTTATTTTAGTCAATTTTACCTTATTTTTACCAAGATTTAAATGTCCTGTGGGTTTTATCCATTATTTATTTTTAACCAAAAATAAGTTAAGTATGGTTGTGGTTATATGATACTAGGAAATGTTTGTGTAAACATTATGTAATACTCGTATTCAGATCAATAGTCGGCTTGGTTAACAAAAATCAACTAGCTAGGAACTTAAAACATTTTTGCGAGTAAAACAAAATTACTATAACATATATAGCATACCCCTTTTGTTATTACTTTACAAATATAATTAGAACCAAAACAATAATCATATTAAATTTATAAATAAAACCTATACTACGGTTGGACTTTAGAATTCATAGATTAAATCATATAAAATAAAAATTTTAATAATAATTAACTACCAGTTAAAAGGAAAAATTTAATCTAGGCTATGGTTAAAAACTCAATTCGTCTATAAAGCATTTCCAGTACTTTCATGCCTCTCCATACCTCTCTCCAATAATAATCCAAACTACACCAGTAATTTAATAAATTTTTATTGGGTTAACGTGATTAATTAAACCACATTTTTATAAATTGACCAAAAGTGGTCATTTTGCAACAATATAAAAAACATTTTTAATTCCTTTAGAATTATACAAAGAGCATAAATAGTTATTGTTGAATCGATGAGTTGAGAAACAAACAGACATCTGTCGCGGTGTACATGGGTTCCACCTGGTATGAATCAAGGCAGACGCAGAGGGGTTGTAATGTGTTAAGTAAGTTTCCACCCGTTGGCTCGACATAGAAAAGTGGGGATATACACGGGTGGGGAGTTTATAAAAGTAAGATTGAGTTGTTCGGAAGCTCTTTTGTTTGCGGGGCTTTGACATAGAGGGTATGGATATATTTATTTAATGAAACACCAAGTAGAGATATTAGGCAAAGTTTAAAAAAAAATATGATGTACTAGAAAACATTTCTAGTCTTGTTTTAGATTTATTTTATGTAACTTTAAAGCAGAGTTTTTTTTATTTATTTACTTTAAATACCAGTTTTCTATAGTGAATACACAGTTTATAAGCCTAAAACCTTTTAAAACACAACACATATTACAAACTGCTGCTAAACCTTTCAAAGTAAACAAAGGTTTGTTTTTATATCTTTTTAATTAAAAACCTGTTTGTACGTATTTTAGGTAACTCGTAATGTCAAAAGATGAAGTTATTTATAGACTTTAAAGATGTTCTTCTGTGTCCTTAAATACCTTTTGTATTCAAATTCAAGTATATTAATAAAATTTGATTTTTTTGTATATTGCTTAAAATCTCAAAATTTTTTATTATTTTTTACTTTAGAAATTAGCTGAGTATGCAGGTCTGCTGCGACGTTGGTATTTACTTTTCATGCATCGCAGAATCCAAAAGAGGTGTGATCTAAATTTCTTTTCCTCTGTCTCTCTCTCTCTCTTTGTCTGTAATGCTCATGGGTCCTATTTTGTCCTCTTTTCACGGGATAACGACTTTACCTAATGGTATAAATGTTTTTCATGGCATAGACTAGAGTTGTGTAAATGTTTATTGTAACTTTAATTGCCTTAGCAACCTTAGGGCTTCGCCCCATAGTACGTCAAACTAACCAAGTTGTGCTAAAATACCAATCTTTATCTCTTTTCAAGGGACAAGAGCTTTAATACATTATATGAAAATTTTTATTACTCTTAGATAGTGCAATTAGAACTATTTTTTAACTGCTGAAGGTTTGTCAAAAAGGCTCTGCCTCATAGTAAAAGAATTATTTATTCATATACATATTTAATACGCGACACGGTTTTTTGTACAAGGAACTCCTCCTACAGTTTTCAACCAATTTTAATCATTTTAGTGTCATTCAATAGGACCCGGCAAGAAATTCTTTATACAGTAAATTGATGGAAATTTATTCAAACAGAAGGATCCTAGACGCCCTTAAAGTTCTAAATTTCTCCATTTGATTAAAATTGAGAAGGAAATTAAAAAAAGATTTCATGTTACCAGCTGTAACGGGTAAACACAGTATACCACTGAAAATATCTGTATATTCATACCAAAAAGGTTATAATTTTAAATTTTTTAGGATGCGCTGGTTAACAAACTAATGAAAAAGTGTAAACATAAAAAATACCTTAACTAAATTGCTCGATATCAAGCAACAAGTGCACTAGTTCAATGTTAATCTTATGAGAATATTTAATTTTAGGTTTTTATTTATGCTTATTAATCAGCTGGATTAGACAATTGTTAATTTTCACCACAGATGGCAACATTTAAAATGTTAATAACTATAAAATCATTCAAATCTAACCCTTTAACTTTTTACTGGCCTAAATACAGTGAGTAAATTCAACTAATTCTTGGTTCTAAATATGAATATTGAATAGTGTTCTTATGAAGAAGTGAGGAGGCTGGTCATAAAATACTGATAGCACCACTGTAATTTTCATTCAAGGATTATGATGATTGGTTGAATAGAATCAGATGGTCTTAGAATATTTTTGCAGAAGTGTGTTATTGTTTTTATTTTGTGTAAACAAACAGATATACTTATTTGGACATTCAGAATGTAAAAAGACGCTTCCTGCGGCAATAAAAAGAGGTAATCCTACCATCAATGCTTTATTTTCCTCCCTTTATTGTCAAATTTTTTAAAACAAGTGCACTAGTTCAATGTTAATCTTATGAGAATATTTAATTCTAGCTTTTTATTTATGCTTTTTAATCAGCTGGATTAGACAATTCTTAATTTTCACCACAGATTGCAACATTTAAAATGTTAATAATTATAAAATAATTCAAATCTAACCCTTTAACTTTTTACTGGCCTATATACAGTGAGTAAATTCAACTAATTCTTGGTTCTAAATATGAATATTGAATAGTGTTCTTATGAAGAAGTGAGGAGGCTGGTCATAAAATACTGATAGCACCACTTTAATTTTCATTCAAGGATTATGCTGATTGGTTAAATAGAATCAGATGGTCTTAGAATATTTTGGCAGAAGTTTGTTATTGTTTTTATTTTGTGTAAACAAACAGATATACTTATTTGGACATTCAGAATGTAAAAAGGACGCTTCCTGCTGCAATAAAAAGAGGTGATCCTACCATCAATGCTTTATTTTCCTCCATTTATTGTCAAATTTTTTAACGACAGATTTCCCTATTTATTCAGTTTTGTATACATTGGCAATACATGAGGTTTTAGGTAAGAAGGTAAAATCTAAAGACATATATTGAATTGATTAGACCTAATATCTACATTGGTACGGTGTCTATACATTACTAACAAGTGCTGCGTTGTTTTGCTTGATATGCATATTTAATTTAGATTTAATGTTGCCCATGTCTGTACATATCTTTCATGGGTAGAACACGATATGCAGGGGTGGGGTATTTTGGATTTGGCATATAGCTATTGTCACATCCTATAAATTATTCGATATTAGGTTTTTTATTTAATAATCTATAGTATTTTTGAAACATCTGAATTTTCTTAAATTGTTTATGAGTTTATTCTCATAGAACTATAAAATAAATCGCTATACGAATATAAATGTTAAATCAAACTGCAAAAAAAAAAAAAAAAAACATTCATGGTAATAACTTCCAAACCAAATAAAATAGATGTAACAAGATTTTGACAAAGGTGGCTTTAAACACGAGCTATTAAACAGGGGAGCTATTAAACAGGAACCTATTAGACATAAAACTTAATTTAAAATAACCTAACTGATGGTGATATATTCAATTTCTGAAAGCATTGTTATAATTTGTTTAATAAACTTTACACACGACCCATGCAAAGAGCGGGTATACAGCTAGTCATAAATTGAAATTCTAAAAGTTTTAACATTAGTCTTATGGATTTTAATACCGAAATAAAATAATTCATAAAAACAGTTAAATTAATTGTCAAAAAAACCATATACTCCATTATAAACATGTGTCTTTCACTTTTAATCAGTAAATGAATTAATAAATAGTATTATATTAGAAAATAGTTCATTCCTTTTTAATAGTAGTCTTTATTGGTGATCATGTATATTTAGTTTAATTTTATTAAAAGGATACAACAAATGAGTAATTTGTACAATCGCAAATATTTAATTTTATAATAAAATATTTAACACCAAATTATAAAGCCAGCTGTTACCAGCAGAGGTATAATCAAAATTTTACTTATACCATTATACAACACCCTTAGCCCTACATTAAGACTCCTTAACAAGCTCATCTTAAAGGTAAATAAGCAGAGCTAATGAGCTCGTCTTCAACTAAACAATCCTTTTTAAGCTTAGAATTTTTAGAATACAATCTGTCACTGATATTACTATTGCTACAATAAATCATACACATTTACCAGGCAAATTTTGTACTATTATCCTTGTAAAATAATTTAAGTAAAATATACGGTCAGTTATTACCAGTAACTTTTTACAAATTTTAGTAATTTTTTTATTATTGTTTATTAAATCTATACTATACAAGCAATGTCTGAAGGGATGTGTATTTTACAATCTCAAAATATGGCAGGTAGATTTTACTAATACTTTACCTTTAAAAGTGTTTTTGCCCAAAAATTAGTTTAGAAACAGGCTCAATCCCAGGAAAAATTAAATTTGTTCTAAATTTAAGTTTAAAAATCGTAATTTTTAACATTAGTCTTATGTGCTGCTATTTTGATAACGAAATAACAACGAAAATTGCACACAAATAAAGAAACTATAATATGTTAAGCCTATACCCTCTTTTTAAAACAGCCATTAACTGTAAAAAGGCATAGTTAGTTGTTCATAGAAATTTAACCCTTTCAACTGTGGCATTTATTTTATTTCCGCCCACATTTCGGTCATAAAAGTTGGGCTGATCAAGCAACTTTGAATTTTCTCTGTTGTTGAGCGCGCCGACAACAGCCAATACCAGCGGTAATTCAGTAATGCTGCGAAGTTGCATGACAAAATTGCAGGCACTCCAAAAAGTCCACTAACCAGCTTATACCCGCGACCACCAAATCACTACCTCTTATCTGCCACCGACCTTTGTATTCGACCAATCAGCTGATTGTCATGTGCCTTATCCTTTTTGGCCAGACTGTCCGTCTTGTCTGGGTGATCGCCGAGTGAATTTGAAGTGCTGGCTGTCAGTTATTCTACCCTCCAACTTCATTGAATTTCAAGGCTGACTTTGAATATTAAAGTAGCCAAGGTGAGCAAATACCATGATTTAATTTTGTTAGGTGTTTGAAACAGTTTCAAGTTGTTAAATTTAATTTCGTAACCTTAAAGATTTTATAAAATATTGGAGCTCAATCGATTTAACCATGCCTTTGGTTTGCCTGTTAGAACATCATTGTCTAATTTAATTTGGAGACTTATGGTAAAATAATAAATTTAGTAATATTCTATTTCTGTTTTTACGACACAGTTCTTAAACCCTTATAAAATAATTAACTAACTTCTACCACTAGCGGTAATTTTTAAAAATTTTACAAAAATTTATTAACTATTTCTTTCCCCCTACTAGAACCTTTCGCGACGCTGCCGCCCCGACAAAGAACTAAAATCTTCAAAGTTCTTCCCTTTTATCTCATTCTCTTAGGGGAGGGGGTTGGGGGGGGGGGTGGGGTTCACACTACCCTATATAAGCGGCATCGGTACCTCGCGCGTGCGCCATTATAATGGCGATAGGGCGACAGTAAACATCTATCCATAAGTCTCTAAGACTATCAAACATTTTTTTTTTAACTTACTCTTGTTACTCTAACATATGTTTGCGCTTATTATGCTAATTAGTCTCTATATATTCAGACACACTCGTGGGCACCAATCATATACTCGCTGAATTTTGGAGAGTACACATCTCCCCTTTAAATATTATTATGGGTTCCCACACTTTACATTTAAAACTTTTGCGTACGAAACACATTTTACAGAAACAATCTAACTCCACAATTTCAAAACCGCGTACTACATTGAGTAAGCTTAAAAAATACTTCAGTTTTTACCCGTTGTACTTTGTAAAATCTAACCTTTGTAATACTTGTTCTACTAATCCTGTTTTACACTCTGTCTTAACTAAAATGCTGAAATATCAAAATTTCAATCTTGTTACACCTATTGACAATCCTATCCAATTATTCTTATTCACTATATTACCAGGTTTATATGATCATTCTTCCTCAGACACATGTCTTGTTCTGCTCTATCAACTCGCACTGTAACCACCTAGGACCTCTCCTTTTTTGCAATTATGGACACACAGCGGGATTCACCCATACAGAGTAATAAAATAACTATTACTGCTACAAATAATGACAAAGCAATTCTTCAATCACTGATGAGTTTTTATTAAATAAATATATTTTAAAAACCCCCTCTGGATGACCTTGACCCACTTCCAAAACCCACCCATCACTGTCAAAGAAAACCCCCAGCCGCTACTACCCCTACAACAGTTACAACCGCTGACCTTGACCTGGACCAGGAGTGGGCAAACCCCACTACTCATGTTTATCTTAAACATTCATGTGATTAAAGTGTGAAAGTATACATACATTGCACAGTGCACATGGTGTAAAACTGCTTCAAAATTTTTTAAAAGTTTTATAATAGCTTAATGTTGCTAATAAATTCATCTTTACATAGGTATCAATGCTAACAAAAACATTATTTTTTTATAATATTCAATTTCAATTCTAAACATATTACAAATGGTCTTGAGAAGTTAGAAAACCATTCTCAGATAAAGAATGTGAGATGAACGAACACTTAAAAACTAATATGGTAGAGGTAATACATGAGGTTCCACAAATCATATGCTTCATTGAAAAGATAAGAATTACAATTCAAACATACATTAACAATCTTGAACTCTCACAAAAACAACAAAACCTCATCCCCCATAACGTGTGAAAATGTACGATTCAAGTCTTTACCCGTGAAAGCTATTAGTGAACTGCAAATATCACAACCAAACAATAACCAAATATGTAGGGACATCCTTATGGGGAAGTGATAACGCCACCCTCGAAACACAGATAGCACCACTACAATTAAACTTTTAGTGAAGAATTAAGCTGATTGGTTGAATAGAACAGATGACTAGAATAATTTCTCAAAATTTTGTTATTGTTTTGATTTTTGAAACCACACATATGCTCATTTTGACATTTAAGAGGTAAAAGGAGCGCTTCCCGTGACAATAAGGTGAAGTCATCGTGGTAACACTGCTTTATTTAACTCTGGTTTTCGGGGGAAAAACTAAAATTTCTTTAACATGGGATGTCTCTTCTTATTCGGTTCTGTATACTTAGTAATAATTTTGTGTGCGTCATGTCAAATCTAATATAAAAGGCGTCGGCAATGTAGATTGAAATCAATAGTTGCGACTGCCAGCATCACAGTCGATGTTCGTACTTGTGTCCTCAAAAAATAATTATCATTTGCTTTAGGAGACGTTTGTTTTACCGTAAACTTTGTAAAAAAATTTAATCCAATTGTAAAATTTTTATTGTATTTGCCTTTTAAACATTTATTTTCATATGTTTGCACATGCATTCTAATACGTTCTCGGTCGGTTAAATGTCATTTGTTTGTTATATTTATTGGTGACTAATTGTTCTATGCCATGTGTTATTTTGCAGGTTCCAGAGGAAAAGGAAGGGAAATATCCCAATTTTTGAAGGGTCATGCATGTTTATGACCCACATTAATCTTGATCATGAATTGAGTGCGGTTTCTATTCGAAACGCGAATTGCACACTGTAACCACAAGATACCCTCTTACAGAGCTTATTATAGTGTTGAACTATGAACATGAACCTTATTCGAGATCATTCTTGAAGAAGTTTCCAAGTTTAACCGTTTCACCACATACGGTAATGTTTTGTTTTATGGATTTACTAATGCTGTCTACAAGTACAATGCATTCTGTGTCTCTAGTGTTTCAATGTTTCGACAATAATGAATCCAATCACGACATTCAACACGTTTTCTTAACAGCTGTTCTTACAAACAACATACCTCACAAAAATCTATCTTGATATTTTTAGATATTTTTAGAAAATTATATTTATTCTTATGAAAATCTTTATATGGAACTCAAGAAAATCATCTTAAAATTAATGTGTGTTGTATAATATCAGTAATTTCTTCGAAGGTTTTGAAAAAATAAGTGCACAAGTTTACATAACCTCAATATTCTAATATCAATACCTGAAGATTAGAATTACTTATCAGAGTAAAATTGAAAAATGGATGCAAATAGAAAAATGGTCACAAGATCACAAAAACAATCCCTAATGAACATTAAAAATGCAAAAAACAATCAATGCATTTCATCACTAAACCAATCCAAGCGCTCGAAACAATCTCAGTGCGATTTACAACAAACAAATAGTTCAGAAGGAAAAAATGAAGATTGCTTAAACTCAATGGTACAAAATGGTACCATTTCTAAAGAATTTTACAAACTGCAAAAAGAGAATGAAGAACTGATGATCTACAAAAATAAAATGGAAAAAGAATACAATAAAATTAAAAATATTCTTGATATTAACAAAACTTCATGGATAAGCGATGACATTATATCCTTTTATTTTGGCCTGCAAATGGACATCGTACTCAACGAGAAGAGTAAAATACACCTACTAGACTCAACGCTAACACATGCTATTAAAAATACCAACAGTTTAAATGAGTTGCTAGATCCTTTAAAACTGAATACTAAAGATCACCTTATAATGCCAATCAATGACAACATGAACTTTGCTGCAGAAGGAGGATCACACTGGAGCCTCCTGGTGTTTGATGTACCTGAGAAAATTTTTTACCACTATGATTCCTTGGGAAAATATAATTATTCGGCCGCAAAAATAACAGCAAAGTTAATATTTAAATATTTTGGACATTCGGAAAATCCATGTATAAAACAATTACATGGCCCTTTGCAAACAAATTCTTATGATTGCGGAGTATTGATCCTACTAGTAACTGATTATGTAATACAACAGTTGAATAATGGATGTACAATGTCACATATTAAAGTCCCGCATGTGAGTACAATTGATTGCATAAAAAAGCGTGCTTATTTAACGTACATAATGACAAATGGCTATAGTATAAATAGGGACACAATAATTTCATTTATGGATAGACCTATGAATGAAACACTAACTGAAATAAATAACTTGGTTACCATAGAGTGTAGTAATAGATATTCAACATTGAATGAGGCTGAATCGGAGTCAGATTTGCCAAACTCTACACATACCTCGTTCACTTCCCCCTTGGACTCACTTACTAAAAACTCTTCCTCCTTCCGAAGCAGGAAATATGTTAGAAGTCAAGGGCATCTAGTTCAAGAAAATAAATCAAATGGACATAGGGAGACAAAAAATCAAAGTAACGAGATTTGTTTTACACCTCAAAAGAAGAGAACACAAAATATTGAGAACGATAATACAGATATTGCCAAAAATGCCAATATTGCTACAAGGGATCCTATTGATACTAGTCACTTTATGATAGAATCTCCAAACAGTCCTAAAATTATGCGAAAACCTAAAATAACAATTTTAGCGGACAGTCATGGAAGAAATCTCATCAGCATGGTGTATGAAGAACTAAAAAATGAATACGAAGTATTTGGAATTTTTAAACCAAATGGTACATTTGATCAGATATTTAACAGTCGGGATACAACAGACCTAACCAGTATGAATAAAAATGACTCTGTCTTTATAATAGGCGGAACAAATGATATTTCAAAGAACATGAATATTGATAATTTTATTGATAATATTAGAGAAAAACTTGAGACACTTTCAAATACAAATGTGATTTTAACTGCCATCCCATACAGGTATGATAGGATAGATCTAAATAGGAAAATCAAATTGATCAATAATCGTCTTCAACATTTGTCTTTTTATCATAGTAATGTAACATTTCTTCACCTATATCGCCTAAGACGAATATATTACACAAGACATGGACTACATCTCAATAAGCAAGGAAAATGTATTCTTAAAGAATTAATGATAAATACTATTAAGTCACCACCAGTCAGTAATATCCCTGTTTTAATAAGACGGAATAATTTTTTAGAGGTCATTCCAAAAAGAGGGGGGAAAAGGTTATAAAAAAAATACCAAAATATAATTTTAAAATAAATAGTAACTCCTTAAAGTCTATAACGGTTATTCACCAGAATGTTGATGGCCTAATCAGCAAATGTAACATAATGGAGGTCATGTTAGAATGTGAAAAACCAGACGTACTTATAGTGTCTGAACATAACTTGATAGAATTTCAAATAAATTCATTGTGTATCAATAGCTACCATTGTGCTTCTCATTATTCTAGAGATAAAATCAGGAAAGGGGGTGTTGGAATTTTCGTAAATGAAATTGTTAAGTTTGATGAAGTTAATGTATCTGAATTTTGTGTGGAGTCTGTCTGTGAATTGGCTTCAATAAAAATACACACATCACCCAAAAATACACTTATAATTGGAATTTATCGTCCACCAAATTCAAATTTAAACAGTTTTTTTAGTTTAATAACAAAATGTTTTGAAAAAATAGTAGATTTGAAATTAAATGTTTTAGTAATGGGTGATTTGAACATTGATTTCTCTAAAGATAAACCAGACAAAAAAAGGCTTAAATATATTATTAAAAGCTTTGGACTACGGGACACTATATTTAAGTTTACAAGAGAATACAATGGATCAAAATCAAGAATCGATAATGTATTTACAAATATACCAGAAGAAAACTTTACCAGTGACGTGTTAATAACTGCCATTTCTGATCATCATGCACAAGTTGCAATGTTACAAAATTGTCTGATAACAAAAAACAATTCAACTTATAAACACATTCGAGATTTCAGTGAAGAAAGAATTTTAGAATTTAAAAAGTGTTTACAGCAAGAATCTTGGAATACTGTGTATTTAAATGGCATTTCGTTAGATGAAAAATACAATCGCTTTAATAATTTAATCATGGATTGTATTGACAAAAATTTCCCACTGATTAAAAAGAAAATTAAGTCTTTCAACATAAAAAATAGAATAAAATTATCAGATGAAGCACAAAACATTCGCAAGGAAGTTCAAAGGTTATACATAGCTACAAAAGATTTGATTAAATCAGACGAATTAAAACAAACCTATCTTAAAGTGAAAAAAGATTATAGGAAATTAATAATAAAAGAAAAATTACACCACGTTAAATTTAGAATTTGTTCATCTAAAAACAAAACAAAAGAAATATGGGAAATAATTAACGAAAACACCATAAAGAAACAGTTCAAGTCAGACAATTACGAATTAAGAAACAGTAAAGGAGATTTTATTAAGGATCCAGTTGAAATAGCGGAACATTTTAATCAGCACTTTATTAATATAGTTAAATCTACAATAGACCAACGCCAAGAGGTAAAAAATGTATATGAAACCAAAAGTATTAGAAAATCTCTTTATTTAGGACCAACTACAAAAGAAGAAGTCTGTTACACAATAAGTTGTCTTAAACCTTCAAATTCTTGTGGATTTGACAATATGTCATCAAAACTAATTAGGAGATGTTGTAATGAAATTATATCACCTCTATCGTATTTGATTAATATATCTCTCGAAAGTGGCCAATTTCCATCGATTTTAAAAAATGCATTAGTAACTCCTATATTCAAAGGAAATGATCCTTTAGATTGCAATAATTATAGGCCCATTTCAATCTTATCAACTATAAGCAAAATTTTTGAAAAGATTTTTTACACAAGATTATTGTCTTTTTTAGAACATAACAACATTTTAGCTCCAAACCAGTTTGGATTTAGAAAAGATCTATCTACATTAGATGCAATTTTTAATCTTGTGGATTTTGTAACTTCGGCATTAGATAAAAAAAGACATGCAGTAACATTGTTTGTTGATCTGAAAAAAGCGTTTGATACAGTGCGTCATGATCTTTTATTAAAAAAATTATTCAGTATTGGCATAAGAGGAGTTGCTTTAAGCTGGATTGAATCATACTTGGCAGATAGAACCCAAATTGTTCAAATTCCCATCAAGAATCAAGAAAATTGTATTAAAAACGTTAAATCAAAACCACTCAAAATTCATTCAGGAGTACCTCAAGGCTCAGTTCTTGGCCCAATTCTGTTTATACTGTACATAAATAATTATAATCAAAATTCTAAATTGTCAAACATCACTTTTTTTGCTGATGACACATCGTTATCTTTATCAAATGAAAGTCAAGAAGATTTAGAAATTGAAACTTTTAAAGAATCGAATAAATTAACAGAATGGTTTTCAGATAACTATCTGACCATAAACACAACAAAAACAAAATTTATAGATTTTAGCATAACTCCCCAAGATAAAAAATTGAATGTAATTATTGAAAATCAAATGATAGAAAAAACTGGGACAATTAACTTTCTTGGAATCACACTGGATGAAAATTTAAATTTTAAAAATCATGTGGAAATGTTGTGCAAGAAGCTTTGTAAAACTGTATTCATTATAAGAAGGCTGTCCCAATTTTGTACAAGAGAAATCCTTCTTTCAGTCTACCATTCTCACTTTGTTTCTCAAATGAGGTATGGACTGCCAATATGGGGAATGGCTAACTGTTCTGTTAAAAACGTCTTTCTCTTGCAAAAATCAGCAATTAGAGCCATTTTTAAATTAAAAAGAGGCCAGTCTTGTAGAGAAATCTTCAGGCAAAACAAATTAATGACATTTTATTCCTATTATGTACACGACATATTAGTATTCATGAGGAAAAACAACAAAATTCCTAATTTAGAAAACAACCCGACTAAATTGAACTTGAGAAAAACAAATCAAATTCCATCCATCTACCATAGAACATCATTTTTTGAAAATCACATAATATATAACTATGCAAAAATTTACAATAATATACCTATTGAAATTAAAAATATAAATACAGACCTAATGACGTTTAAGAAGAAATTAAGAAGTTATATTACTGACAAGTGTATTTATTCCATGGAAGAATTTTACGGAACAAAATGATGAATTTAAAATTATTTTTAGATATTATATAAGTTCATGTTGTATAGGCTAATGCAATTTTTAATTGTCAGCCAAATAAATCATAAATCATAAAAACATATTGATTAAGTGTTTGCGTCAGTCAAGGCGAGTATTAAATTATAATCTTGATTATTTACTCAGCTTTAAACAACCTATCAATCTATTAAGAGAGGCAATTTAAATTCAATTTTTAGCTGTCTAGCTATAAATTTGAACAAAATTTCCTAAGCAATAAATTTGGCATAGAATTTCAATGCAATAACCGCTGATTGTCACTATGATTTGAAGCTCATTTTTTAAATCAATTGCGCGATGGTATCTAGGGCGTGCTGATTATTTTGTCATAGAATTTATTTAGAATTTATAAGGGGTAGACCGGGGTTGTCCCGGGCCCCGGTCTACCCCTGGTGCGCACCCAAATGAAAGGGTTTTTTTAGAATCGTGTTACCTTCTGCCAAATGAAGACTAGAGCTATAAATAAGGTGTCATATTAAAGAATAATAACGGCACTAATTTCCCTCTGTTACACTTTTGTAGTTAGTTCATTAAAACCAATAGAAAACTTCAGTTAAAAATCGAGAAAAAGCAGATGATTTTAGACAGTTATAGCTGAATTTAGAAATTTTATTTCAAAATTCTAAAAAGATAGCCGACTAGATCCTTTTTTTCTACTTAAAAAAAAGTTAACAGCCAATCTCTATCTTAAGAGGTTAGTTTTAAAACACGATCCCTACAAACCTCTGCATTTACAAAACTAAAAAACAGATGATTTTAGACAATTATTACTGAAATTAGAAATTTTATTTAAAAAGTCTAAAAAGATAGCCGACTAGATCCTTTCTTCTACTTTTAGAAAAGGTTAACAGCCAATCTCTATCTTAATCGGTTAATTCTGAAACACGATCCCCGTAAACCTCTGCAGCCATCAAACTCGCCTAGAGCTACGGCCGCGAGGCGGCATTCGGCATTGTTGTTTTGGGTGGGGTAGACCGCAGAATTAAGATAAAAGGAAGAGTTCTAAATGCCTCAATGTCTTCGTGAGTAGGATATTTTCCCATATTCCCGTGAATAGGGCCTTCACAATCATTTCAAGATTAGCAAATATTCAAGCCTATGTCAACCCAACAGATTCGATGGTGTAACGAAAATTAATTCACAGTATCCGGAATTCTTACTGAGTAGATCTACACCCCTCTTTAGATAGATAAAAAATACGTGTTTAATTTCAACACACATGAAATAGAACAAGAAATAGGGCCATTTGGAATAATTTTAAGATTATAGTCTTTAAGCCTGTATAGTATTTACATGGTAAAATGTATTTCAACTGCATAAAAATATCGACATTTTACGTTGTAAGCAAGAATTTTTAGAAGCAACCAGTGTATTTGTTGCCCGATATCAAGCAATTTAGTTTCTGCAATTTTTCCTCCAACTGTTAACAACCTCTTTGTAATGAATAGACAGATGATGTTCTCACTCTCTCACTGGTTATACTGTGTTTACTCGTTACAGCTGTTAACTTGAAGGCTTTTAAATTTCCTTAATCAAATGGAGAAATTTAGAAATTTAAGGGCTTCTAGGGCTTTTCCGTTTGGATGGACATTTGCCAATTTACTTCAGAAACAACTTCTCGCCAAGCTCTATCCAGTGACACTAAAATCATTTAAATTTATTAAAAACTGTAGGAAGAGTTTCTCCTAAAAAAAAAAAAAAAAAATGCGTGTTGCTCATTATAAATCCTATACTCTTATACGAGCAATGTTTGCTTGTTTGCTTGCTTGCACAATTATCTCAAAAACGGCTCCGACGATTTCCTTCAAATTTTGGAATATGGGGGTTTTGGCCACCAGAAATCGATTGGAGCTGGTCCCATAGCTGGGAAAAATCCGGTTTTCGCGCTAGAGCCCTTCAAAGATCCCATGTTATCCTTATGGAAATTTTTTAACTGAACAAAAATCAGCTGATAACTGTAGATAAAATAAACCAATGTGTTACATCTTTAACCTGTGGTTTTAGGAAAATCATACCAATGTGCAGCAAACCTTCCGCCTGGCGAGTGAGCGGAGCGAACGAGCTTTGTGTGAGAAACGAAAGTAATAATTTTACCGAGCTTAAGCTCGGTCCCCCTGGTACTGTATAGATAATCAAACAAGAATTTTTAATCGAAAAAAAAACATATTTTTAATTTTTTAATTTTACAGAAAGTTGTGTTACAAATTATTTAAGTCGTACAATAAAATTTAAAAAAGCCTTAGAAACATACATTCTATCTTTACATTTTTGCGAAATATTTAGATGGGTAGACGGATTGGAAATTAGCATAACTTTTTAGACGATTCGTCATGTTGGTAGGACTGTGCATTAAATGAGGTTTACCGTCCTTCCTCGTTTCAATACTGTTGAACGGCCTCATAAAGTGCGATATACTGTTCCTGTCTATACGAGGGTGACTTTTTTTGCTAAAAAACTAGCAAAATGTATCGGTAGTACTGTATAGTTAACTTTTGATTTCTTATATCACAATGATTTGTTAACGATATAAAAGACTGTAAACTGAGGTGAGATATATTTGTTTTTTGTTAAATTCAGTTTTTTATTAACCATCCTGTTTATAAGATATAAAATGATGTTAGCCAACCGGATTGCTTAAGTTAAATAAAAATGGTTTATATACATCAACTGTCAAATAATCCTTTTTTAGTTTGGACTCAGTTTCGATCCGCAGGGGATCTTCATCGGGTTATGTATGTACAGTGTCAAGATTTCATCCCAATCGGATTTGTCAAGTGATTAAAACACAATATATGAGAACATTTAACTACACACAAATACGACAATACAGACACCGACGAATAACACTTAAATGAACAGTCAATAAACATTTTTTACACTGGTAACGGCAAAACGAAATGCATGATGGCAGAGCGACACGTGTGAAGGGTTGGTCTCCCTCAAATAATTGAATTGTCCTAAAACAAATTTTATAAATGAGCCATGTACCACTTTGATTACTTTTGGCCTCTTGTTAAGAATGAATATTTTATAAATATCAAAGTTTTTAAATTTCAAACGCCGTCTTGGAAATTGATAAGTGACACATAAAAAATTTTAAATATCTTTATTTAGTTTTTAGTTTAATTTTTCGAGAATTTTTTATTATCTTATACTCTAAAACAAGCTCCGTTTGTCCGGGCAAAGTTTTTTTTCGCTCCAAGGATTTTTGATTTTTTTTATTGAATATGGGGGTTTTGGCCACCAGAAATGGATTGGAGCTGGTCCCATAGCTGGGAAAAATCCGGTTTTCGCGCTAGAGCCCTTCAAAGTTCCCATGTTATCCTTATGGAGATTTTTAAATTGAACAAAAATCAGCTGATAACTGTAGATAAAATAAACCAATGTGTTATATCTTTAACCTGTAGTTTAAGAAAATTATACCAAAGAGCAGCACCCGTCGGCTTGGCGAGTGAGCGAAGCGAACAAGCTCGTCTTTAAAATGGAAGAGGGCGAGTGAGCAGAGCGAACGAGCTTTGTGTGAGAACGAAAGTAATAATTTTACCGAGCTTAAGCTCGGTCCTCCTGGTACTAGTATTAAAATGCTAGGTAAAATCATTATCTCTGATAAAATATAAATAGGCAGAGCATAGAAAAATTTGACTAATCTTAAAATTTAAACAAGTATTGAAATCATAAATACTGCATTAAACTGGTTAGTTTTCTACCAATTAGTTGTGATTTTTAACAACCCCGGACTATATGTTTGGTCGCCTGTAGTGTACGGAAGTTCCCACGTGGCAGACTGCCAGAGGCGTCTCAAGCGGTCAGCTTGCAATGTGTCAGGCGGCGCGAGCGGGGTAACTGTATCATCAGCTCTGTTTAAACATTGAAACCAGAGGAGTGAAAACCTGCGTTTAGTGACTGAATAACGGATTTTCTGAGTGTAAATTTGGTTTTTCCGGTGATGAGAAAGAGATAAAAATAGTAACGTTTGGTTCTATGGTTTTGTTCAATGCTGTAACTTTATTTTACAAAATTTACTCGTTCAATTCAATGTATAGGCCTACTATGGATCATTAAAAAAATAAAGTTACCATCGTAAAATAATACGATTTAAGTGTGTATGTAGTAATTTATGTAAGCAAGCTGATCTCAATAATGGCTATAAATATTTTTTTCCTAAATTTGATAATAGCTTAATTTTGTGAAGTTGATATTAGGCTTCTATGCTAGGAAAATGAATATTTCTTTAAAATCTCATAATTATAAGTTTAAATTGTTAATATTGGCCTTATGAAGTTAAAAATCAAATCAAAACAATCCTCAGGAAAAGGATAGAAGTCACGAACACTTATGTGATAGAGGAAAACAACTTGAATTTCCCCTCACTATCGGTCACCAAAATTTCCCCCTCAAAAAATGAATGTACATGAAACAAGTTTTCGTTCATTAGAGATAAAAGAAATTTTAAAAATTACAACCGAATATTCATCATGTTGTCGGCAATATCAAAATATCAAAAATTGTCGGCAATGTAGATTCACAATCATTGGTTACGACCAAGGGCCTCGCGGTTACTGTTGCTTTAAAAAACAACAATCATTGTTTTATTTCAAATTATTTGAATAAGACGTTGTGTTTTACTCAAAACCTTGAAAAAATTGAACCCAATCGTACATTTTATATTATATTTGCGTACAAAACAATTAGTTGCAAATGTGTGCACTTGTATTTTAATACGTTCTCGGTTGGTTAATGTTATTTTATTATTATATTTGTTTGACGGTTTCCTTCTCTCGTTACTGTGTAAGGTATGTCGAGTACTTGTCATATTGTGCATGGCTTTTATTGTTCCTAGAGCTTGTTCATAGGGCCTGTTCTTTATCTTTTGAAGGGTCGTTGCATGTCCACGACCCTCGTATCACGGATAATATCACGTGCGGTCACTTCATCTTACTGTAGTAATCGGTGATCAGTTACTATCACATGATATTCTCTACATGAGCTCTTGGTGGTGGTTAATTGTGTACGGAAGCCTTGTACAATTTCATTTTTGAAGGAGTTCCCCCCAGTTCAACCGTTTCACCTTTAACCGTAATAATGTTCATGGATATTGTGCAATGTGTTGCCAATGCTATGTCCATAAACACAAATAGTTCTATTACTTTAAATAAATTATTAATAAACCAGAGGCAGTTGTAATTATTTTTTTTATTTTTCCAGCTATAGCTACATACAAACCTACATAAACGATAAAAATTTACGTAGGATTGCGATGCAGTAACCGCTAAATGTCAGTAATTATGTTCATGTTTGAGTTAGTTACGCGATATTATCTCCAGGGCGTGCTAATAATTTGGTTGCAAACAGTTTGTTATGGGGTTGACGATCTAGTATGGGTATATGGTCCGTTGTTATTCGAATTAAAAATTATAAAGCAAGCTCTCTGAAAATAGTAAATGTTTTATGAATGTTCCTAAATTCTTCTAAACATGTTCAACTAAAAAAAATGCATTTTTACATTTTTATTTTACAGAAACATTATATTTTCAATTATTTTATTCGTATCCTAAAAGTTTATATAAGCTTTACAAAGTTAAAACATACAGTCTCTCCGTCTATTTTACTTTTTTTGCGAAATATACTGTAGATAGATCGACGGATCCGAATAAGCACAACTTTTGACGATCCTTCATGTAGGTTAACCATGTGCAGTAAAATAAGGTTTACCGCCCTTCCTTGATGCAATATTGTCGAATACTCTCATAAAGTGTGATATACAGTCCTAGGGGAAACACGCTTTAATACCTTCATCACAATATTTTCTTATTATATGCAAGGCTTTAGAGCAGAAAAGTGGGTATATGTTTATTTGTTAAATACATTTTTTCAGGTTACAATTTCTATTCAGGTGACATCAAATAGAAAAAATCGAAATTTCGTCTGAAATTTCGTCTGAAAATTTTCTTAAAAAATTTATTTTTATTAACTAATTATAATATAGGGGATGTCCTGTTTGTTGTAATTAGTTTGAACATCTTGCGAAGAAAGTAATTCACTGCAATTTTAGTAATTTAATAAATTTCAAAGTTCTTAAAAACCCTGATGAGTTATAAAAAAATATAGCCTACATAAAAATTTATTTTTAACAGCTATTAACACTTTGATCAATCACGGTATTACAAAAATATGCATACATAAAATAAAAAAATAGTTTACTAAATGTATTGAAGGTGTGTGTTAAAATGCAATGCCTTTAAATTAATTTATTAAAAATAATGTAGGAATAATAGTTATTGAAAATATACATACATCATTAGAGGTTAGAACAGACTGGGTGATCTTAAAATGCAAAATACAAGTCTTCTACGAGGTTATGTTAGTGTTTTTATGTTTGTGTTTTTTAAATGGATGAAGATTTTTAAAGTATCTCCATTTTAGAATGATCTGACTTGTTTAATTGGTTTTCTATAAAACCGTTTTGATTTTTCTTACATTAGTCTATGATTTAACAGCGCCGGAACTGTGTAAGGGTAATTCCCTTATGGCCTCTTTGGCCAAGTTGCAACGTAGTGTCCGTGTGGTGATCCACACTCAATTCCAGGGAGCTACGTGAAGACAACTCTAATAGTTGTTAAACTTTGAAACCAATCTTATGAAGAGGAGCGTTTCGTTCCCTACATTCGAATTTTTACTAAGGTGATGTAGAGAGGGAGTCAGTAACGTTTGTTTTTTGTGGTTAAAACTTATTTTACGTTTTAAGAAGTTTTTATTCATTAATTTAATTAAAGGTTATCTACAAAATAAGTTGTATTTAATAGATCCTTAGCAAATTCTAAAACAGATTTACCATGCTTATTCTTAAGATGGGTGGGTGAGTTGGTGGCGTAGTGGTTAGGAGTTCGGGACCATGGCAGCGATGTCGTGGGTTCGAATCTGCGTTCTGCAAGTGACTTTTATCAGTACTTTTCACCTTGTACTGTAGCGACTCACCCCTTTACTTTGTCTAATACGATCCAAGCACGGATCAAAAGTCTATTTAGTCGGGGCAAAGTAAGGTAATAAGAGGTGCCCCAACCTCTTTGAAACATCTTAAATTCAAAAAAAATGAGTATGTAAGGATGGCTGATATTGTAAATTTGTTAATATCTAGTTAGCCTAATTTTGTGATAAAGTTAAGATCTCCATGTTAGGAAAGGGTTATTTAGTTATAATCTTGAATTGAAATCCTTAAAAAGTTATCAATAGTCTTGAGGTTTTAAAAATCCCAACAAAACAAGCTCCAGTAAAAGGATAACATTCTAACGATAACTTAAGTGGTAAAAGTAAGAAAAACACGAGCTTCCCCACAGACAACAAAACATCTCCCACAGAATTAGAAAGTGTACGAAACAACGTTCAAGTAGTAGGTTAAACAGGGATTCTGGGCCACTCGTAGTTTTTTTTGATGACTTTTTGCTTCGTATGACCACTTTTTTTGCTTCATATGACCACTTTTTTTGCTTCGTATGACCGCTTTTTGCTTCAAATGAGCACTTTTGCTTCAAATGACCACTTTTTGCTTCAAATGACCACTTTTGCTTCAAATGACCACTTTTTGCTTGAAATGACCACTTTTTTGCTTCAAATGACTACTTTTTGAATATAATCCAGGGAACACTCGTAGTTTTTTTTGAGCGCCTTCAGCTTCAAATTGACTGGTTTTTGACCGGATTCTGGCCGGTTTTGGTCAAATATCAGCCCATTTCAGGGCATTTTTCAGGATTTCAGACAGTGATTTCAAGGAGCATTTTGAATTTAATCCAGGGTACTATGAGATGCCCTCTTAAGTTAACTATAGTTTTTAAATGAAAAGTTACCGACTCCCCTTGTGGTGAATCTAATCCAGAAATTAATCCAAGGAAGTGTGAGAACTCCTAAGTTAACCCTATGTAAATGAAAAGATACCGGTTTTCGGTGATTTTTTACTTTTTTGTCAACTTTCCAACATTTTTCAGGATTTCCGATCCATAAAAATTGATATTGAAAGGCGAATTGCCCAACATCCCAGCCCCATATAAAATTAACTTTAATTGCAATTTTACCTTCAAAGACACATTTTTAGGACAAAATTCTAAAATTTTTAACCCAGTTTAACCTCTTGAGATCTAATCCCTAAGGCCCAGACAAGCCCTAAAACCTAGCAGCTAAGGCTTTAACCTATCAATAAGCCCAATTAACCATTAGCTTAGACCTAATGTGTTGGACCTAAGATCTAAACATAAGGCCTTGCACCTGAGTCCAAAGCCCTAAAACATAGCAGCTAAGGCTTAAACCTGTGAATAGGGCCTATTAGCCAACAGCCTAAACCTAATGTGTTGGCACTAAGATGTAAACCTAAGGCCTTGCACCTGAGTCCAAAGCCCTAAAAGCTAGCAGCTAAGGATTTGACCCTGTGAATAGGGCCTATTATCCATCAGCGTAGGCCTAATGTGCTGGACCTAAGATCTAAACCTAAGCCCTTGTACCTGAGTCCAAAACGATAAAACCTAGCAGCTAAGGATTTGACCTGTGAATAGGGCCTATTAGCCAACAGCCTAAACCTAATGTGTTGGCACTAAGATGTAAACCTAAGGCCTTGCACCTGAGTCCAAAGCCCTAAAAGCTAGCAGCTAAGGATTTGACCCTGTGAAAAGGGCCTATTATCCATCAGCGTAGGCCTAATGTGCTGGACCTAAGATCTAAACCTAAGCCCTTGTACCTGAGTCCAAAACCATAAAACCTAGCAGCTAAGGATTTGACCTGTGAATAGGGCCTATTAGCCAACAGCCTAAACCTAATGTGTTGGCACTAAGATGTAAACCTAAGGCCTTGCACCTGAGTCCAAAGCCCTAAAAGCTAGCAGCTAAGGATTTGACCTGTGAATAGGGCCTATTATCCAACAGCCTAAACCTAATGTGTTGGCACTAAGATGTAAACCTAAGGCCTTGCACCTGAGTCCAAAGCCCTTAAAGCTAGCAGCTAAGGATTTGACCTGTGAATAGGGCCTATTATCCATCAGCGAAGGCCTAATGTGCTGGATCTAAGATCTAAACCTAAGCCCTTGCACCTGAATCCAAAACCCTAAAACCTAGCAGCTAAGGATTTGACCTGTGAATAGTTATTAGCCAACAGCCTTAACCTAATGTGTTGGTACTAAGATGTAAACGTAAGACCTTGCACCTGAGTCCAAAGCCCTAAAAGCTAGCAGCTAAGGCTTTGACCTGTGAATAGGGCCTATTATCTATCAGCTTAGGCCTAATGTGTTGGACATAAGATCTAAGCCTAAGGCCCTACACATGGTTCCTAAGATGAAATGCCTTGGACTTAGGTCCTAAAACCTAGCAGCTAAGGCTTTGACCTGTGAATAGGACCTATTTGCGTTTAGCTTAGACCTAATGTGTTGGACCAAAAATCTAAACCTCAGGCCTTGCACTTGAGTCCAAAACCCTAAAACTTAGCAGCTAAGGATTTGACCTGTGAATAGTACCTATTAGCAAACAGCCTAAACCTAATGTGTTGGCACTAAGATGTAAACCTAAGGCCTTGCACCTGAGTCCAAAGCCCTAAAAGCTAGCAGCTAAGGATTTGACCTGTGAATAGGGCCTATTATCCATCAGCGAAGGCCTAATGTGCTGGATCTAAGATCTAAACCTAAGCCCTTGCACCTGAGTCCAAAACCCTAAAACCTAGCAGCTAAGGATTTGACCTGTGAATAGGGCCTATTAGCCAACAGCCTATACCTTATGTGTTGGCACTAAGATGTAAACCTAAGGCCTTGCACCTTAGTCCAAAGCCCTAAAACCTAGCAGCTAAGGCTTTAACCTGTGAATAGGACCTATTACCCAACAGCTTAGACCTAATGTGTTGAACCTAAAGTCTAAACCTAAGGCCTTGCAACTGAGTCCAAAGCTCAAAAACCTAGTGGCTAAAGCTATGACCTGTGTATAAGACCTATCAGCCCCCAGCCAGGACCTAATGTGTCGGGACTAAGATGTAAACATAAGGCGTGACACCTTAGTACAAAGCCATAAAACCTTAAGATCTGAAAACTTACAAGGGGGCCGCGATTCACAGCCCCCCATGAATTGAGCAAACATTAGGCAACGAAGTCTTTTTTCTTTGAATATGAAATTATGATCAGAAATGGTTATCAGATTCAGATTGGAGTATTTGAAGACCAACCTCCATCCATCTTACCCAACTCCTAACTACCGCATGGACTTGACCCAAGACCTAAGGCTATACACCGTAGGCTTTAAGGATCTTAGCCCCAAGACCTAGGCCATAGAATTAAGACCTGAATATTTACAAGGGGGCCGCGATTCACAGCCCCCCCCTGAAAAGACACTGTGGTCTAAACCTAATACCTAATACACCGTGGTCTAGGCTTTTAGGTTTTTAGACCAAAGACCTACTACACCATGGTCTAGACCCAAGATCTAAGGTCTGTGGTCTAGGCTTCAGGTTCTAAGCCCCAAGATTTAAGGCCTGCATAGGCATTTAGGTTCTTAGCCTCCAGATCTAAGGCCCGTAATCTAGGCCTTTAGGTTCTTGAATCCAACACCTAGGACCCTACATCATGGTCTAGACCCTAAACCTAAGGCCTGTGATCTAGGTCTCTAAGTTCTCCTCAAGACATAAGGCCCTACACCATGGTCTAAAACCAAGACCTAAGGTCCGTTGTGTAGGCTTTTATGTTCTTATACCCAAGACATAAGGCCCTACACCAGGGTCTAGAACCAAGATCTAAGGTCCGTGGTCTAGGCTTTTAGGTTCTTATACCCACGTCCTAAGGCCCTACACCAGGGTCTAAAACCAAGATCTAAGGTCCGTGGTCTAGGCTTTTAGGTTCTTAAACCCAAGACCTAAGGTCCGTGGTCTAGGCTTTTAGGTTCTTATACCCAAGTCCTAAGGCCGTACACCAGGGTCTAGAACCAAGATCTAAGGTCCGTGGTCCAGACTTTTAGGTTCTTATACCCAAGTCCTAAGGTCCGTGGTCTAGGCTTTTAGGTTCTTATACCAAAGTCCTAATGCCCTACACCAGGGTCTAGAACCAAGATCTAAGGTCCGTGGTCTACCCAAGACCTAAGGTCCGTGGTCTAGGCTTTTAGGTTCTTATACCAAAGTCCTAATGCCCTACACCAGGATCTAGAACCAAGATCTAAGGTCCGTGGTCTAGGCTTTTAGTTTCTTATACCCAAGTCCTAAGGCCCTATACCAGGGTCTAGAACCAAGGTCCGTGGTCTAGGCTTTTAGGTTCTTATACCCAAGACCTAAGGCCCTACACCAGGGTCTAGAACCAAGATCTAAGGTCCGTGGAGACTTTTAGGTTCTTATACCCAAGTCCTAAGGCCCTACACCAGGGTCTAGAACCAAGATCTAAGGTCCGTAGTCTAGGCTTTTAGCTTCTTATACGAAAGTCCTAAGGCCCTACACCAGGGTCTAGAACCAAGATCTAAGGTCCGTGGTCAAGGCTTTTAGGTTCTTATACCCAAGACCTAAGGCCCTACACCAGGGTCTAGAACCAAGATCTAAGGTCCGTGGTCTAGGCTTTTAGGTTCTTGTACCCAAGTCCTAAGGCCCTACAAAAGGGTCTAGAACCAAGACCTAAGGTCCGTGGTCTAGGCTTTTAGGTTCTTATACCCAAGTCCTAAGGCCCTACACCAGGGTCTAGAACCAAGATCTAAGGTCCGTTGTGTATGCTTTTAGGTTCTTATACCCAAGACCTAAGGCCCTACACCAGGGTCTAGAACCAAGATCTAAGGTCCGTGGTCTAGGCTTTTAGGTTCTTATACCCAAGTCCTAAGGCCCTACACCAGGGTCTAAAACCAAGATATAAGGTCCGTAATCTAGGCTTTTAGGTTCTTAGACCCAAGACCTAAGGCCCTACACCAGGGTCTAGAACCAAGATCTAAGGTCCGTGGTCTAGGCTTTTAGGTTCTTATGCCTAAGTCCTAAGGCCCTACAACAGGGTCTAGAACCAAGATCTAAGGTCCGTGGTCTAGGCTTTTAGGTTCTAATACCCAAGTCCTAAGGCCTCACACCAGGGTCTAGAACCAAGATCTAAGGTCCGTGGTCTAGGCTTATAGGTTCTTATACCCAAGACCTAAGGTCCGTGGTCTAGGCTTTTAGGTTCTTATACCCAAGTCCTAAGGCCCTACACCAGGGTCTAGAACCAAGATCTAAGGTCCGTGGTCTAGGCTTTTAGGTTCTTATACCCAAGTCCTAAGGCCCTACACCAGGGTCTAGAACCAAGATCTAAGGTCCGTGGTCTAGGCTTTTAGGTTCTTATACCCAAGACCTAAGGCCCTACATCAGGGTCTAGAACCAAGATCTAAGGTCCGTAGTCTAGGTTTTTAGGTTCTTATACCCAAGTCCTAAGGCCCTACACCAGGGTCTAGAACCAAGATCTAAGGTCCGTGGTCTAGGCTTTTAGGTTCTTATACCCAAGACCTAAGGCCCTACATCAGGGTCTAGAACCAAGATCTAAGGTCCGTGGTCTAGGCTTTTAGGTTCTTATACTCAAGTCCTAAGGCCCTAAACCAGGGTCTAGAACCAAGATCTAAGGACCGTGGCTTAGGCTTTTAGGTTTTAATACCCAAGACCTAAGGCCCTACACCATAGGCTAGAACCAAGACCTAAGGTCCTTTGATTAGGCCTTTAGGTTCTTAGACCCAAGTCCTAAGACCTGTGGACTAGGCCTTTAGGTTCATAGACCCAAGACCTAAGCTCTTAGACTCAAGACCTAAAGCCATATACCGCGGGTTAGGGTTTTAAGCTCTTAGACCCAAGACCTAAGGCCATACACCCTGGTCTAGGCTTTTAGGTTCTTAAACCCAAGACCTAAGGCCATACACCCTGGCCTAGGCTTTTAGGTTCTTATACCCAAGACCTAAGGCCCTACACCCTGGTCTAGGCTTTTAAGTACTTAGACCCAAGACCTAAGGCCATAAAGTAAAGACCTGAAAACTTACAAGGGAGTCGCGATTCACGACCCCTGAACAGACACTGTGGACCCAAGACCTAAGGCCTTACACCGTGGTGTAGGCTTTTAAGCTCTTATACTCAAGACCTAAGGCCATAAACCCTGGTCTATGCTTTTAAGCTCTTAGACTCAAGACCCAAGGGCATACACACTGGTCTAGGCTTTTAAGTACTTACTCCAAGACCTAAAGTCATAAACCATGGGCTAGGCTTTTAAGCACTTAAACTCAATGCCTAAGGCGGTCCGCATGGGCTAGACTTAAGGCCATACACCCTGGTCTAGGCTTTTAAGTACTTATACCCAAGACCTAAGGCCATATACCGTTTTCTAGGCTTTTAAGCTCTTAGACTCAAGACCTAAGGCCATACACCGTGGTCTAGGCTTTTAAGTACTTAGACCCAAGACCTAAGGCCATACACCGTGGGCTAGGCTTTAAAGCTCTTGGACCCAAGACCTAAAACCATAGGGTTAAGACTTGAAAACTTACAACTTAATCGCAATTCACGATCCCCGAACAGACACCGTGGTCTAGACCCAATACTTAAGGCCCTACACCTAGACCCAAGAGCTAAGGTCCTTCACCATGATCTAGACCCTAAGACCAAAGGCCTTACACTATGGTCTAGTACTCGGCATAAACCGTTTGCAGTTGTGGTTGTTTCATCTATTTCTAGAGGTAAGTCGGCCTCTAAGTTCTTAGAACCTAAGACCAAAGGCCTTATACCACGGTCTAGTACTCGGCATAAGCCATGTGCAGTTGTGGTTGTTTCATCTATAGCTAGAGGAAAGTCCTAAGTTCTTAGACCCTAAGACCAAAGGCCTTACACCATGGTCTAGTACTCGGCATAAACCGTTTTGCAGTTGTGGTTGTTTCATCTATAGCTAAAGGTAAGTCCTAGGTTCTTAGACCCTAAGAACAAAGGCCTTACATCATGGTCTAGTATTCCTTCTTAAGCCGTGTGCAGTGGTTAATTTGTCTATACTTAGAAGAAAGTCGGCATTTAAGTTCTGAGACCCTAGACCTAAGACCCCATGGACTACAACCTGGACCTAAGGCCACATCCCGAGGTTTTGTACTCGTTTAAAACCGTATGCAGTTGTGGTTGTTTCATCTATAGCTGGGCGAAGATTGGCCTTTAATAACTGTGTGCAGTTATTACTGTTTCGTCTCGAAAAAGAGAATGTTTATGCTTTTACACCATAACTTAGAACGAAAACCCATGGTCTTATTCCTAAAACCTAGGACCTTAGACCGATACCATAGGACATAAGGGCTTAGACTTATTGCTTTAGATCTAGGGCAAAAGGAATTTAAATGAGGACCTAAGGCCTCATAATTTAGACCAACCCCAATCCCAGGCATTTAAGGCATTATACCATGGATTTGTATGTATATGACCTTAAACATTTGACCTAAGATCTAAGGCTTTAACATAAGTCTTAAGCCCTAAGACCCTACCCCATGGGTTAGTACTGGGCCTACACCATGTGGGACCGTGTAAAATGGCGTGCATAAAGCCAATCACATGGATTATTTGAAAGCCCAGCGCACATGAACACCTGTGTTTGCTGTTGGGCGTTTTTATGATTTGCGCTTTCGGGCGTTTTGCAAACTCGACCTGCATATTGAAAATCGATGTGTAGATGATGCCCTTTAATAATTAACGTCTGCGAACGTTTTTCAAAGACGATGTGTAGACGATACCTTTTAATAATTAACGTCTGCGAACGTTTTTAGAATCGATGCCCGGACGCTGTTTAAAATAATCGACGTGTACGATCGTTTTTCAAAATCGATGTGTACACGATGCTTTTTAATAATTTACGTCCGCGATCGTAATTTCCGCGTCGAGTTTGCAAAACGCCCGAAAGCGCAAATCATAAAAACGCCCAACAGCAAACACAGGTGTTCATGTGCGCTGGGCTTTCAAATAATCCATGTGATTGGCTTTATGCACGCCATTTTACACGGTCCCACATGGTGTAGGACCAGTACTAACCCATGGGGTAGGGTCTTAGGGCTTAAGACTTATGTTAAAGCCTTAGATCTTAGGTCAAATGTTTAAGGTCATATACATACAGATCCATGGTATAATGCCTTAAATGCCTCGGATTGGGGTTGGTCTAAATTATGAGGCCTTAGGTCCTCATTTAAATTCCTTTTGCCCTAGATCTAAAGCAATAAGTCTAAGCCCTTATGTCCTATGGTATCGGTCTAAGGTCCTAGGTTTTAGGAATAAGACCATGGGTTTTAGTTCTAAGTTATGGTGTAAAAGCATAAACATTCTCTTTTTCGAGACGAAACAGTAATAACTGCACACAGTTATTAAAGGCCAATCTTCGCCCAGCTATAGATGAAACAACCACAACTGCATACGGTTTTAAACGAGTACAAAACCTCGGGATGTGGCCTTAGGTCCAGGTTGTAGTCCATGGGGTCTTAGGTCTAGGGTCTCAGAACTTAAATGCCGACTTTCTTCTAAGTATAGACAAATTAACCACTGCACACGGCTTAAGAAGGAATACTAGACCATGATGTAAGGCCTTTGTTCTTAGGGTCTAAGAACCTAGGACTTACCTTTAGCTATAGATGAAACAACCACAACTGCAAAACGGTTTATGCCGAGTACTAGACCATGGTGTAAGGCCTTTGGTCTTAGGGTCTAAGAACTTAGGACTTTCCTCTAGCTATAGATGAAACAACCACAACTGCACATGGCTTATGCCGAGTACTAGACCGTGGTATAAGGCCTTTGGTCTTAGGTTCTAAGAACTTAGAGGCCGACTTACCTCTAGAAATAGATGAAACAACCACAACTGCAAACGGTTTATGCCGAGTACTAGACCATAGTGTAAGGCCTTTGGTCTTAGGGTCTAGATCATGGTGAAGGACCTTAGCTCTTGGGTCTAGGTGTAGGGCCTTAAGTATTGGGTCTAGACCACGGTGTCTGTTCGGGGATCGTGAATTGCGATTAAGTTGTAAGTTTTCAAGTCTTAACCCTATGGTTTTAGGTCTTGGGTCCAAGAGCTTTAAAGCCTAGCCCACGGTGTATGGCCTTAGGTCTTGGGTCTAAGTACTTAAAAGCCTAGACCACGGTGTATGGCCTTAGGTCTTGGGTCTAAGTACTTAAAAGCCTAGACCACGGTGTATGGCCTTAGGTCTTGAGTCTAAGAGCTTAAAAGCCTAGAAAACGGTATATGGCCTTAGGTCTTGGGTATAAGTACTTAAAAGCCTAGACCAGGGTGTATGGCCTTAAGTCTAGCCCATGCGGACCGCCTTAGGCATTGAGTTTAAGTGCTTAAAAGCCTAGCCCATGGTTTATGACTTTAGGTCTTGGAGTAAGTACTTAAAAGCCTAGACCAGTGTGTATGCCCTTGGGTCTTGAGTCTAAGAGCTTAAAAGCATAGACCAGGGTTTATGGCCTTAGGTCTTGGGTATAAGAGCTTAAAAGCCTAGACCACGGTGTAAGGCCTTAGGTCTTGGGTCCACAGTGTCTGTTCAGGGGTCGTGAATCGCGACTCCCTTGTAAGTTTTCAGGTCTTTACTTTATGGCCTTAGGTCTTGGGTCTAAGTACTTAAAAGCCTAGACCAGGGTGTAGGGCCTTAGGTCTTGGGTATAAGAACCTAAAAGCCTAGGCCAGGGTGTAGGGCCTTAGGTCTTGGGTATAAGAACCTAAAAGCCTAGACCAGGGTGTATGGCCTTAGGTCTTGGGTTTAAGAACCTAAAAGCCTAGACCAGGGTGTATGGCCTTAGGTCTTGGGTCTAAGAGCTTAAAACCCTAACCCGCGGTATATGGCTTTAGGTCTTGAGTCTAAGAGCTTAGGTCTTGGGTCTATGAACCTAAAGGCCTAGTCCACGGGTCTTAGGACTTGGGTCTAAGAACCTAAAGGCCTAATCAAAGGACCTTAGGTCTTGGTTCTAGCCTATGGTGTAGGGCCTTAGGTCTTGGGTATAAGCACCTAAAAGCCTAAGCCACGGTCCTTAGATCTTGGTTCTAGACCCTGGTTTAGGGCCTTAGGACTTGAGTATAAGAACCTAAAAGCCTTGACCACGGACCTTAGATCTTGGTTCTAGACCCTGATGTAGGGCCTTAGGTCTTGGGTATAAGAACCTAAAAGCCTAGACCACGGACCTTAGATCTTGGTTCTAGACCCTGGTGTAGGGCCTTAGGACTTGGGTATAAGAACCTAAAAACCTAGACCACGGACCTTAGATCTTGGTTCTAGACCCTGATGTAGGGCCTTAGGTCTTGGGTATAAGAACCTAAAAGCCTAGACCACGGACCTTAGATCTTGGTTCTAGACCCTGTCGTAGGGCCTTAGGACTTGGGTATAAGAACCTAAAAGCCTAGACCACGGACCTTAGATCTTGGTTCTAGACCCTGGTGTAGGGCCTTAGGACTTGGGTATAAGAACCTAAAAGCCTAGACCACGGACCTTAGGTCTTGGGTATAAGAACCTATAAGCCTAGACCTTAGATCTTGGTTCTAGACCCTGGTGTGAGGCCTTAGGACTTGGGTATTAGAACCTAAAAGCCTAGACCACGGACCTTAGATCTTGGTTCTAGACCCTGTTGTAGGGCCTTAGGACTTAGGTATAAGAACCTAAAAGCCTAGACCACGGACCTTAGATCTTGGTTCTAGACCCTGGTGTAGGGCCTTAGGTCTTGGGTCTAAGAACCTAAAAGCCTAGATTACGGACCTTATATCTTGGTTTTAGACCCTGGTGTAGGGCCTTAGGACTTGGGTATAAGAACCTAAAAGCCTAGACCACGGACCTTAGATCTTGGTTCTAGACCCTGGTGTAGGGCCTTAGGTCTTGGGTATAAGAACCTAAAAGCATACACAACGGACCTTAGATCTTGGTTCTAGACCCTGGTGTAGGGCCTTAGGACTTGGGTATAAGAACCTAAAAGCCTAGACCACGGACCTTAGGTCTTGGTTCTAGACCCTTTTGTAGGGCCTTAGGACTTGGGTATAAGAACCTAAAAGCCTAGACCACGGACCTTAGATCTTGGTTCTAGACCCTGGTGTAGGGCTTTAGGTCTTGGGTATAAGAACCTAAAAGCCTTGACCACGGACCTTAGATCTTGGTTCTAGACCCTGGTGTAGGGCCTTAGGACTTTCGTATAAGAAGCTAAAAGCCTAGACTACGGACCTTAGATCTTGGTTCTAGACCCTGGTGTAGGGCCTTAGGACTTGGGTATAAGAACCTAAAAGCCTCCACGGACCTTAGATCTTGGTTCTAGACCCTGGTGTAGGGCCTTAGGTCTTGGGTATAAGAACCTAAAAGCCTAGACCACGGACCTTGGTTCTAGACCCTGGTATAGGGCCTTAGGACTTGGGTATAAGAACCTAAAAGCCTAAACTACGGACCTTATATCTTGGTTCTAGATCCTGGTGTAGGGCATTAGGACTTTGGTATAAGAACCTAAAAACCTAGACCACGGACCTTAGGTCTTGGGTATAAGAACCTAAAAGCCTAGACCACGGACCTTAGATCTTGGTTCTAGACCCTGGTGTAGGGCATTAGGACTTTGGTATAAGAACCTAAAAGCCTAGACCACGGACCTTAGGACTTGGGTATAAGAACCTAAAAGTCTGGACCACGGACCTTAGATCTTGGTTCTAGACCCTGGTGTACGGCCTTAGGACTTGGGTATAAGAACCTAAAAGCCTAGACCACGGACCTTAGGTCTTGGGTTTAAGAACCTAAAAGCCTAGACCACGGACCTTAGATCTTGGTTTTAGACCCTGGCGTAGGGCCTTAGGACGTGGGTATAAGAACCTAAAAGCCTAGACCACGGACCTTAGATCTTGGTTCTAGACCCTGGTGTAGGGCCTTATGTCTTGGGTATAAGAACCTAAAAGCGTACACAACGGACCTTAGGTCTTGGTTTTAGACCATGGTGTAGTGTTTTTTTTCAAGGCCCAAGTTGTGTCTTGAGGAGAACTTAGAGACCTAGATCACAGGCCTTAGGTTTAGGGTCTAGACCATGATGTAGGGTCCTAGGTGTTGGATTCAAGAACCTAAAGGCCTAGATTACGGGCCTTAGATCTGGAGGCTAAGAACCTAAATGCCTATGCAGGCCTTAAATCTTGGGGCTTAGAACCTGAAGCCTAGACCACAGACCTTAGATCTTGGGTCTAGACCATGGTGTAGTAGGTCTTTGGTCTAAAAACCTAAAAGCCTAGACCACGGTGTATTAGGTATTAGGTTTAGACCACAGTGTCTTTTCAGGGGGGGCTGTGAATCGCGGCCCCCTTGTAAATATTCAGGTCTTAATTCTATGGCCTAGGTCTTGGGGCTAAGATCCTTAAAGCCTACGGTGTATAGCCTTAGGTCTTGGGTCAAGTCCATGCGGTAGTTAGGAGTTGGGTAAGATGGATGGAGGTTGGTCTTCAAATACTCCAATCTGAATCTGATAACCATTTCTGATCATAATTTCATATTCAAAGAAAAAAGACTTCGTTGCCTAATGTTTGCTTAATTCATGGGGGGCTGTGAATCGCGGCCCCCTTGTAAGTTTTCAGATCTTAAGGTTTTATGGCTTTGTACTAAGGTGTCAGGCCTTATGTTTACATCTTAGTCCCGACACATTAGGTCCTGGCTGGGGGCTGATAGGTCTTATACACAGGTCATAGCTTTAGCCACTAGGTTTTTGAGCTTTGGACTCAGTTGCAAGGCCTTAGGTTTAGACTTTAGGTTCAACACATTAGGTCTAAGCTGTTGGGTAATAGGTCCTATTCACAGGTTAAAGCCTTAGCTGCTAGGTTTTAGGGCTTTGGACTCAGGTGCAAGGCCTTAGGTTTACATCTTAGTGCCAACACATAAGGTATAGGCTGTTGGCTAATAGGCCCTATTCACAGGTCAAATCCTTAGCTGCTAGGTTTTAGGGTTTTGGACTCAGGTGCAAGGGCTTAGGTTTAGATCTTAGATCCAGCACATTAGGCCTTCGCTGATGGATAATAGGCCCTATTCACAGGTCAAATCCTTAGCTGCTAGCTTTTAGGGCTTTGGACTCAGGTGCAAGGCCTTAGGTTTACATCTTAGTGCCAACACATTAGGTTTAGGCTGTTTGCTAATAGGTACTATTCACAGGTCAAATCCTTAGCTGCTAAGTTTTAGGGTTTTGGACTCAAGTGCAAGGCCTGAGGTTTAGATTTTTGGTCCAACACATTAGGTCTAAGCTAAACGCAAATAGGTCCTATTCACAGGTCAAAGCCTTAGCTGCTAGGTTTTAGGACCTAAGTCCAAGGCATTTCATCTTAGGAACCATGTGTAGGGCCTTAGGCTTAGATCTTATGTCCAACACATTAGGCCTAAGCTGATAGATAATAGGCCCTATTCACAGGTCAAAGCCTTAGCTGCTAGCTTTTAGGGCTTTGGACTCAGGTGCAAGGTCTTACGTTTACATCTTAGTACCAACACATTAGGTTAAGGCTGTTGGCTAATAACTATTCACAGGTCAAATCCTTAGCTGCTAGGTTTTAGGGTTTTGGATTCAGGTGCAAGGGCTTAGGTTTAGATCTTAGATCCAGCACATTAGGCCTTCGCTGATGGATAATAGGCCCTATTCACAGGTCAAATCCTTAGCTGCTAGCTTTAAGGGCTTTGGACTCAGGTGCAAGGCCTTAGGTTTACATCTTAGTGCCAACACATTAGGTTTAGGCTGTTGGCTAATAGGCCCTATTCACAGGTCAAATCCTTAGCTGCTAGGTTTTATGGTTTTGGACTCAGGTACAAGGGCTTAGGTTTAGATCTTAGGTCCAGCACATTAGGCCTACGCTGATGGATAATAGGCCCTTTTCACAGGGTCAAATCCTTAGCTGCTAGCTTTTAGGGCTTTGGACTCAGGTGCAAGGCCTTAGGTTTACATCTTAGTGCCAACACATTAGGTTAACGCTGTTGGCTAATAGGCCCTATTCACAGGTCAAATCCTTAGCTGCTAGGTTTTATCGTTTTGGACTCAGGTACAAGGGCTTAGGTTTAGATCTTAGGTCCAGCACATTAGGCCTACGCTGATGGATAATAGGCCCTATTCACAGGGTCAAATCCTTAGCTGCTAGCTTTTAGGGCTTTGGACTCAGGTGCAAGGCCTTAGGTTTACATCTTAGTGCCAACACATTAGGTTTAGGCTGTTGGCTAATAGGCCCTATTCACAGGTTTAAGCCTTAGCTGCTATGTTTTAGGGCTTTGGACTCAGGTGCAAGGCCTTAGGTTTAGATCTTAGGTCCAACACATTAGGTCTAAGCTAATGGTTAATTGGGCTTATTGATAGGTTAAAGCCTTAGCTGCTAGGTTTTAGGGCTTGTCTGGGCCTTAGGGATTAGATCTTAAGAGGTTAAACTGGGTTAAAAATTGGAGAATTTTGTCCTAAAAATGTGTCTTTGAAGGTAAAATTGCAATTAAAGTTAATTTTATATGGGGCTGGGATTTTGGGCAATTCGCCTTTCAATATCAATTTTTATGGATCGGAAATCCTGAAAAATGTTGGAAAGTTGACAAAAAAGTAAAAAATCACCGAAAACCGGTATCTTTTCATTTACATAGGGTTAACTTAGGAGTTCTCACACTTCCTTGGATTAATTTCTGGATTAGATTCACCACAAGGGGAGTCGGTAACTTTTCATTTAAAAACTATAGTTAACTTAAGAGGGCATCTCATAGTACCCTGGATTAAATTCAAAATGCTCCTTGAAATCACTGTCTGAAATCCTGAAAAATGCCCTGAAATGGGCTGATATTTGACCAAAACCGGCCAGAATCCGGTCAAAAACCAGTCAATTTGAAGCTGAAGGCGCTCAAAAAAAACTACGAGTGTTCCCTGGATTATATTCAAAAAGTAGTCATTTGAAGCAAAAAAGTGGTCATTTGAAGCAAAAAGTGGTCATTTGAAGCAAAAGTGGTCATTTGAAGCAAAAAGTGGTCATTTGAAGCAAAAGTGCTCATTTGAAGCAAAAAGCGGTCATACGAAGCAAAAAAAGTGGTCATATGAAGCAAAAAAAGTGGTCATACGAAGCAAAAAGTCATAAAAAAAAACTACGTGTGGCCCAGAATCCCTGTTTAACCTACTACTCGTTCATTATGCTAAAACAAAATTGAAAAATCGCTATCAAATATTCATGTGAGGGTATTGTCAGTGTAAATGCTAGTATGAACAACGATCTCGGTAAAGTAGATTCACAATCATTGTCGGTAGAATTAGTGCGCTACAATCACAGCTGCTGACATGTTAAAAAATTAAATTATCATCGTTAAAAAAAATATTGTAAGAATACATTTGCTATACCTAAAAATATTTTTTTAGCCCATTAATTTATTGTGTTTAACAGCATATACAGTAACAGCAGTTAAGTTTGTACTTAGCACTGTAGTACGTTCTCAGCGTGTTAATGTTATATACCATCATACATAATAATTGCTCATTATTACGTTCGAGTTTAGGTATAGGATAATTTTAAGTATTTGGTTGGTGTGTACGTTATAAGCTGTATACAATAAACTTCAGTCGAGTTGTCTGGCTAAACATTTTAATTTCTGTTTGTCAGATGATCTGTGGAAGAGAGAGATATATGTACAGGTATCTGTAAAGGTATTTTTTTATGGTTCTGTTTTTTACTTTACCTTTATTTTTATGTTTTTTTTTACTTACTAAACACATTGTTTACGATAGTTCCTTGGAGAAACAAATTGTTATCATGCTCATTGATTCTTTTTATTTTTCATCTCTAAGCTGAAAAGAACAGGAAGTGTATAAAATCCGACATTAAACTTCACAATATGGTTAATTACGTTAATAAGCAAAAATTTCATTGGAATGTATGGGATTAAATGCTGATTGACCGAGATATCCAAAAAAACTTTTAGCAAAGCTCATAATTTGGTATTAGAAAAGCTAACACTTACAGTTAAACCTTTTGCAACTTGAATGTCTAATATGGGTCTACTGTTATTTATTTCCATTATTCACCAAATTTAGGACTACTCCTAAACAACTGTATATTTAACAGACTATGTTTTGAGAACCATCCGTAATATTCAAATTTCTTTAATTTTAAAATCCTCCTAGGGCAAACTGTTACACAACTATGTGTCTAAGGTCATTTACCTAAGTTTCCTCAAAAGATGATTCCAATTATAACACAAGCTCCAACGCACCGTTGCGCTGAGTGATGATGATGACAGACAGGTTTTGTTATCACGTAGAGTTATCAGGTGGTATTTCGGGGAGGGTGTGTCAAGTTAAAGGGTAAAGGATCACGGGGAGGGGTGAGGCGGGTGGTTGGAGAGACAGTAAACTGGGTAACTACCAACAACTCCCCAACTGTAATTCTTTCGGTTTCGTACGAGCTGGCATTCTGAAACGCAGTTTCCGCATATTAAATTCTTCCTTCACCAATTTTACGTTGAAAACAAAGTTTTTTTTTACAAAAAAGGTTTGTTTTTGACACAAGCTCTTTTTATATGGAAATAAAGTGTTTTTTCCCTTTATTTAATTCTTAGACTGTTGCAATGCCTACTTTGATCTCATTACTAAAAGGTTGTAAAAATTGAAAGATTTTATAAATTAATCGCTTTTCATCTACAGTACTTATAAGTAATTGAATAGGTGAAAACTCTCTAAAGCGTGATATACTATATGGTAATCATTTATAAAGTTCAATCATCTTAATCATTAAGTTTTCATCATTTTTATAAAGTTCAATGATTTAAGTGCGGAATTATCTAGTTATATATTGTATACACGTTTTGAGGTGAGTTGTAACTAAGTCTTAAGAAGTATAATTTAAATATTTGTATTCAATCGACATTATGTAAATTACGTACTGTATTAGGTATATTGAAAAAAATTGGCGAATGCAGTTAAGATTTCGAAGTTTGGTAGCAAAAGCTGCTTAGTGCAAAACTAAATTTAGTTTTTGTTAAAACTGCATGCATGTTCACTCAACAGTATAACCTATGCATAACCGTTTTACAAGATTAGCCGAATTTACAATCTGCGAGATTTTAGCATATTGTATACCAGATTATCAAAATTTAATTATTAAAAAATAACATTATCCTAAAAAGTTTTTTACCTTTAAAGAAAATGTAAATCCTTTAACATTAAAAAGTTCTATAAAATATTAACGGTTGAGATGAAGAGGTTTCAGTGATTGAGTCTCCTAAGCCGAGTAAAATTAATCCGCTGCTCGTAAATTTATAACTCGCTGAATACATTAAAAAGAGATTCGTTAATTTTAACAATGCAGTTCGCCTTACCACTCGACACCCTTCACACCTGAGACCTACCCCCCCCCCCCCCCCTTCCATAAAACAATCCCCTCTTCACCTAACCTTTGCCCAACCCGATAGTTTTCCCTAGCAGTAGCCAGAAGCACGGAAGTTTCCACTTGATTTGATTAAGTTGCAATTTCCTTTAATTAGTCGAATACACAGTACAATGAATTATCACGTCTGAGAAACCCCAAACTTCTATAGATCAATCGATTATTTTTTATTTATTTATTTATTATTTGTAATTAAATATTATTTAGACATTTGTAAGTTTGAAAGAAGCGCTCCTCATGACACTTAGTACAAGAAATTCTAGCATCAGCGCTTCATTTTACCCTGGTTTTCGGGCAAATTGTTGAAAATTTATATGTCCCTACTTGGTGGGTTCTGTTTAAATTTTGCTATCTGTAAACTTAATTTATTAATGCAGATTTTTAGAGGGTTATTTTTAATTTTATTATTTAAAAGGTAGAGTATTCCCAAATTACGGTCGCGTAAACTTAACCAAACAGTCAGCGAAAACGTGCTTACTCCTTCAATATAACTGGCATTAATTGTCTTTCACTTATCTATCAAGTTTCTCAGCAACACTCTAGTACATAACTGTCAGATAGCGGCTGTCCAGAGAGGGAGGCAAGATGTATGAGCACCGCGGTTGTAAGAGAGTAGGATCTGCTCAGTCATAACTCTTTGTGATGGACATGACACCGGCGTATCCAGGCCGACCGTGCTGCTCTACAACAGTGCAACTGTGCATCGTGAAATATAATAGTTCGACATTATCCTTCTTGCCAATAGTGTAATATTCAACTAAAGAAATTCAACTATCATTCGACGAAACCTACGCTATAAGTCTCACCACATGACGAATGAACTGGCACTAAAGTTCATTTGAAAGAATGGGATCCCCAGCTGCTCCATGAATATTAACATACAAGCTCGTCTTGCTCATAGTCCAGTCAATAAAGAGTTTGTAGACGACATGGCAGGAGGTATGGATTTTTATTTGATAAATGTATTTGGGGTGATTATAGGATGTACATACTAAAAGTCCCCGCATTTTCGCGTGGAGCTTCAGCGGCAAGAGGGTCGGAAAGGTACAATTTTATATATTTTACCCGATATCTCAAAAACTAAAAATCACAGCAAAAATATGTAAATTACAAAAGGAATTCTCATAAAATTCCCTACAAGTTTGTCATTTACTATTTTTTTCTATCTATTTTAGTTTCTGAGATATGATTTCATAAATAATCAAAATTAATTTATAAAAAAGGTTAATTTTTTAGTTTTTGTAAATATCTTATAAACCATATATTATAGAAGAAAAATGTAAATTACAAAAAGAAAAGACTCCTATGTGTGGCGAGTGAGCAAAGCGAACGAGCTCGTCTTAAAAAGGAAGTGGGCGAGTGAGCGGTGCAATGGAGCTTTGTGTGAGAAACGAAAGTAATAATTTTACGGAGCATAAGCTCGGTCCTCCTGGTACTTATTTATATATTTAGCATTTGCTAGTTATATAACTAAAAAATATGGAACACGAGAACCCAAAGGAGCATTGGAATTACTAGTTTTACACAGCAACTGAATAAAAAACTGCACTATATAAACATGGTTACGTAGTCATACATTTTTTAACCAATACACACTATATGCGGAACTAAGCACTTAAAATGACCGGTACTTATTATATTCTACAACAACTAATTTTTTGGACACTTATACATTGATAGTTATTATTTTAGTTTCATTAATCACTAGAATAAATGAGTTGTTTGATATACTAGTTAGTTAATTTGAAAAAGTAATTTTATGTGAGAAATGTTATTGAAAGTTTAACGAGCTCATTACGTACAGACCAACTCGTTCAATAACTAATTACCCCTCCTCTTATGTACTCTTAGTGGACTTTTTGTATATTACAATAACAATTAAAGTTTGTGCCTTTCATAGGTCGGAGGTGGTTGTGGAGCAGTTATATGACTTGGAAACTTTTGAACCCCGCAACAGCTTCACTCAGACTTCATAATTGTTCGTTGCAAAAGCTTTTATGGTAAAAAACAATTTGTCAACTTCTCTGGCTTTGCTTGTTTTATTTTAAAAAGGTTATACTAATCAACAATCAAATGCATTTCTTCGTGTTTTATGTTATCGTTTCCTTGTGAATTTTATTTGGTTTAGTTGATTTTGTTGAACACAATAATAAATTAAAAATAAAACCATTCTGTTTTATAAAACTAAAAAACATACAACCAAAACTTTAAGTGATATTTAAACAGAAGAATGGTAGTGGGTTTTGAAGAAAACAAAGTTATTTTAGTCGTCCTATTTTTATTTGGTTTGTTTATAGAAGTTGTGTGATGGTGTCAGCCAGTCCATGTCTGTCATGTTTTCGTTCCGAAATGAGGAAGTGCGTAAATAGCATCAATTCCAGGGTTAAATGCGTAATTGACCACATGTGTTGTGACAACTGAACTTTTATTGTTTGTTTTAGATGTATTACCATAACACACACAGATAAAAAATTAATTTCCAATCACCAATGAAACAAATTATTCGGATAAAAAATGTAAATCCTTAATTTTAGAAATTGATATTATTTTAATAAAAACATCACTAACCAACATATATTACCAGTCATTTTATTTTATTCAAGTGGTATCTAGTTTTAAGTTTTAAAAAGACATCAAATCAATACCACTATGTTAAATATTCGTTCCATAAAGAGATATGATCCAATATTTGAAACTGCTTTTACGTCATTAAATTGATGTACCCGATGTGACTATTTCAATTTCTCTCATACACTAACAGCAAAATACAAAAATCGTAATAATTGCTCATTTGTGCCTTACTAATTGGTAAAATATGTTAGGCTTGTCACTACCCTTATTGTAAATTACAAAAGCCATCAGCACAACTATCATTGATCTCCAAAATAAGGAAGTGGTTTGGTTTCATATACTGTATATTTCATTGAATGTACGTTTGATACAAGGCAATCCAATCTTTACAATCACTGGTTGTTGTTTTTTTTTCTTTTTTAACTTTTAGATAATGAGACTACGGCCAAACATTAAGAATTTTTAACTGTGATGGATATTTTGCAAAAGTTCCGGAAGGACTGAATATTGAAGATAAGAAAAGGGACAGCCATTCAGAGGGCCAACTCCCTTACTCCTGCGACAACTGATTTTCCTGCTCAAACAGGGGTATGAGGAATTCTCAATCCTCAGCTAGGGGTTTTCATGTCTGATGTTGATATCAAACCCCTTGATGGATCCCAGAATGGAATACATGGTCCAGAATGGATCGTGAGGGAAAAGGAATCTGTCATATGCGACAGATAAAAGACTTACCACCTGCTATGACAATTTCGTTTTCTGTAACCCAAACATCATAATTATTTTTGGAGTTGTCCGATGAAATTATTGAATGGACACCGTCCGGAAGTATGAATCAAGTGACTGTCCCCGACGCTGTTTCCAGTTGACCAGACGGTATCCAGTAATTTCCAGGGTTGGTTGTCCCTGATACTATTTACAGTTGACCAGACGGTATCCAGTAATTATCAGGGTCGGTTATCTCCGAAGCTTTTTGCAGTTGACCAGACGTTATTCAGTAATTGACAGGGTCGGTTTTCCTCGACACTATTTACAGTTGACCAGACAGTATTCAGTAATTGGCAGGGTCGGTTGTCCTCGACACTATTTACAGTTGACCAGACAGTATTCAGTAATTGGCAGGGTTGGTTGTCCCCAACACTATTTACTGATGACCGGACGGTATCCAGTAATTGGGAGGGTTGGTTGTCCTCAACACTATTTACTGTTGACCAGACGCTGGGTACGCGTTGTACTTCAAGGCGTGTACCCCTAGAACTGGGGTGTTCACTACCCAATACCAGTCCTTCAGGTCTGGGCGAACGGTCGTGGCCCCCTTTAACATTGAAGTAGACATTGCTCTCAGGAACGAAGCTTTGACGAGCCTTCGCTGTGGTGTGCTGTAATGGCCAAACAGCAAAGGGTGTATGTTGTACTTCAGGGCCTGCACCCTTAAAACTGAGATGTTCAATACCCTATACCAGCTCAAAGTACCGAGCTGGGAGAACGGGCGTGCTTCTCTTTATAAACTGAAGGAGGGCAGCTTCGGGTGTTCCGAGCCCTGGCGGAGGTGGCCTCGTGCCAATCGAGCGCTTACTGGGTGTCTCACTCCAGCCTCACCCCAAAAAGGGAGGGAATGAGTCAGGATGTCGGGGATCTGGGGCTTCCGTGCCTTCGGGTGCGGTTGCAGTGTAGCCGGCGCCTTTGGCGTGCAGGTTTCCAGTGACCTAGTTATTCCGCTTGGGAACCACCCATGATCCAAGTAAAACCTAAAATGGGGACCTCGGGATCCGGTTCAAGCCCCTGGCTTCGGCCAGTCCGGATATTGGGTTGGACTCGAGGGGACAGAGGTTGTCGGTATGCTCGGCACACAGCTTCGGCTGTGGGGGGCCCTCCAGCCTCATCTGGGGGCGTTGCTCGCGGACGAAAGTTGAGAAGTAGCATGGGCCACCGTCACTCACAGCGGATGGTCAATTTGGGTTCACCGCCGGTTGAGTACCACAGACCTGGTGAATTCCGGGTTTTGTGGGGGTCTAATCCGCCTTAATGTGATTTGGGACTCTCGTGGTTCCATAAGTTCCCTGTCTGGGGGGCCTCCCTGTTTAATGACATGTTCTTGCAGGGGGGTCTCTGTTATCAGACCGTCGGGGTATGCCGAGAGGTAGGTACCCGGCGCCATCAGGAGTGGGAACCCCCTTGACTTCGGTCTCGGTGGATTACTTTACGAATATGAAACACGCCTATGTTGACCAGACGGTATCCAGTAATTGACAGGGTCGGTTGTTCCCGATGCTGTTTGCAGTTGGCCAGACGGTGTCCAGTAATTGGCAGAGTCGGTTGTCCTGGAGCCGCCCTACAATCGATGCCCTATATACCGCCCGCCACGGCGCGTCAAACTGCCTACTACCCCCCCCCCCCCACCCCACAGCATTCCACTTGCTTAATGACTCTAATATGGACGTGTGCCACACACTCATTCTCTTGTGTTATGATGATCGTTTTATAAATGGACTCGTTATCATCAGCATTATGTTAAAAATGTATCCTATTTATACAAATTTTGTATACCTATAGTATTGTATGACCCAAAGTAATAAATCACTTATACTCTCTCACTTGTTCTCACTTATATAAAAACCTTCAAGTCAGTAGTTTGTTGAATTTTGGAAAGTTTTAAAGAATGATTTTAAACTAAAATGGACAAAACTTAATTGAATGTGCGAAAATAATACACAACGCTTTCTTTGTTCATTGGACTATCAATTAAATAAAATTATTTAAAATAAAACCAATTATATCAAATTTATTAACTAAATATCAAATTAATAAATCAAATCGGAGATATTAATTAAATTGAATCAAGTGATATTGACAATTCATTTTAATTATTATATTTTCGATTATTATATTTTATATAAAAATTTCTACTAAATCACACAGTATATAATTTTTTGTGTTTAAAGATTATTACATTACACTGTATATAAATTGCAGTTGTGATCCTTTAACGCAAGTGTGACTTTTCAACATTTTGATTTTAACATGTATAAGTTTAGAAACAAGAAGGCAGAAGCGAAGAGATTGTTAAGCTTGAATTTTGATAAATGTCACTTTACTCAAGAATAATATATACTGTTTTCTCAAACTCCACCAGGTTAATACATAAAAGCAGCATCAAACTAAACTTGAACATTTTTCTTCGAATATTTTATGTAATGTGTTGAACTGGAGTAAAGCACAAATGTTCCTACAAAAAAACGATTATTACATCATTGGACTATCAAATAATTTTGGAAGTAGTTTTTGTTTGGAAGAAACATATTATTTTATGAGCAGAATTCAAATATAGATTAAGGTATGTAACGGATTTGAGCCTTTGCGATTAGTGTACATGCAAAATAAAATGTTTTAACCATTATCACCCCCAAATCAACAAATCTGATACACCACTAAATATTGATGAGAGTCTGGGAAGCAAGGAGCGATCGTTCTAAATAAAACTTGAGTCAAGGTGCGAACAATATTTAGATACGTTAACCTTGAAGTGACGGTGAATATATCCAAGTGAGGTAGAATAAGTAGATGAAGTTTGTGGGTGGATGCGTCTAAAACATGGCAAGACGAGATAAAGAGAATCTGCGGAGATTTATTTACTATCTCGCAAAGTTACAAAAGTTAAAAGCACTTAAGCTCTAGATGAAAAACTAAATCTTCTGTTTTTAACCCAGAGAATAAATAGTTTTACATTTGGTCGCTTCATGTATTTTAAAGTATTTATGTTTAAAGTTTTTACGTAGTTTAGTGATGTGATTTCAGTTTAGTGGTGTGTTTCGATGTTTAATTACAAAATATAAGGAAGAACCTTGATAATTTTTTACATACACAAAGTGATGTGCAGATTAGAACAAACCACAAAAGTTAATATACTTCAAATAATTAATGTTCATTTTCGAAATAACTTATCTCAATAATGTATTTTACTCGTGTTTTGCTTCATCGAAACAAATTATTAGGCAAGTTAGTACGTTTTATAGTTGTCTTATATCCCTAAAATCGTAAAGGCAATCATTCAATCATTACTCTTCACGTTCAAAGCTAACAATTAGATTAAAACCGTTAACGCACATCTTAAAGATTTAAGTTTATAATGGCAACTACAAAATTAAGTCTTTTTGAACTCACTGGCTAAATTCATATTCATAAGTGTTGTGTTTATAAAAAAGCTATTATATTCAAAGAAAGTTATCTACCAAACATTTGTTTTTAACAGGAAGGCGAATTATCTTCTTTAACTTCATTTACTGATTTCAAAGCATGGTAGAACATGAAAATTCTGTTTTATTTTTCAAGTGTGGTGCATGAACGGTGGAGCAATGTTTGTAACACTTATGACGCGCACGAGAGGTAATGTTTTGGAACTCATATGACCGTATGACGTCAGAGAGGAGCGGAGGGTCCAGGGGTGTGCCTGAGGGGGGGGGGAGGGAGAGAGAGAGAGAGGATATGGAGGAGAGAGGTTATTGGGCGGGTCGTGTATGAAACGTGGTAAACAAATATTCGTTTTCCACAGATGGCGCACAGATGTTTACCTAATTACTGTAAACATTCTCCCTCTTCTTTCTCTCTCTCGCTTTCCCTCCCTCCCCCCTGCAGCCAACGGTAAACTAGACTCTATGTATTTTTCGTTATCCGTCCCCGAGATATCGGTTACTATCAGTATATATAAACATAACTTTTCTGACATACACAGTACAATTTCAGTTGAATTAATAAAGGTCTTTAAACATACAATATGAAGACTTATTTTAAAACTGTTCAAATGAAGGTTAATGAAGGAAGTAACTTTATTCTTACTTCTCTTTGCTGGTGATGCTTTAACTCATTACAAATCTACCTTAACATTTTTAATTATGATCAATAATGTGCCGTGATGCATTAAGGCTTCTGTGAATAACTTTTGCAGTTAATAAATAGAATGAACTTTAAAACTGTATATAACATTTTTAAATCTACATACATAAAGCGTCCCTTACAGAACATGAAACTTCACCATAAAATTTCATAATGATGATTTTTTTCTTATGCGTTTTTAGGGGTTTATCATAGCGTATTTCAATATTATACCGTAACGTAACAATTATGTTGTGCCCCTTTCACAAACCGTTTTTTATGGACTCACTTTTAGTATCAACTTCAAAAAATAATATAATAAATACCTTCTAAAAATAAACTTTCTACCAAATACAAATGAAAAATGTACTTGATCTTTCTCACAATCAAATGTTAATTAGAGAGACTATACATTTCACAACCCGTATTGATTTGCTGATTAATGCAACGTCTAACTGTAGACACCAGTTGTTCCTGAGAAGTTTCAGTTGCACAACAACTCAAAGTTACAGTCATGTCTAATGACAGTTTCCAAGATGAATTATTTCGCCAAGTGCAATGACAAATGCGAGCCAAGTGCTCGAATGAAGCAATTATTCGCACATGAAGACGAATGCGGCGTAAATTCGACGACGTCATTTGACGAGTGCACTTTCTGTTAAACTAGAAATTTCATCACATAACCGTACCGTCTCTGGTTAATGAGATACGGTCAATATTTTATCAATCAGAATTATATCTCTTTATTCTAATAACCTTTAAGTGCATGATAATGTTGTAATATTTGTTTCGTCTTCATTATGAAGCCTCTATCTATCATAATAAAACTTTTTGTCCTATTGGACCGCTGGTTTGCTTGGTTTTGATTTATATTTGTTTTGGCCCAGGCTGAATCTTTCAATGCTTGCGAAGTGAAAAACAGGGAGATAAATATTTTTTGGACCTCTGAGCAATGATTATTTTATTCTCCCTAGTAAATAATTTTAACTGTTTAAGGCTTGTAAGCTTATGAAGAAACCAGGCATATTATTGATTGTAGTTGTTTGTAACAATACAAAAGAATCCAACAAAACGCATTGACAAAACCACATTGTTCATTTGCATGAGTATTGAAAAACCGACACATTCCCAAACAAAGAATTAATGAAAATACAAACGATGTCTAATTATTCAAGTTAATCATAAATGTGCTCATATAATCCGTGTCACATAAACCAGTTGTTAATATTTTAGTAAGTTCGGTGCCACCGTAATAATGAGAGACGTTACATATTAACCTGTTCGTTAATGTTAAAGGAGTTCGTTGTTTTGTTTAGTACTATTATACAGGAGCATGTCCGTTCATACAAAAACCGAAATGCAAAAAACACCCATCGACCCACTTTAGTACGACAAGGGACGATGTGAGAAAATTCGCAAAAATGTTAGAGCTCGCAGACAAAACTCAAAAATCTCCAAAACCCAAAATACGTACGGTGGAGTTGCTCTTCTTAGCCGAGTTGAGGAAAGCTCTACTCTTACTCACAGCAGAGCTCTCTTCAGGCGTGGTGGGGAGACCGGAGGGGCTCCGGATGTCTTGCACCTTGGCCTTGAGCTCGGTGAGGGCCTGCTGCAGAGCCTCATAGTCCGTGCGGAGCCCGGACACTTGCGTCTTGACCAGACCGACCTCTGTGTTCACCAGGGAGATCACCTCATTCCGGAACTCGTTGAACATCTGCACGAGAGCGTCTCGGTTGAGCACTTCCGGTCCGGGCACGTCCACTTCCATCGCACAGATCTCCTGGAGCAGAAGCGCTGGAGAAACGTTTTCGGAATGTTTGTCGACACGGACGGCGAACTCGAGCTGCGATCTAGACAGTCCCCGCGGGTATACTGACACGGTATAAATAGACGCAGCGCTCGCTCGACAACAACACGGCGGCTCTCGTGACCCAATAAAAGGGCGTGAGAATCGGCGGCGAGCGAAGCGAACGACACACCAGCTGGCGAGCTGCCGGGATGGGTTTAGCTCGAGGTCGCGTGGTTTGGACATCACTACACTTGCTACGTGTCGGTCATCATACCTGGTTGGCGTACCGTTGGGAAATATATCAGATTCCTTGGCGAACAACAGTGACTGAGGAATAAAATGTTTGAGTAGATATTGGTATAACCATGTTGTGGGATTCCTTGGTTGGTGTTGTAAAAGCATAATAGCAAAACGAAAAACAATATGGAGGGAGAGAATTGTGAGTCAAAAGAGAATATGTAAGAAGACTGCGTAAGACAGATAACACCACTATACTGTACTGTATTACAAGTCATTACAGTGTTCTACAGATTTAAAACTGCTTTAAGAAACAAGTCTTCTCTCCGGGAAATAACAAAAATTAGTTTACCCTTTTATCCAAAATTGTCTGGGTGGACATATATCTTTGTTTCTCCTGGATACCCTCTTGAGATTGAATATCCCCAAAGTTTCCTGCATAAAACAATTTCCCCCCCCCCATTTTATGAGGCATTTTTAAATGGACAGTATGTATTATCTGTCTAGATGTTGTTTAATATGATGGCTTACTGAATAATTTTGCCTTTGAGTTAACTGAAATGTTAGTTTTTGGTTCAGAGGTGTCATCACAAAATGCAAGGCCAAGGTATACTTTTTATATAAAATTCTTTAAAAGTTTGCTTGGAACAATATGCTCGTCCATATTCCATACCCGGATAGCAACAGTATCCAAGGACTTAAAAGTGATTTTGATACCATAAGCACTTCACCGCATAGTATGCATAAATGAGATTTATATGCATATTATTTAACAATTTACTTGTAAGAGTTTAAAATTTTAAAACTATAAAGACAATTCAGCGATGTTTTGAAACATTTATTGAAAGTTATAGGCCGACCAGACTCCAAACGGCGCAATAAATAGAAGCTTGATTTTTATTTAAATTGACTGGTAGGAACATTTATTCATATAAATCTTATTCATTCCCTAGAGAGAAAGAATTTCCCGTTTTCGGAAGACATCCAAACTCATTTGCATTCTTCGAGACAGTCTTTTCCCTTGAGTGCTTTCTAAGAGTTTTCCAACATAAGGTTGTTTTCATAAATGTTTTCTTTGTCCTAAAGTTTACAATTTTGAATTACTGATTTCTACTTAAACTAAGAGTTAAATAACTACTTTAGAGTTTTGTGAATGCTGCAACCGCTTATAATTTTAATGCTTAAAGCTCAACAATAGTAAATTATAAGTGTAAGACAACATGCTTACTGTTGTCGCAAAACCAACCATATGACGATAGTAAAAAATTACTTAAATTTTCTTTTTCCGGATATGCTTCTCGACGTGAGGAATATCCTAAAAATGTTGCTACCAAAGCTACTTATTTTCACTTATAAGATTAGTAGTGAGCTGACCGAGTCTTGCTCGTTGGTTTTAATTCACTTTTGTTATATAGTATTATGGTAATCAGGCTATAAAGTTATCATCAATAACCTCTTACTACAACTATACCTCTTCCCAGTTAACAGTTCTTTAAAAAAGAATGCTTAAAAGGAGTGTTCTTTTATGTTTGTTTATTTAGATCAATACTAAAATTAAAATGTTTAAATTTATTTTAGACAAAAATATATTTTCTGTGATTGAGGCTGTTTCTAAACTTGTTTTGGACCAAAACACTAAGCAAAGTCTACCCGCTGGATTTCGAGATCGTAGAAAATACATCGCCACAGACACTCCGCGTATTATAGTACATAGGATTTATGTTTTACTCCGAAAGTAATACTTGACGTTATTGCTTCATACATTTGGACCGACCATAATAAAGTAGAAAAATGACTAGGGCAGATTGATTCCTGAATGTAACTGAAGGAGGAACTATAAAAGGTGTAAGATACATATGCTACTACACACGTTATGATTTATGATCCTCCCCTGAATAATCCGCATCATAAATTGCTTAGCAAAGCGGACGTAATTGCTTACGGAATGAAAACCGGAAGTAGTAAAGCAGAAAGGTCGCGGGGGTCAGATCGATTCTTGAATGTCACGGATGGCACTCCCGCCACCTACTCAGAACATCAACTATTCATCCTCCGTTGCTCTATGCTAGGTTGTCATTTGTACGAAGGCAATGTATTGATTGGTAAATGACTCTCTAATGGCCGAACATTTCCGACATATGGCTGTGGAGTCGATAAACAGTAATGGGCTGTTCTAAAAGGTTTTTTTTCTGTAATTACCATTTTGTAATGGTTTTTGTTTACCTCGTATACGTTAAAAAAAATGCAAATTGAATACCTTGATTGTTAGTATTCTTTCATTAAAAACAATACTATTTGCCGAGTAGTAAAATCTGGAACCATTAATAATTTTAAACAACAAATACATACGACACTAAAATTATATTAGTTTTAATTTTTGTATACTTACTATCTTATCTACACATATTTATTAGTCTAAGGTTTTTTTTTAATTGGAACTCTTCCTACAATTTTCAACTGATTTTTAAGTTTTTGGTGTCGTTGAATAGGGCTTGTTCTGTAGTTGTTTCCGCCACATAATCCTATACTATAATACGAACAATGTCTGAAGGGATGCGTGCTCCACGATCTCGAAATCTAGCTGGAAGATTTTGCTTAAAATTTGCTTTAAAAGTGGTTAGGCCCAAAAAATAAGTTTAGAAACTGCCTCAATCCCAGGAAAAAAAATTTGGTCTAAATTTAAGTTTAAAAAGTGTAATTTTCAATATTAGTCTTATGGGTTGCTATTTTGGTAACTAAATAATAACGAAAGGTATGCAAAAATAAAGGAACAGTAATGTTAAGCAGACTTTTTGAAACAGCTGTTAACTGTGAAGAGGTCTAGTTGGTTGTTGGTGGAAATTTAATAGCTTTATTACCATGACACTATATCAAAACAGAATTAAAACCAACTATCAAGGCTCGGTTAACCTGGTACTTTACAGAATCTTCCTTAAATTAAATATAATTGGAGTCAGGTTAAAAATTGTAAACATCTGTTAATGTACAGCTATAAATAAGTGTAGTTTTGTGTGATTTCTGATGATAGCAATATTGGGTTGTTTGTGTGTAATTGATTTAAAACTAAACATAACATCTATACTTATTTAATACGCCAAGGGTTTTTTTTTGTCCTGAGAACTCCTCCTACAATTTTGAACCGATTTTCAAGTTTTTTGTGTCGTTGGATAGGGCTTGGCCTGTAGTTGTTTCCACCAAAAACTGATAAGAATCGGACTGAAAATAAAGGCGCTATCCACAATTGAAATCTCAAAATTTCCCATTTAAATAACATTGGGATTAAATAACGCATTTTAAACATCTGTTAATAATCATCTGTAAATACGTGTAGTTTTGGTGATTAAAGAGATTCACAATATTGGATTGGTCGGATGTCATTGATTTAGAGCTAAATGTTACATGTGCATTGTATGAAAATAAATTGCTCGATTTCGAGCAACATGTATACTAGTTAGTATAAATTCAAGTACACTATTTATTATTTAATACGCTAAGGGTTTTTAGTAATCATAATGACTTCTAAAAATTTCAACCGATTTTCAAGTTTTTTGTGTCGTTGGATAGGGCTTGGCCTGTTACTTGTTTATGGAGCATTATAATTTTAAATATCCTTATTAGAATATCATTGGAAAGGAAACTAAAAGACTTTTAATTTTCACAGCTGTAACTAGTAAACACACAGTATACCATTGAGAGAAAATTTCTATTCATATAAAAGAGGTAATGCTAATCCATAAGGGTAATTTTATGCTGGTTTATGATTTACGTTAAAAGAGCGTCAACAGTACAAATCATTAAAACGATATTGCTTGATTTCGACAGTAATTTTCGAATAGTAATAATAGTGATCGTATAATCCATACATAGCCTATATACGTAATTTAGCTTGATGCATTATGTAATGATTATTACATTCATATGAAAAAGACAAAGTAATGTATGTGAAACTATAATACGAGCAATGTCTGAAGGGATGTGTGTTCCACGATCTCGAAATCTAGTGAGTAGATTTTGCTTAAACTTTGCATTTAAGACTGTTCTAGCCCAAAAATAAGTATATCAACAGGCCAATCCTAGGAAAAATCGAATTTGGTCTAAATTTAAGTTTAAAACCCGTAATTTTTAACATTGGTCTTATGGGTTGCTATTTTGATAACGAAATAACAACGAAAGATGTACAAAAATAAAGGAACTTTTAAGCAGTCCTTTTTAAACAGCTGTTAACTGTGAAGAGGTTTAGTTGTGGTTGTTGGTGGAAATGCTATAGCTTTATTACCATGACACTATAACAAAAGTGAATTAAAACTAGCAAGCAAGGCTCGGTTAACCTACTGTATGAAAAATTTCTAAATATACTTAGAGGTGGCATTAGAAATGGCAATTTGTTGTATATGTACTTTCGTAAAAAACTAATGTTCAAGAAATTTAATTGTAAATTAACTCCATAAGTCGTAATGGGTTGATATATTACAATACATAAGGTAAAATTCATACTTCAATACTACCGGCGTGGTTATACTATTTTAACTATACCGTTGTTATATTGTTAATACCTCTGAAAAAGATTTTACAACTAATAATTTGTAATCAAAAGGTGGTCAAATTGAATAAATGTGGAAAACTTGTTGGTCTATAATAAAGGTGTAGTCAAATGTTTTATAATACAATATACAACTTTATTTCAGCAGCACTTATAAAACTGAGATGATTTTGCATTTCCCATTCCTGCCACCGCGCCGCGCCACCAGGCACATGCTAGTTGCAATTGCTAGCGCACGGAGCGCGAGTGCGCTGTGATATTTTTGACTGTTGTGACGGTTTGTAAAGCTCTTAGCGCTGCTGTTTGGTGCGCAGCCAAGGTTGACAGCATAAATAAGCGATGTTTTCGAATAAACAACAGCCCCCGGTGCACCCCGTGAGAGGCTACATGTTTACCGTGCGAGGCTAGTAGGAGTTGGATTATCATGCAAATTATTAGTTTACTCAACAAAGTTGCAATTGCATGCGGCGTTTCATCCATTTAAACTGTAGTAGGAGAATATTAATTATTTGAATCAAAATCATTGTGTACATTCTAATAAAAGTTTTTACTAATCACAATTATTGATTTATTTGGAGATTTTTCTTGACCTACTCATCATTGCAAATCCATGTTTTATATTGCTATGATAGTACTAAGTATTAATTTCAAACCCATAATACTGCAGTTGAAAATATTAAAAGTATAATTGAAAACTGATAAAGAAAATAACTGGTTTGTTAATTTCAAAATAATTTCATGGCGCTTATTATAAAAAATGAATTTTCACTTTTTGGCAATAACATTCTTCGAAGGTGAATCGGCTCTTCAACAAAAGGCCACGAACAATAGTTCATAAACTTTGCAGGAAGCTAAGATTTGTTACTTTCTCACTTTTGCTTGGTATAAACTGCCAACTTTGTATTCTTGGTTTCTTATTCTCCACCGATTTTCTATATATTTTATCTATCATAAATTTTATTCATAGAACAATTATTCCAATGGGATAACAATTCTGTCGATTATCTATAAAGATATAAAAAACAAATATGTAACGCAATGCCTTTTTTATAGATTAGTATCCTGTATTAATGCCCTAATTTTTACATGTCCATAATTTATTAATAGCCTACTTTTTTTTAAGCATTGCTGAACAAGCAAGTAACCATATTCAAATTTGGAGCTTACAAATAAGATTTTTTATTAGATCGTCAAAACAAAATCATTTTTAATATAATATATTTGTCTAATGACTTATTAATACCATTTTTTTAATTGTATTTTTCATTAGTTTTCATCTTGTATGCAAAAGACATTATAAAAAAATAGACTTTCATAATTTTATTTAAAAAACCAATTAATTCCAAAAAATATAGTAATTTAAACAACAATTGTAGTCGTAAAAGTTAAACAGTTGTAATAAAATCTTTATGACAGTTCATTATTAATTTATGTGCCAATAAGCATGAAGGCCACGACTAAACGAGATGGAAAAGTAATTACGTTTACAGAGAGCCACGCCCGTGCTGGCAGTGGCGGCGGCACGCACATATTGGCCATCCTGTTATGTTCACTATCGATATTTGATAGGAATTAAACATATTCTCTCTTGTAAATGTTGCGTAGAAAAAAATATTGGGAAAAATAATTATGTGATATGTCTGTCAATCATATAATAACAATAATTTCATTTCTCATTGAATCATGGTCAATTTAGCTTTAAAACAATTCTGTTAAAATGATTAACATTAATAATAAATGTTAACTATATTTAGGGGAATTATGTTTATCGTTTTGTTTGACAGAACCATCATAAACTGTGAAGAGATAGGTTTATAGAATTTTCAAAATTTAAATCCCACATGAAACTGTTAAATAAAGTATACTATGTGAAACATTTCGGTATTAATCTAAGCTGTGTGGATGTAAAATGTTTATAGAGTTTTCAAATACGAAAATGATGGTCTCCTAAATAAACAATATAGTTTATAATTGACACAAAATTGAGCTTTATTATAAAAAAGATTTTTTTCTGAAATATTTTACAGATTATCTACGGAAGAAATTTTGAATGTCGCTACATTATTACGACACGTATGAGAGCAAAGCAGAAGAGCCTGTCAAAACAACAAATCCTCGTACTAGACGAAACCTCATCTTGTATTGTGGCTTGCTTATTCCACTAACGGAGTAAAATAAATATCCTTCAGGACAAATAGCCAAAAGAAAATTAATTTTATCAAAGAAGATACAATTGGAAACAATAAAATGGATGGGCTTAAATATTTGCTTAATTGACGAGAGATCTCAAAAGTAGCGTTATTGCGGGTCTTGCTGACTCCCTTCAGTAGCGGGTAAATGCTGACTTTTATGACCCCAAATTGAAAAATGCTGACCGGAATAATTCTAGTTGCAAACTACGAGTATCTTTGATAAATTTTGTCATGTTATGCATGAAACTACTTAGCTGGAATAATAAAATCTAGTACCACTGAAATATTCTGTACAACTTTTCTAATGATTTTTCGTCGATTTTAGAAAAGTTGTGACACGAAAATAGTGTAACCTCCTGGTCCAATTTTCGGAGTCAAATCTTCATCAGTATATTGGAGACAGTTTTTACTAAATCTGACTCAACGTATATCTCAAAGATTTATACAGATCGTTGATCTACCTACGCAAGCAGAAAGGTGATTATAAAGTTAGGTAGTAGATCATTTCGTTCCGTCCTCTCATCAACTATGTTATCAACTCCAATTACCTCAACTAGTACTGCTTCTATGACATTGACAAGACTCTAGGATGACGTCGGTCAAATTGCAGATAATTGCAGATAGGAGATGGCTTGTCTACAGCCCTCATTGCTCGGAGGCAGGAGGATATAGGTTGTTAACTGCTAAAAATACCGTTGAATTCCGCCAGCCAGCTGGCCCGCCGCCAGGTCCCTGTTTACATTGACGTCATATAGTCAGCTGATTCATTTCATAATGGCGATCTTCTTGTACAACAAACAATCAACGTATTTGTTCAGGTTCTCGCAATTAGTCCGACAGATTGGTGGAAATTATTGCAAGGATTTAACGTTTGAAGATCTAAAACTCGTAACACAGTTACTACATTTACCTAGGGAGGCATCTTGGTTTTTCATATATGGGTTTTATGGGGTATCAATAGCGGTTTCATATTTTTTACTAATAATTGCTAAACATCTTACAAGAGCTAAAAAATAAACAATTTAGTATTTTCAACCTTTAAATAAAATAGAGTGGTTGTAGAGAGGAAATGGGATATAAAATCTTTCTCATGTTATTCAAATGGTAAATCAGCAAATTATCATCCAAAATCAAAACATTGAAATTAAGTTAAACCGGAAAGTTTACATTCACAATACATACGAATTTTCCATTGAAATACCATTGGATGAAGCTTTTGCTCTATCTGCATCTTTTACACTAACCTTTATGCTTCTTATGCCTACCTTTCAGCGTCTTTTATAATTTTTATCTTGTTCATTAAAACAAGATAAAGCATCATTGTAAACTTTTGAGTTCTTGTAAGAGGGTTAACTTCAAATTATGCAATTTTCAAAAATGGTAAAATTTTAAATACCCTATTTGAAACCCCATAAAACCTCGCACAGGCAGATCTAAGATGTCCTATCTAAATTTAAGCCTTTGTAAATATAGTTTTAGTGTTCAAAGTTTAGATCTCTCTCATCCCACGCTCAAGTTTTTCACATATCTGCCAGCCTACACACGCCGCAATACATTCTGGTCTCTGTCAATAGGGAGTTTACTGACTATCAACATCCTCACAAATCGCCCATTTTGAATTTACAATCCAGATCTTCTTTAGTGCTGCGAACTATTTTGTTGTGGAGGAGGTTGGGAATGATACAAATTAATTATTCACGATATAAACTTTGATCGGTTAAGCTATTTTTATCTTAAAAAATCATTATTCGTTTTTTTACACATATTGAAAAGAAAAATGAAAGCGAAAAGGCAACACCATTAAGGCCAAATATAAAAAATATCAAACGAAAACTAAGAATTATGCAAATAAAAATGGTTTGCATGGTAATCATTAATGGTTTTACACAATTGTGTGAATGTAGAAGTTTTCTTTGTTCAAATTACCAAATATTTTAAATTATTTATTTACATGCTACATAACAGGCGATGTCCAATGAAAATGCAGCAGGTCATCAAAATATGCAATACATTGTAATTAATTACTATACCTTTAATACCTTTATTGAAATGGCGACTAACTTAAAGAAAATAAATTCAAGTCTATTTACAAAATTTACCAAGGTCCAACATGTATTTTGTGGCAATCAAAACCTGTATTTTAATACTAACAAGATTCCGTAATAATAATAAGGCTAATAACAATTTACAACAACAAATAAAACCTTTGAAGAATAAAACAGAAACTTAATGTATATAAGATGAAATTTCCAAGATGATAAAAACTTATGGAAGAGTAAGAATACTGAGAATTTTGAAAAGGGGTTTACATTAATTTCTTCTGGGTATTTGGCACATCATTCACAAGGCTATTTTTGGTTGTTTGAAAACTCAAAAAAAAAAAAAAGAGTAAACAGGTGAAGTACAGGTATCACATGAAGACTAAGAGTTACCCAAATAAAATGACAACGTCTTCAAATGTAACGTAACAAAAGTTTATTAATCAATAGACTTTAAAAATTGTTCATAAACCATAGAAACAATTTTTCCCACACAACTTGTTAGCAAAAAATATTGAATAATGTCTACATTTAACTCAATAAAATGCACACATTGGGTCAGGTTTGACAAGAAGTCATGTTTCCCCAGAGAATATAAAAATAAAAATATTTTAAAACCACAAACTAATCAATATTTTCAATTTAACCATATTACACAAATGCCCGTCAAATGGAAAATACCTTACGAAATTTAAGGTTTTAATAACAAAAAGTTTTTTTTTTTATCAAAACCTAGATCAGTGTAAGATGCTTGTGGGGGGAACCCAAACAAAAATACTTTCCCGTTAAAAGTTTTATGAACGCTTTTTCGTAACTTTCATCAAATAAAATTTATAACTATATAGAAAAGAATATTGAGAATTTTGGAAAGGGGTTTACGTGAATTTCTACTATATTTCAGAACCAATTTTGTTACTTAATTCTTAAACATGAAAGAGACATGAAAGATTTGAAGTGATTGTTATGCCAAGAAATTTGTTACTTTCTGATGAAGTGACAGTTGTGTAATTAATAAGCGTTTGATGATTTTTAATATTTGGCAAGGTTTCATTGAATAGCATAAATTTAGTTTTTTGATCCATTTACCAAGAAACAATTGCTGTTCAAAAAGTCGAGAGTTTTTTATTTTTTATTTGTATAGATGATGATATTTCTAATTTAAAATGATCCAGGTCAGTGTAGTTAAAAGTGGTGTCATCGGCAAATAAAATTAATTTTAATTTTTCTGTTACTGTATGAATTTATTTTATATAGCAGTGGGCCAAGAACACTTCCTTTTAGAACACCTAAATCAATAGTACTCATAATATAGGAAATTCCGGAGTTTATTTAGTTTTTCAACCCTGTACAATTTTTTCTATCAGTTAGTAATGAGTCAATCCATTTAACTGCATTTTTTGTCATACCAATATTTTTAAATTTATTAATAGACTAAGAGCCTGATGGTTTACTTTAGACTGTTAAAAAAGTTTCAACCTCATACTCATAATAGAGGAAAATCCGGAGTTTATTTTGTCTTTCAACCCTGTAAAATTTTTTCTATCAGTTAGGAATCACTCAATCCATTTAACTGCATTGTTTGTAATACCAATATTTTTAAATTTATTAACAAGAGCCTGATGGTTTACTTTAGACTGTTAAAATAGTATCAACCTCAGTCTGTCCTGACCTTCTTTAAAGCCATTGTTGAGCAGCGATGGTAACCGTAACATACATGTTTGTGAGATATCGACGCTGAGCTATAACCCTAAGATGTGTGTCAAGAGCGGCGCCGCATGTCTTTATAATATTCCTTCGATTGTGTTTACCCCATTCCCTGCGAACGAGGAAAAACAACCTTGCCAAAGGCTTGGTAAAACCTACACAGTGTAAGGTTGGATAGGTAAGATTGATGTAAGGTTTACTAATTGAAGTAGTCATTGTCACCAACTATGACCAATATCAGCACCACTTTTTACAAGCAGTTATTTTAATAATTTTATTTAATTTTGTAGCAATTTGCTTTATAATTGTTGTAATTTGTATGTTGTGTAATTTACATTGAAATTCACTTTCAAAACATCTGTAGATTTTAATAACACATCCACAAAAAACAATCATAAAATTACAATGCATAACTACAAAGTAATGTTATTAGCTGTTACTCTGAAATTGCTGATAAAAGCTCCTTCCAAGTGTTTAGCGTTATCTATTTTCAATATGTACGTCGGACACTTAACTCCAGGTTTTTGGGGTTGTACCCAGTAAAAGACGCACGATCCTAACCTTTTAAGGAAAGGGTATGCTCAAGAAATCTGGAATATTATGAGGTAGGTGACATCAACAGCAACAAATAACAAATCAGTGACGTTGTTATTGCTTCAGCTGATAATAACTGTCATGTGCCTAGGTTAACAGCTAGGCCCATGCTCTATATTGGTACAAATCAAATTTAAAATTATCTAAACACCAATATACTTCTTATTTTTTTTATTTTTACGGCAAGGAATCTGTAAAAATAAAAAAAAACTAAGAAGTATATTGGTGTTTAAATAATTTTAAATTTGTCATGGGCCTGTTTCATAAAATATGACGGTTTTGACAATTTGATAAATTTGTCCAGAAATAATTTATTATTTGTAAATTATACTATTAGACAGGTGACAATTTTAAAACTGTCCCATTTTTTATACATCTTTTAAACAAGTTGACAATTGTAAAAAAAAAAACATGTTAAGCATAGTGTGTTAGAATCATTAATCTGACAAATTTGTCAAGACATAGACATATTTGTAAAAAATATTTAAGATAAAATTGTAAATTTTAAAACTTTTATGAAAAAAAAATTGTAGAATTGTAGATATATCAAATGTATCTGTCACCTGTCACACCTGTCACTTTTTATGAAACACTACGCTTTTTCCTTGGAATCAGCTGTAATTGTCACCTATGCAGAGTATTCTAGTTTCAGTGGTTTTAGGTGATTTTCTATGTAAATTCTTAATTTTATTTATAAGTTAACAAACAAATAGGCTAACAAGCTAAAACAATACACAATAGAAACAGCAGCAAATTTAGATCTTTAGTAAATCTAGATTCAAATCAGAATCTTTTTTTAAGTTGGCATTTCTTCTAGCAGGCACGGTTTCTAGACAGTTTGAGAACCTAATGAGAAGATTGCCTTCAAAAATTTTAAAATGTAATCCAACTTAACCTAACACAACCAGCAACAAATCCTTATGCAGAACTAAACATATAAGGAAAGGTTTTTTTGCTCATTTAAAATCATGGTCTGGTCTGGTGCAATACGGTTTAACGTTCCTGAAAGGACCCCTGATTACAGCACTATTCTATAACAATAAACACCATATTTCCTCCTTCTGTAGGAAAGAACGTGCAAGAAATCGATAAGCATATTCTAATTCACCATGTTATGAAATAAGAAACAACGATATAGTAACCACCTGACATAAAATTCATTTGTTAAATCAGTATTTCACTGTTTAGCCACTTGGTTATTATAGAAATGTTAACTGTAACTGGAGCAAGATTTATTTTGGCAGTGCTATTTTTGCTATATTTTCCGTCGTTATTTACTTTGCGAAGTCCCCAGACATTTCCGACACCGCGCTGGAAAAGCGAGAGCATCTCTGTTGGGCGCTTTTCCAAGCAGTTTAGAGTGGACGATAATTTATCAAATCAGGAGCCGAGAGACCGGCGAACAAAACAACACATAACGAGGTTTCACTGACACCGACGCCGCTTTTATTAGATTTATTCTTCTTTGTTATAGTAGATGTTAATTAATTTCCAGTAACTCTCGAATTGTTAAAATGCTTTGAAACATAACATGATTTAAGTCATTATACAGAGTGAAGATAGAGTATGGTTTTAGGTAATTAGAGGCAGCAAAATAGTTTTAAGGTATGGAAATGTATCACAAATGGATGATAAGTTACTTTTAAACTAAACTAATACATTAAAACTAAGATTTGACTAATTATTCTACTAAGAGAATTTATCAGTGCAACCTAAAACTT